>JAMXBB010000002.1:56033182-56278895 GCA_024138015.1 Lumnitzera littorea
ACTCTCCCCAACTTCTTCCCATTAATATGGAGTTTGTTGCTTGAAAATAAGAGGAACCATCAAAGACTCCAACAAATCTTCATATCGTTTGCTAGTGAAGTTACGGTAGACACTATAGTTGTTGGCGTCAGGGCGTTGCTCATTTTAGGGATCTTTTGCTTTTTCTCTTAAATCGTTCTTGTTGGAAGGAGGTTTGCATAAAAAGTGATCCATTCGTATTTTCCATTATATGTGTAATATGTAAATGTAAATAAAAGAGTAAAGATATGTGCAAACTATTCTCTTAAATAGGAAATTTGTAAATATAGTATAGAGTAAAGATTGTGGTTAGTCTGAATAATTTTCTTAGTAGATTATATCATGAAATATTTTTGTGTTAGAATTATAAACAGAATGAGTAGAAAGCCTTTAGTGAGAAAGCTGTTATGAATTTGTGGAAAAAAATTGCAGATAATCAAGAATGATTTATAGTAGCCTATCCATTTTGTTCAAATTTAATGAAAGAAATGTTGCATTCATTTTAAAAATTTTCAAAATGATTATAATTTTTTAATGGACATTACATCATTGTCTGCTGTGAATTTGGTCATATAAATATTCATTAAAATCTTCGTCTTGCATTAGTCGCTATTTCAAAATCATGTATGCGTTCAACTTTGCCATTTAATATTTACTAATCGATGTAACATTTTATGTACTGGTATTACACCTCCTGCCATCCTTCGCATGAAGGGTTGAACTGAATGATATATATATATATATTGTTTTCCTAATTCTTAGCTTATGGTGGACCTATCTTTTTTAATAACCCTTACCTCCCCTGCCCCTTAACCCCTTACCCCCACCTAACCCCCCCATACCCCTCCCAACTCCACTGTACATTTAAGTGGACCTCAACCATTTTTTTTTTTAATAGGCAAGAACCTGGGTCAACTATCGATTCAAACTCTTAGATCATCAACTCCCTAGTTCGATCGGTTTAGTCTAATGAACTGCATGGACTAGTTAGAACCGACAGGTCCTCCTAAGGTTCAGAACTATGCTGCTTGGTTCCAATCCCATTCTTTAAACCTCTAGGCCAAGTCTAGTTTAGTTCATAGGTTGGACCTGGTACTTCCTAGGTCTATATATACAACATCCATTGAATAATATAATAGTAAAGGTATGGTTAGTAACAATAGGAAATGAGATAAGAGAAATATAAAATGAAAATGTAAAAATGAGATAAGAGAGAGGTGAAAAAATAAAGTAGGAAATTCTTTAGGATTTGTTATAGATGATAGTTTTGAGTTATACCTTATATGTGTGTTTCTTTTTTCTTTCCTTTTTTGGAAGAACATAGAAGGCAAAAATATAATATTATTTTACATTGATCAATGTTTATCAAAATAATTTTTATAGGGCAGGTAAAAGACCCCTTGAATCTGTACTCTTGACACCTTAAAGTATAGGTTTTAGGGTATAGGGTAATGTAGTACTCATATCCACCTTATGGGAGTATGTTTTAAAAAATAATACTTATAATTTATCATATCACCTTGATATTTATATAAAACCTACTTGATTGAGCATGCTATTGTAAGGTAGAGTTACCCATTTATGCCCTTACCTTTATTTTATGAACAAATGTTTTTATTGAATATTTTTAAGATATAATTTTGAAAAACCTTCAAACATTACCAATTAATAATCATATGAAGTTGTGAAGAACTTTTTTTTTTTTTTCCGCTAATCAAGGCTAGAGGCCATGGGTGGAAGTGGCAGCAATTGCCTGTTACGATCTAAAAAAGTATTAAGTGAATCTATTATTACATTAGCCAAAAACTTATATGGTAAGTCATTTTTAGTGGCGGATACAAACCGTACGATTATTTACCTTATTTAAGTCAACATTAGAAATATACATATCAAAATATTCGTTTACTTATATGGTTATATTGCATCTTATATAATTGAAAAAATATTGTTAATAAAAGCACTCATAACGGTTTCTAATATTTTATAGAAAAAAAAATTAAAATTTTCGTAGGAAAATGATTAGAGATACACAATGCACTTTGTAAAAGGTTCAAAAAATAAGTTTTTTCTCTTTTCATTATGGCATATATATTAATTGAAATATAACTACCAATTTATGTGAAAAATAAAATTAATATATAAAACCTACATATGTTTTGTTATCAAGAAATAATTTTTTATATTATTTACCAATAATTCAAACAAAAAGATTGAAATAGTCATAATATTGGCAATATAATTGTTATTCCTAGTGTATTACTAACAAATAACAACTTAAAAGAATTTATTTAGTTAACTATAATCTTATAATTAATGAAATGTAATATTATTAATTGTTGTGCCAAAAAAAGAAAGGAAGGAAAATTTAAGAAAGAAAATACAATTCAAACAATAAATGCAACTTAGACAAGTAAAATGATATTAATACGATTTGAATCCACAGCTTTATGATTACAAAATCAAACATTGTTACCACTTTTGCTATATTTAATACGATATTAAAATCTTGACTCCAAGGTCTATCCCCAGTCATTTCAAATTGCTTACAACTTTTAAAGTTACTATATATATTAATAATTTTTAGGAAAGATTCCATTGAAGATAAGTATTTTTATCATCAAATCATAATGCCGTTCGCAAATTAGTTACGGTTATATAATTCTAATCTCCCACTCTTACTCTTACTGTAAATTTAACCTATTCATATAAATTCTATGAACTTAATCCCTCTTTCTGTTTTAATCCTAATTCTTTATGGAGAACACCCCATCTCGATTAGAGAATTGCACATTTCATATTCCAAAATTTAGAAAAATTCTACCAAGGTGGATTTTCTAATCACATTATATCGGTACTCCCGTTGCATTGAATTCAAGAACAAAGGGCAAATGCTAATCAATAATCTGTCAACAGCCAGCAAGCATGGCAACTACTCTAAACCGCTATGCTAATATTGGACATTTTCAAGGTTAAACAACAGCATATGCGAAATAAAATTTCTATTAAAAAGTTTTATGCAATCTAGACTTGTATGGTCTTCTGGACGTTGGTATTCTCTTTGAAGGTTTTCAACTTGTGTCACAAGAGATTGATTAGGAAAAAGTGATGACTGAAAAAATAAAAAAAAAAAAGAAAGAAAAAGAGATAGAGAGAGAGAACAAACTCTTACCAAGAGCATCATCAGCACGAAATAAGGTTGTCTGATGGTACGCACGCTGTTCCATACTCATCGAAGCCCTAAAATTATGTTTTTATGTTCACGAGCCCTGACATGTATACTTTCAAGAGATTTCTTTTTTCGTTGTTGTGTGCTTAAAAATCGGAAAAAAACACCAACATTGAGCCAGTCCATCGTGAATCAAGTCATTTTTATTCCACAAAACTGTTCATGGATGGGACAAACTCAAGCTTTACACACCAGACCAGGCAACTACATCTAAAAAGATCAAGATAAGAGAACTATTGTAGTTAAATTTTGATATCCAATGATACAAAGAGTAGTACAGAAATGACGAATAACTGCTAAAAATTCAAATGGTTTTTCCTTCTGGATAAGTACCTCAAGATCTCACTTAGAATATATCCATTTATTCATAAAGTCAGATCAAGAGTACTTGCCCTTCTAGAGTAATAATCCACATGACCTTCATCGTTCAACCTTCTAATCTTTGAAGAATATGCAGGCGAGTTCAAAGACAAAGACAAATTACTATCAACCGCATCCTCCCCTGATGAATTGCTTTCATCGTTTTTACTTGTTGTTACCTGGAGAGAGAGATTCAAGTCCAAGTCAGGATTGTTCGTGAACTTTCTTTTCAGGGTTTGCCTCTCTATAAAAGTACTTGTTTTGGTGGAAATGTCTCGATCATAGTTTCTCTGTGATTGTGAAGTACAGCTCGAACGTTGATCTTTTGCGACCTGATCTTGTGGATTCATGAAAGGATTAGTGCGCTGATCTGCCGATTTTCCGCTGCAAAATGACCGAAATGCGTCCATCAGTCCACGGTTGTAAAACCAAGTTGTATCAAGTTTATTTCCAAACCCTTTTTCTGAAAATTCATCTCGCAATCCATTTCCGGCTTCTGTTGGGTTTCTGGTTGAACATATCTTGCTCAATTTATAATCCCCAACATTCCAACAGTAATTCCTAGGTATTCAGAGCAAAAACAGATCAGAGAAATCGCATCGAGAAAAAGGCAGCTAGAAATTCTATATATATAGCATTTATGAGTGGTGGAATGATTGTATCAGCTGTTTAAATAATTGTGGCGTTACCTTAAATTTGGAAATTGGCCATAATAACTATGCCCGTGAAACATAGGGATTTGACTTAGGCTATAGACGTTCATGTCTCTATAATCCGGCATATGCCTGTGATCTCCTAGCACTGTCATGTCGTGTTATTAAAAACAAACAAAAAAGAAAGAAAAATCTGTCAGCAAACACTCTAAACCCTAAACTATCTTTTGCTACAGGGAGTAGCTAGTCTGAGGGGGGCATGGAGATTGAATTACCGGCTTGACCATGTTCGTTGATCTTCTTGTTTCGGTACATCTGAAGAAAATGTTTCAATTCCATAGAGATAAAATCAGTCAAAAAGCAAAATTCAACTAACTAATTGTGGAATAGGATGGAAAATAATCAAGGTCGTCTAGGCAAAACCTGTAGATGGCTCTTTACATGAGCTATGTTAAGTCCTTTGATATTCATCAATCCAAGAACCAACTTTGGAGTCGCTCCTATAAAACAAAAGTAACGAAAATCAACCCGGTTCTCCAATATCGAAATTAAGCACAACAAATTAAGCCGAGATCTAAATGACTTTGAACATATTAGCAAAGCTTACTGTCTTGTCCTCCTAGTATTTCAACAGCATGAATGAAGCGACGATGAAGTTCCGGTGTCCACCGGAGTCTTGGATTCTTAGATCTAACGTATGGCCGCACCAATGGCTTCTTTTCCCTCCCATCAGCGGTGCTGTTGCTTGAGCCGCTACTTCCATTTGCAGGCTTCTTCTCATCGTCGTTGTCATCACTCTCATCATCGTCCTTCTGGATGGAAAGGCTCTCGTTAGGGCATTCAGTGCGTCTACCTCCCTCCATCCAGGAAGAAGGCTTAACTACCAAGGAATAGTATCGATCGACGAACTTTGCCTTTATTCTTGTAGTAATTAAACTAATATGATGAAGATGAGATGGATGAAGAGAAGCAGCAGAAAGCTAGCTCTTCAGCTAAGCTTATGATATGGACCAAAAGAGGAGGTCATTTAGGAGTGTCAAGGAAGTGGGAGAAATGGAAAACCCTAGTTCTTGATCATTGAAGAGCTTATTTCTTTCTTCTCTCCTTCTCAGTAGGGTAGAAGCAAACCAAAATTATTGACCAGAGAATTTTATATTCATAGACTTCATATGTGTATGCATGTGTATGTGTAAATTCTCCCATTATTCACGCATTGATGTCATGCACTTATATGAAGTAAATGCTGCACCCACACTAGTCCAAAACTTGTGACCTCCAACTTCACCAGTCAAGCATATTCTTGTGTACAATTAATTTTACTTCAGAATTGAATACAGGAGATTTAATTTTTCGGCCAGATGATTTTATGAAAATTCGAAGTTCAGAATTTTGGACAATCTGCTACAAAATTTAGCAACTTGAGTTTCCATGGCTTGAATTAATAGCATGTATGGATCAGGCCCCATGACAATTTTGCATGCATCGGTTTTATGTGTTAGCATTTCGGAAATATATTTTGTTTTATTCATTAAAAAAAAAAAATCTAGAGTGCTATCTAATAGTAAAGTGTTATTGTAGGATATCATGTTAAGAAATCATTTTTCTTTTTATTTTTTCTTATATTTACAAGTCATTAAATAATAATTCTTTACTTTTAGAAGACTCTTTAAAATACTCATACCTTGCTTCTTACATTTCTTCTGATAAACATCCTATAAATTTGATTAACGATCTTGAGATGTTTTATAAGCCGAGGGTAAGCAAATAACTTATTATATAGGGTGTCATACCCTACTCAATTGAATAGCTATTGAGGATTATAGAACAAGTTCTTGATATAGATTTTTTGAAACTTATTCACATAACGCAGGATATAGGTATAAGGCCATTCTACCCTAACACTTATATTATAAGGAATATATGGTATAGGTTTTACAATACCCTATATATACCCTATAAAGTATTGTGAAATTATTTGATTAAATGAAAATGATATTATTATATTTTTTACTAATAAATGTCTTCATAAAAAAAAAAAAAGGACTTGTAGCCCAAAAGTTAATGACCATAAATGGCTAAGTGTAATGGCACATCTTTCACTTTATGTTTTCATTTATTTCCCTTATCCTTCCCCATTTTCCATTCTAACTTTTTCTATTATTTTCCCTTATTCTTTCTCACATAAACTTGAAATAATGAAAGTTGGAAATATTACTCTTTTTTCTCTTTTAAATTTCATAATCTTGCCATGAGATCCATAAGTTTTACATATGAAAAACTTATAATATTATATATAAATTACTTTTTTGATATAACATAAAAATGAAATTTATTAGGAGAAACACAAGATTTATAGGTTCCACAAAATTACTTATACCCTATAGAGTTTACAAAGTATAGGCTCCCTGATAACTTTAAGGTGTTACAAAATTTGGGAACGTGTACTTTATAAGTTAGGGTATTTATTTGAATAATAATTATAATCTTTTTTTTTTCTCAATAAAAATAAAATTTAGTGTTTTAAGGTATCATAAAAAAAAACACAATAAAAAATTATTTACATAATTTAAGATACTCAAATTGAGTGATTCATTATAAATGATTGCATGAACATCCAATAGGAAAACAACCCTCCACCTCAGCCCCACCTATGCACATAAATTCTCTGTCTCTCTTTCTCTCTCACACACACATACACATATTAATATGTTTTTATTACCAAATTATATAATATATCTAGTTTTCATATATGGAATTATTGAATAGTATCTCATTATTTAATCAATTTGAAATAATTTGTTATGGTAAAATATTAAAGGTTGAGTTTTCAAAATAATAATAAATTAAACAAAAAGTTAAGAAAATCTATTAATAATATCATAAAAGGTTGAAATATAAAAATTGCAAGAGCTTTTAAAAATATATATTATAATATAATATGGTAATAAAATTATGGAAATATATTAATAATACCATAAAAAAAAAGTAGATATAAAAAGAGAATATTTCTTAAAACTATATATTACAATATGATTGATTTCACTAAAGAAATTGTAAAAATTCATTAATGATACTATAAAAAGTGGAATACAAAATAAGGATAAGGTTTCCTAGACTAATTATATAATATAATGTCGCATGCATTATAATTGAAAAAAAGTAATATAACAACCTTGAATTAACCATACATACTAAAATTGTAAAATGCATATGTTTGACTTAATTATGATATAGATATCTAAAAACTTAATATACGAATTAAATTCCTTTTTACTACAAGTAAAGTTCATGTGGAATTTACCTCCAAGCAAAAGGAAATAGGGTAGGAAAAGAATGAAAATTCCTCTAGAATGGAATAGAGAAGTAAAAGTTTTGGATTTATTTGATTATACTTAAAATGAAGTTAACAATATATTAGGAATATTCTAAAAATATTTATACATACTAACACTAATTCGTGTTATGACTTTCACTAGAGTTTCATGCGTAAAGTATGAAAATATACAACAAAAGATCAAAGAATAGCTATTCTATTGATCTTGAGAAGGAATTACAATTCGTAATTTGATAATAGTTTGAATTCCTTATAATAGCTAGTATGCAAACTAAACATGATAATAGTATTGTAAGGAAAGAGTATCTAATATATTCCACTTGCAACCAAATATGCTATAAAAGTTTAAAATTATACATCGATGTGAGCTTTCATATTTTATACATCAACATTTCCTCTATTTATAGTTTTATATAATGACTAAGACCAATAACATAGAATCAATTTGTTCATTATTATTATTTTTTTTCTAGATTAGTAAAGAGTTAGATATATTAAGATTAGTAATATTATTTTATACTCTCCTAAAAATTATTTTGTTTATTGGAAATTTTTCAAGCGCACAAAACGCAAGCGCATCTTCCATTAGATTTATTATATAAGTATCTACAACATCCTTTAAGATGTAATATGAAATCTTACATAGTTAAGTAAGTGATAGAATTTATGGGTTTAAATTATAAATCTCTTTTTGTGAGCAATGGTCACTTTAGCAATCTATGCTTACCCTATCTAACACATTTAATTAAGTTCAAATATAATGATAGTTAATATAAAGTAGGTACTCTAAAGTTTGATTGAGTTCATATATAAATATGATTTACATCTTCAAAGCAAAGTTAAATGTAGAATTTTAATAAAAATTTATGAGTGCATATCTTGAAGTCCATGTCAAATTAATTAGATATATAAGCTCGATGGAAATTACAAATACTATTCCATAAAATAAATTGTAATATGGTATGAGTGAGACAAATATGTTTTCTTTCCCTTTCCTAATCACTTGGCCCATAGCTTTTCAAGTCCATAAGGTCCATTTCAAACACAGCCTAAATGTCAAAAATTTCCTAACCCATCATATATCAAGCTCTTATAGTAAAAGCCTAGAAAGCCTAAGATATTCATTTGAGCCTAAAAGACCAGTAAGAGTAGAGTTAAATTTTAAAATATATTTTAAGCTTATATGTCCAGATCTTCTCTTCAAAACACATCAAGCCCATGAGCTCACCATTCATCGGGGCTCTTTAGATTGAAGGAATTGCTTTTCTTATGCTATATTCACCTATGAAACAAGGGAAAGCACATTTTAATTCTTCCTTAAGGTTCTTCACTTATAAATATAAGATGGTAAATGAATTCAATTCTTTTAATATTTAGCCAAAACATAAATTTCCTCATGTGAAACCCTTAACCAAAGGCCTATAGTACAATCCCATGATATACCTATCAAATTGATTTAAGATGTATCACTTTCAAGATTGACAAAATTTTTGAAACATGGAAGTCTTCTTAGATTGAACAATTCGATCAAGAGTACATTTCCCTGATCAGGAAATTAAAGCCTAAAAAATTCAAATGAATTAGGCGCTTTAGGTGAAAATGACATCCTTAATGCTCAAGAAGACAAGATAAGTTAGCTAAAGAGCTTAGAAGGCTAGAGAGGCTACCCCTTTCATGAGATTGTTAGTGATGTTTAAGTCTCATGCAAATATTTAAATGGATCAAGAGACTCTCTACAAGAAGTTCTTCGTGTAGAACCTTACAACTGAAGGGACTAGACAATAGACTCATGTACGATTTGATAGGAATTAACACTCTAGACCAATCACATGCAGCCGAGCTAAAGGACTCTAAGGACTCACGAAGTGAATAATATCTTATAGCCCCATCTAAGACAAGAATTCCTATTCTAACCTCTTACTACTAACTTGAGTATCGAGCTCTCTCATACACTAACATTATCTTAGGAGTTGTCTAGCAAACGCATTAACCTTCTTAGCAGGCGTGCTCACCTACTAAGTAGTTGTATCATAATCTAAACAACATTCAAGTATACTAGCCTCAATAGTTGTTTGAGTTTGAGCTCTTAAATTAACTATGATCTAACCCTAGTGTAAGGTAAATATTCATTAGTGATTAATTAGTTAAGGACCGACCTAATCTAGATCAGGTTAGCTTTGACCGCATACCCTCTTTTTCCTTATTTCGTTCAAATTGTACTATATTTCAAAGCAACCGACCACCATGTGATACATGTCTTTTGGTACAATATTCTAAAAGGATTATTTACTTTTTCGTACATAATATTCTTTATCTTTTTTACCTTTTTTTAATATCATTCAAGTATCCTAATTGTAAATTACCTTTTTATCTTTTTCATGTATATTTGTAACTCTAGTGAGACTAGTATATAAACCCATTTGTTGTACGTAGACAACATACCTTTTGATTATCAAAATATAAAAGTTTTCTTTTTGAGCAATCTTAGAATTTTCATTTATTTTTTACTCTTATCTATTTTTTTTAGTAAGGAATAGTTGCGAATGATCCTATAATTCGAACTGGTAACTTACATCCAGTTGATCGAAGGTCGATTAGGATTAAAGGTTCACTAAGATTGATTGGTATATCATATCCAATTGGTAGTTGTGTAAACTTTATTAGTTTTCTTTTAGTTTATTTCGATTATTGTGGTGCTCCTTTATATGTTTGATCTAGAGATGCATTATGATTGGTCTAGGATAAAGGGTTGTATACCCCAAAGAAATGAGTTCCATTAACAAAAGCAATGCTATACAAGCAAGGTTCAAGCCCATTCCTTTAACATATAAGTTCCAATTATTGAGGCTATACCCCGGAGCATGAAGCTATATTGAGAAAATGTTCTACGGCATCTCTTCATCCGATAAAATCTAGTCTTCAATCCAATATGGTCAAAGTAAATTATTGTTGAGCTATGGAGCAAGTCCATCCTCTATCTATAATCCAAAAGGTTAAAATCTTTCACATGATAGCAATTAAGTGTTTTCAAATATAAGTAGTTTTTTTTTTTTAAAAAAGTAGAAAAGGAAAAGTTTTTGAAAAAGATTAATTTTTCAATGCTTTGATTTGTAAAAATATCAAAAGATTTTTAGAAAATGAAAAATGTTCTTAAACAAAGAAAAAAAAAATTCTAAGAAAAGAAAACAAAAGACTTTTAGAATTGCAGTATTGTACTCAGATCCTTAGTGGCCTTAGAACCTTTTGAAAAACCCAAGTCAGGTTTTCTTTAAAAAAAAAAAAAACTATGAAATCTTTAGGAATTTCGACTATTGTATACCCTTTAAGCAATTGAAATCTGTCCTAAACCTTTTAAGCAATTTGAAATCTTGAGGAGCCAACTTGAGAGACTTATAGAAGCCATAGCTATCATAAGGAATTTCAATTATCCTTAGGAGGAACAACTACGATTATCCATGGAGCTTCACTTATCCTTTGGAGGAAAAGCTATCCTAAGGAATTTCAGTTATCCTTAGGAGTGATGGTTATTTTTTTATTAAGAGCACCAATTATCCTCAGTAGTGTGGGCTATCTTAAGAAACAGTAGTTACCTTAAACTTAAAAATCAATTTTAAGGCCATTAGTCATCCTAGCATTCGAACCAATTGTGACGAAAATGGTGTCTTTCATTTATCGTTATTGTGAAGTTCAACTCAAATATCACAGTAAAACACCCCATTTGGATCCCATCAAAAAAATATAAATAATGAAAAAGTACAACAAAAATAGAAAAAATTAAAATAAGCTTCAAAAGAGTTTTGAAATAAGTGAAAAGATCTTGAAAATATAAAAATATAAACTTTGATAAAGGATGCAAAAAATAGAAAAATAAAATAAAATCGTTAAAAATTGAAATTCTCAAAATATCCGAAAAAAGTGAAAAAATAAGAAAATCCTAAAATAAATTACAAAGTCTTGAAAATCCCAAAACAATAATAAAAACATCAAAAGAGAAGAAAGCTTTTAACTTCATTAGGTCAAAAATGTATTTTTAAGCTGTCATATATATATATATATATATATATATATATATTTATACACACACAAATATCCGTTTGATAAAAACCGAGTTTCTGATCGAAAAAGATTTCATTTTCATAAATAATAAAATTTCCATACAAGCTCATTCCAATTGGCTTTAAGAGTATGAAAAAAAGTAATTTAAATGAAATATAGAATCATGTCGGATATCATTTGGACTTGAATTTCACTAGAACAGGGAAGTTTGTATGTGTTTTATGAGTGCTAAAAATTATTTTTATAATCCTTTCTTAAGGAAGAGTGAATATATATTTGTATGTAACTACCATATATAACATTTCTTCATTATTTTTATAAAAAAAATAATTATTTTCTTGAAGAACTTTAATATATTAATATTTTCAGGTTTATACTTTTGGTTGTCCACTAGTTCATAGATAATGGTGATATATAGAGAAGTATTAAGTGAAGTGAGTAATGTGGAAAGACATGAGAGTAAATTATGAGTAATTGTGGTAGATATTATGAGAAGTAGGTAATATGGTGATTTAGTGGAGTTAAAATGGTCATTAGAAATCTACTATAATAACTAATTTTTATCTTATTGACAAATATATTCTTATCACATTAATTAGTAGTTAATATAAAAGTTTATTTTATTGTTATTTATTATTAGATTAAGGATTAAATAGTAATTTTAAAAGATGATGATTACTTAAAAATATTTTTACTTAAATAATATAGATAAAATGTTTCATTCAAAGTAAACATATAATATCTTTTTTTTCTTTTTTAAGACACGTTTTATCGGAACCAAACTTTCTTTTCCCCTCTTAAAAAGCGTTTATTTATAAGACACCTGACGCTAGGTCACAAGACGAGAAGACACATCACATCCACTTTCTTTCAGGGGAATTAAACTATTTACTTGCACAACGCGATCACGTTACCCATAGACCTAATTAGCATCTTATGTGTAATTAATGTCAAGCACTTGCTTATCCTCCCTATTAGCATCTTATTCAGCACTTGCTTTTCCATTAGAAAACGCTCTCATTCGCGATATTGTTTTGACCTAATTTCATAGAGGGTAGCTGGCTTTTTTCCCTCGTTTCCTATTTTCACAATCTCAAGACTAGTAGACTTTTTGAAAGTTGCCAAAACATTTTATACTTGTCGCCGATTCTTCTAAACATCCGTGCCTGAGTTTGCACCACGTTTCAAAAGGAGGTCTGAGCAAGACTCACCAATATCGCAAATCGTCGTTCTCTTCGGTTAGATAAAAGATGTTAGTTAAATTTTCAACAACGTGTAGATATTTTCTTGGAGGAAATAGACCTTCCGTAATTGTAATATTAATACTTGAATTACCGATATTTTATTCTGTCTATCTATCATGGAATTAATACGATGATATTTTTTTTAAAGACATAACTTTATAATAGAGATCAAAACATCAGCAATAATCTAACTGTCTAATAACATATTACGACCACTCTCTACAGCATCAACACAAATACCCAGACAATTGTCTCTAGCAATAACATTTTATATGCGAAGAATAAACTTTTGAATATAAAAGATTCAATGATAATCCTCATTACATTGTATAGTATAAAACCCAAGTAAAAAATAAAAATAATAAATTAATTAATTTAAGGAAATTAAAGGAAATAAGTAAATTTTATATTTAGCTTTTTGTATGGTATGCAATTTAACATCAAGTGCCAAAGGTATAAGTATCATAATAAAAGATTCAGATATTAGTATAGCATGCAATTTGATATCAAGTGCTAAGAGTAAAAGTGTTACAGGAAAAGATTTAGATAATGGTATAACACGTAATTAAGTATCAAGTGCTAACGGCAAAACTGCCATAGGAAAAAATCTAGACATCGGTAAAGTATACGATTACACATTAATGTTAGGAGTATTTTAGTTCAAGAAAAAGTTATACTCTCCACTAATTCATTCAACTGTAACTTATAGTTGCCATAACTTCCTCTCACATGGAAACTTATGATATTTTTCAAAGAACTTATAGAACTCATCTCAACCCCAATTCTTGAATCAAGATTCGTGTTCTTAAAAGAGAAATTCAACAAGAATTAGTCTTTCCTACTTAATCAAGTAAGTTATCCTTCAATCCTCATTCTATCTTTTCCAATTTATGCTTTTAGGGTTCCTTAAGTTTTGGGAATAGAGGTAATGATATTGTTAATGTAGTGGGGTTTATGTGATTGTAATGTAAAGCACATCTTATCGGTATCGCGTGTGTTTATGTTAGGAGGATATTGGAAAGATATATGGAATACAGTTTGGAAGTTTAGAGTATGGAATTAAGTGTAGAGTTAAGGAGAAAGAACTATCGAGTTGTGAAATTATTAAATTCTAAGCTAGCTTTTATATCTTGGACAAGTACTAGAGAACGCGTGGTGTTGGATCACCTTAGGATAGGAACTCTAGATACGAGATACGTGTATATTGAATGTGTGTGTTAGGTTAGTATATATGCAAATTGGACTTAATTGATAGTGCTACTTGTTCTTGGCTTTGACTACCTACTGGTTGGGTCTAGTGGTGTTGGTGAGGCACCTAGCGATCTTTACATGACACTATCCCTAGTGGAGTCTCGTACTAAGAGGACTCAAGTAGATTTAGGTTGGTTTATAACACTTGGGTGTTGAAGAGTACCTAACACTAATAGTTATGTAGTATCTACATATTACTTGTTAGGGGTCATAAGTAATCCTAAGTCTCAAGATAATGAGACTGTGATGATTGTAAGCTTAAATGAAGCATTTAAAACTATTGATTTGTTGCATTTAATAGCAGTGTTTGTATGTGTGTTTAACTGATACTTGTGTTTTATGTGCATGTGTATGGTATCTTGTATTAGGTTTTGGCTCACCCTACAAGAATTGTAATTTTTCAGTTGCAAGGATAAGCTACGAGGTAGATGATAGGGTTTATGCAGACAATTATATATTTGACTATCTATGCTATGATGAGTAAGGGGATTATTACCACTTTGATGATAGAGCTGGGGCATCATAGTTTAATTGTAGTGGTGTACTTGAGTTGTGTTTATTTTTATTGTAATGGTTTATGATGAGACTTATGTGGTTTTGCAGTCGCCTGTGACTCTTGTTGCTAGATTTAGTAGTTTAATTGTTGTTAGAGCTACTAAACTCCAGTTAATGATTTAGAGTCATTTCTTATTTTATGTAGTTGAGTGAATGACATTTCATTCTTATTTAACTTCATTGGTTGTTAAATGATGAATTGGTAGATTTCATGTTATTCTCTTGTGGATCTTAGACAAATTGCAAGTTTCTAGATACCTGACATGTTAGTAGAAGTTATGGACATATGGCAGGGTTGTGGTGTCTTGGGTTTCGGGGCGTTACAGCTTTTAGTGGTATCAAAGCCTAAGTTAAGGATCCCTAGAGAAATAGGAATAATAACTCGTAGGTGGATGGGATTTGAGTGATTAGAACTCATTGCCTTCTTCACTATGGTTGTGATTATTGAGGATAGAGTGATTAGTGTCCATTACCCCCTTTCATTACAGGTGTGATAAGAGAGAATTGAGTGAATAGCAACCGTTACCCCATCCATCATGACCGTAATCATAGTTAGAGTGAAATTTTCACTTTTCTTTATGGATGTGATTGAATATCTAGGAGTGATCCCCCCTTCTATCATGGTCGTGACTAGTTGTGTTGTTGTGGATGCAAAAATAAATAAATAAGAGAAAGAAAGAAGAAGAAGAAGAAAAGGTAGCTCGAGTAGCTAAAGGATTAGGCTTGAATCTGGGAATGAATTATTAAGTATCTAAGTATTGACTTCAAGTTGCCTTATGTCCTCTTAGTATGCCTTGTTATTTATTATTTCTTTTGATTATCCACCTCCTAACTTTCTTTTAGGTTGATTGTCTATGTTTCCATCTTTAGAATGCCGCTTAAGAGAGTAGGTTCAAGTACTACCTGATTAAAGGGCAAGATAGTCAGGGTAGTCAAAACAAGCAAGGAGGCTAGGGTACTTAGGGAGGTTATGGATTACTAAATGCCATGTTCTAGTAGCAAGAACAAATTAGACAAGATGTGCAATTTATCTAGGATAATGCTGATGCTTGGTGTCAGGAGAGGCAAGCAGTTTTGTAGCTAGGGATAGACTGTTTTCTAAAAGTGGCTAAAGAGTTTGACCCTAAGCTTAATGATGCCATTGCTGCTAAGGAGTGGATTAAGTAGACAGAGAAAGCTTTTGCTATGGTTGAGGTTCCATATGATAAGAAAGTGGATTGTGCATCTTTCATGTTGAAGGGAGATGCATTAAAATGGTGAGAAGGCACCCTATACGCAGAGCTTGAGTTTGGGGCTTAGACTTAGGAGAGGTTTAGGGATAGATTTTTCAAGCACCTTATTCCCTTTATTGTAAGAGAGTAGATGCAACTAGCATACTAGACTCTCCAGTAGGGAAGTAAGACTGTAGCAGCTTATGAGGTCGAATTGGATTGGTTGGCCCGTTTTATACCTGAAGCTTCTAGAAGGGATGAGCAGTTAAGGATTAATAGGTTTATTCATGGGTTAGAGCTTGAGCTATAAGAGAAGGTTGTAGCCTTTTAGCTTACGGCTTATGCAGCAATAGTTGACATGGCTAAGTGTTTAGAGCAACTTATGAAGAGGAAGTAGGAGCAATTAGCTTGCAGGATAAGGGTGGCCTTAAGGAAAAGGCTTATGCCAGGTTATGTGATACTAAGGTCAGAGAGAGCAAAAAGACTAATTCTAGGAGTAGTTAGCAGAGAGGGTGGAGACAGGCTAGTAGTAGTGTAGCCCAGACCCGTTTAGATGAGAACGACTGCACTAGTTATGAAGTACATATGATGTTTCAAGCCTCATGAGGTATCGACTTGTAAGTAGGTAGCAGGAGTGTGTTTTCATTGTGGTAAGACTGGGTATGTAAGTAGGGATTGAAGAGAGTTAATCATCCTACACCAAGGTTTTTGTTATAATTGTAGCCAAAGAGGACATCGTATAGCAGATTGCAGGGATACAAGAATTAGGCAACCTAGGGAACACCAATTGTGAGACCCTAGGCAGTTCCTAGGGTGCTTATCCTCAGCAAATTAGCCCACAGTAGAGAGCTTCAGCCTGCATCTTTATACTTCAACACTAGGATACTACCTATGATATAAACACCATGGTAGGTACACTTTTTGTCCTATCGCATCGTGTTTATGCACTTTTTGATACTGATGCTTCGTACTCATATGTGGCTCAGTCTTTTATATGTGTATGTGGTTTGCATGTTTCTATCTCAGATAATTGTTTGGTTGTGAATGCCTCGTTGGGGAGTGGAACGGTTTTAAATCAAATTTGTATGGATGTGGAGATAATGGTTGAGGGAAGGATTTTAGCAGTAGACTTTTAGTGTTAGAGTTATCAGATTTCGAAGTCATTCTGGGATGGATTGGTTGTCAAAGTACCATGCTACACTCAATTGTTATAATCAAGTAGTGTTCTTTCAACCCTTAAGAGGAGTACCTTTAAGTTATAAGTTAGAAACTCAAGGGCTGACTCAGTGTATTTCATATGAGTTATGGGAAAGGCCTACTATAGTGGCCTTAATGGCAGAAATGAGCAAACTGGAGTCAAAGTTGCATTTGACACTAGTAATACAAGAGTATCTAGATGTGTTTCGTGAAGACTTATCGGGTATTTCGCTTAACAAGGAAGTCAAATTTAGAATCGATCTAGTTTTGGAGACAAAACCTATTTCGAAATCGGCTTATCGGATGGTGCCTACCAAGTTAGCAGAGTTAAAGAAGTAGTTATAAGAGCTACAAGATAAAGGCTTCATTAGGCCCAACTCATCACCTTGGGGGTGCTCTGGTATTGTTTATGAGAAAGAAGGATGGAAGTTTGTGGATATGCATTGACTGTCGAAACTTGAATCAGGTTATGATAAAAAACAAGTATCTTCTTCCAAGGATCGATGACCTTCTTGATCAGTTACAAGGTACATAAGTCTTTTCTAAAATGGACTTGCGTTCAAGGTATTTTTAGTTGAAGGTTAGGGCTGTAGATGTATAGAAGACAACTTTTAGAACTAGATACGGGTTATATGAATTTTTGGTAATGCCCTTTAGTTTGAAAAATGCTCTAGCAGCATTCATAGACCTCATGAATCGAGTATTTCGGGAGTACCTTGATAAGTTTGTCATTGTTTTTATTAATGACATCTTTATTTACTCCAAGAATAGAGAAGAACATGAAGAGCACTTAAGGTTTGTATTAGGAAAGTTGAGGGAAGAAAGGCTTTACGCTAAGTTTAGCAAGTGTGACTTCTGGTTGAAGCAGGTAACTTTCTTAGGTTATATAGTAAATCAAGATGGTAGAGCCGTGGACCTAGAGAAGATAAATGCAATTGTTAAGTAGCCCAAACTGACTACAATGTCAGAGGTTAGAAGTTTTCCGGGGTTAATTGAATATTATTGGAAGTTTGTGGAGGGATTTTCTAAGATTGCAATGCCTTTGACTCGGTTGACTCAAAAAGGGGTAATGTTTGTATGGGATGACAATTGTGAAGTAAGCTTCCAGCAGTTGAAGGACAGATTAGTGATAGCCCTTATATTAACCTTACCCTGTAGTAAGGAAGAGTTTGTTATTTACAATGATGCCTCCAATCAAAGGTTAGGGTGTGTTCTTATGTAGAATGGTAGAGTGGTAGCATATGCATCCAACTTAAGCCATATGAGAAAAATTACCCAATTCATGACCTAGAATTAGTAGTTGTGGTACATGCATTGAAACTTTGGAGACACTGCCTGGTGGGGGAGAAGTGTGAGGTGTATACAAATCACAAGAGTCTTAAGTATTTCTTCACTCAAAATGACTTAAATATGAGGCAAAGGCGTTGGCTAAAGCTGATCAAGGACTATGACCTAAATATTTAATACCACCCAAGTAGAAACAATATGGTAGCTGATGCCTTGAGTAAGAAAAGATGAAGAAATCTAGCCAGCTTGATCACTGCTTAGAAGCCATTACTCGAGCAAATGCGCTGACTTGAGTTAGAGGTGTTGACTAGAGAGGTTAGAGCCAGATTGGCAAGTTTAAGGATACAACCTACCTTGATAGATCAAATTAAAGCTGCATAGTTAGAAAATCAAGAGATCCAAGAGATCAAGGGCATGTTAGGAGCAGGAAAGGCTCCAAACTTTATAGTGGATGCTAAGGGAGTTGTGAGATTTAAAGGTAGACTATGTGTGCTAGTGCAATTGGGTTTAAGAAGTGACATTTTGAAAGAAGCGCACTACTCTACCTATTTCATTCATTCGAGGGGTGTGAAAATGTATAAAGACTTGAAAGATCATTACTAGTAGAATAATATGAAGAGAGAAATAGTAGAGTATGTGTCCAAATGTTAGACTTACCGGCTAATTATAATCGAGCATCAGAGGTAGGCCGGTGAGTTTCAGCCTTTACTAGTACTAGAATAGAAGTAGGAGCATGTGAACATAGACCTTGTCACTACCTTACCTAAAACTTTGGTGAAACATAATGTCGTACGGGTAATAGTAGATAGGTTGACCAAGTTTGTATATTTCATCCCTATAAACATCAAGTATCAATTGGGAAAGCTTGCTAAGTTGTACATTCAAGAAGTAGTGACATTATATGGGGTACCCACGTCTATTACAACTAATAGGGACACTCGATATGTTAGTCACTTCTAGAGAAGCTTACAGAAGGCTTCGGCACCAAACTGTGGTTTAGTATTACTTTCCATCCACATACAAATGGTCAATTAGAGTGCACCATTCAGATTTTAGAAGACTTGTTAAGAGCGTGTGTGTTTGACTTCGGCGGATATTAGGATGACCATTTAGCTTTAGTAGAGTTCGCTTATAATAATAGCTATCAAGCCACCATTCAAATGGCTTCGTTTGAAGCACTTTACTGTTGAAAGTGCATATCGCTTATTCATTGGGACAAAGTAGGTGAGAGACAATTAATGGGACTGGACTTGGTGCAAGAAGCAATGGATAAGATTAGGCTGATTTATCAGAGGATGCAAACTTCCTAAAGTTGGCAAAAGAGTTATGTCAATAGGTAGCATTGCCCTCTAGAGTTTCAAGTGGGTGAGGAGGTACTATTGAAAGTTTCCCTAGTTAAGGGTGTGATCAGATTTAACTTAAGGGGTAAGTTGAAATTGAGGTATATAGGCCCTTACAAAATCACTGAAAAGATTGGCAAGGTGGCCTATAGGTTAAAGCTTCCACCATAGTTAGAGGGTATGCACAATGTCTTCCATGTGTCCATGTTGAGAAAATATAAGAAACTTGGTCAATACCATACAGAAGAACCACATGTGCAGGTGGTAGACTTAGAGTCACTAAAGTTGCAGCCGGACTTATTAGTGGTGGAATGACCGATAAGGATAGTAGAGACTAAAGTACAGCAACTAAGGAGAAGTACTATTCCTTATGTCAAAGTTTAGTAGCCTAATTAGTTGGAAAGAGAAGCAATCTAGGAGTTAGAAGAAGAGATTAGGACTAAGTATCCAGAACTATTTAAGGACTCAAGTATATAAACTTTTGAGGACGAAAGTTTTGTTGAGGGGGGATAAAACTGTAAAACGCAAGTTAAAAATAAAAATATTAAATTAATTAATTTAAGGGAATAAAAGGAAATAAATAAATTTTATATTTAGCTTTTAGTATGGCATACAATTTGACATTAAGTGTTAGGGGCAAAAGTATCATAGGAAATGATTTAGACATTGGTATAGCATGCAATTTGATATCAAGTGTTAGGGGAAAAAGTGTCATAGGAAAAGATTCAGATATTGGTATAGCATGTAATTAAGTATCAAGTGTTAGGGGCAAAACTGTCATGGGAAAAGATCTAAACATTTGTATGGCATGTGATTACACATTAATACCAAGGGCATTTTGGTTCGGGAAAAAGTTATACTCTCCACTAATTCAATCAACCGTAACTTACCGTTGCCATAAGCCCCTCTCACATAGAAACTTACAATACTTTCCAGGGAACTTACAAAACTCATCTTAACCCCAATTCCTGAATCAAGATTCATGTTCTTGAAAGAGGAATTCAATAAGCATCAGTCTTTCCTCCTTAATCAAGTAAGTTATCCTTCTATCCTCATTTTACCTTTTCCAATTTATGCTTTTAGGGTTCCTTTAAATTTTGGGAATAGAGGTAATGATATTGTTAGTGTAGTGATGGTTATGCAATTGTGATGTAAAGCACATCTTATCGGTATCCCATATGTTTATGTTAGGAGGATATTGGAAAGATATATGGAATACGGTTTAGAAGCTTAGAGTATGGAGTTGAGGGTAGAGTTAAAGAGAAAGAAGTATTGAGTAGTGAAATTATTAAATTCTAAGCTAGCTTTTATATCTTGGACAAGTACTAAAGAACGCATGGTGTTGGATCACCTTAGGATAGGAACTCTAGATACGAGATACGTACGTGTTGAATGTATGTATTAGGTTAATATAGATCTTTACGTGACACTGTCTTTAGTGGAGTCTTGTACCGAAAGGACTTAAGTATATCTAGATTGGTTTATGGTACTCGGGTGTTGGAGAATACTCAACACTAATACTTATGTAGTATCTACATATTGCTTGTTTAGGGTCATGAGTAATCCTAAGTCTCGAGACGCTGAGACTGTGATGATTGTAGGCTTAAATGAAGTATTTAAAACTATTGCTTGTTGTATTTAATAGTAGTATTTGTATGTGTGTTTAATTGATACTTGTGTTTCATGTGTATGTGTATGGTATCCTATACTGGGCTTTGTCTCCTATACTAGGCTTTGTCTCACCCTATAAGGATTGTAATTTTTTAGTTATAGGGTTAGGCTACGAGGTAGATGATGGAGTTTATGCGGAGGATTATAGATTTAACTATCTATACTATGATGAGCATGGGGATTATTATTACTTTGATGATGGAGTTAGGGCATCATAGTTTAATTGTAGTGGTGGACTTGAGTTGTGTTTAATTTCATTGTAATGGTTTATGATGAGACTTGTGTGGTTTTGGAGTCACTTGTGACTCTTGTTGCTAAATTTAGTAGTTTAATTGTTGTTGGAGCTATGAAACTTCAATTAATGATCTAGAGTCCTTTCATGTTTTATGAACTTGAGTGGATGGCATTTCATTCTTATTTAAATTCGATGGTTGTTAAATGGTGAATTGGCAAATTTCATGTTATTATCTTGTGCATCTTAGACAAGTTGTAGGCTTCTAGATGCTTAACATGTTAGTAGAAGTTAAGGATATGTGGTAGGATTATGGCATCCTAGGTTTTAGGGCGTTACATATAGCTTATTTATTAGCTTGAAAGGACACTAACAAATATGGAAAGACCATTAAAAAATGAAAACAAAGAGGAAACTAATTGATTTCCTAATATCAAGGAAAATATAGAAAACGAAAGACAAATTAATCGCTACTAACTGACATGTATCTTTTAGAAATATTCCTTTAGATTCAATAAAGATATAAAGGATATTGTCTTATAATATTCTAAAGAAAGCCTAATATAGGCCTTTTCACAATATTGTCACTTAACATCCTTGATTTTTGATAAATTGCCCCTAATTTTAGTAAACCATACCCATCAATGGTAAAAATAAAATTGATGATAGCAAAAAATGAGACAATTGATAGTTCTTATGGAAACTTCAACAATTGATGGTTTTCATGAAAGCTATCGACAACTTACATTTTACAGTTTATAGGGCATGATTTAATGAAATTGGGAGTAGTTTACAATAAATCAAGGTTATTAACAAGTGATAGTGCAACACTATCATTTTAACCAATGGTGTCATAGAATTTCTCGATATTTATGGATTAAAATTAAATCATATTTCCTAAATTCATAGAATGAATCATTGTCTAAATTTCAATTTCCTAAAGATGACCAAAGACTCTAATAATATCAATGATAGATTTGTGATGAAGAATTTCATAAGCATAAATGGAAGTTCCCTCTATAGTAAAACCATGAAATTAAAAGCTACAATTAAATCGGGGATATAAGTGTAGGGAAAAATCAAAAGCGCTTAAGCATTTATATCGCGTGTACACTCATAATATAAAGATCGTCTTGTAAGTTAGAAACTGCAACTCTAATTAAATATTCACCTATTATAATATGGATAGTTTCATTTATGTGGAAATTACTATGGAGACTAACGTTACATAGTTTACCAGAACTGTAGAGAGTTGAAATCCCCTACTAGATAATAAGATTGGGTAATCAAATTTTGTTGAAATTCATGTGATTAAAGAAAATTTTAAGTAAGATAGGAACTTTGATTTAAGAGAGAATACAAGTGTTAAAAATTTAATCTTATAATGTAACATAAGCTTTACCAATATTATGTCTAATTATATCCTTTAGGACTATATTAGAGAAATGCTCTTCACTTTGATCCTAACCTATTGCTCACTTTTGAAAAACCTACAACAAAAACTGTTGGGGTGTAAGCTACATCTAACTTAGTGAGATATCCACTCATACCACTTTTCAAGTAAGTTAGTTAAATGAGTAAATGCCAGGCAACAATCAAACATATGTAGTAATATACGCTACCTTCTAGTATTTGATGTATAGTTTAGGGTCTATTTCCAACCCCCCTACCCCCTCTCTCGATCTTAGGTTAAGGATTTGTAGTTTCACTAGTGTCTAAGCATTTAATTTAGTGTAAAAGTCACTTTGTATAATATCCTTGGCCATAATAACAAAATAGTTGTAAAATCTCAATTCTTGGTTAAACCAATACCTATGTCAATATAGTAATCAAGAGGTGATGCCTTATGACCAATCCTAGGAGAACCAAATGGGTATATTCTCCCTAACCTCATGAAAGAACTAATCTCTCGATTATTTAGGAGAACTAAAAAATGTTCATTCTATAATCCCTAAAAAGATGGAATTCTGGTTAGCTAAAGAAACCAAAGAAAATGTTCACAAAAGCCTTATAAATAAATCATAAGAGAAGGATCTCTTGACCCAAGAAAGGCTAAACAAAAATAAGAAAAAATGGCTTCCTTGACTACCTAATGATTAAGGAATGATCAAATCCTTAATTGGCCTTCAAATATATGCATGCTCAAAACATAAGAATGAATATGACCTTATCTAATGCACAACCATCCTCAAAGTGTTTTAGTTTGTAATAAATGAGGAAAATTTTAACCTTTCTATTTTATATGTGATAGTGGCGGTAATAATAAGGAATTTCTACAATATGCTATGCATGATCACTTTAATGTTCAAATTTCAATATGCTTAATTTTCATTTATTTTAGTGATCACTCAAAACATCACAAAATCACAAGAATCACATCACAATTGTTGCAAACCATAACTAAGAACGGATAAGGCTGGTCGTTAAATGGGTCCAAGCTTGTAGAAAGCTTGAAAAGGATTAATGGGGAAGGTGTGAAAAGAGCAAAACAAAGAATGAAACAGTAAGCAAAACCCACGAATAGCTTTAGAGGATATGACGCACCAATGGAACTTCTGAGAACTTATGGCACACTACAATATAACATACAAATTGGTTTGGTGAGGTTACTCACCACCTAACCTTGCTTAAGGAAAATGATAAGAGTGATGCTATGAGTAAACAAACAGTATTTACATAAGGAAGAAAAAGTACTCAAAGAGTGCATATTAAGAATGAAGGAGTAGGGTCAAGTTAGGGGCAACCTTCAGGTAACTATTTTAGAAATAGCACAACATATTCATTTAACAACTCCTTGATCTCTTAGGGTAACTCATCCTGCTCCCTCATTTCTAACAGTCGCTTGACCAATAAGAGGGTTGACTCATTAGCATTGACGGCCTCTTAGAGCTCGGCTTTACTCACCACCTAAGCCTTCTTCGATCCGCGAGCAAGTTTCATCTACAACTTATTAACTTCTTTCGGTGGTATCGGATTAGTGTGATCTTCCAGTCATCCTTCTCGAACATATGCGTGTTCTTATAATTGTCATGCATAACTCTCTTGTCAAACAATCATGGCCTATCTAGCAACACGTGGGAAGCGCACATAGGTAGTACATTGTAGAGAATCTAGTCAGAGTAATTCCCTATAGTGATCGGTAATAGTATTTACCGAGTAACATGTAATACTCCTTTCTTACTCAACTAGTGCAGCTTGTACGACCTCAGATGTGAAACAATCAGCAACTTCAGTTTTGAAACAAAATCGGCTGATGCCACATTAGTGCAGCTTCCACTATCTACAATGAGGGCATACATTTGATCATTCATCTTACAGGTGGTATGCAACAAATTCTCTCTCTACTCCTCCTCTTACGAGGTTCTATGTTCGTAATGCATCGGATAACCATGAGTAACTGATCTAAGTCCTTAGGAAACACGTATTCCTTAATAAGCTCTTTCTTGGCACTTTCTTTCTTGATAAGAACCTTCTCCTCCTCAGGTTCCTCATCTGTATTCTCTACTTCATGCTTCGGGATGTCTCCTTCAATGACCATCGTTCGTCAATTTGGGCATTGAGCAACCATGTATCCGAACCCTTGGCAGTTACAGCACTTGATTTGGCTAGTCTTCCTTCTAGACCCTTATCCCTTCTAGACCCTTATCCCTTCTTACACGTTCGGGTTAGCACTTCATCATCTGGTAGGCCTTTTTGCTCGACTCTTATGTCAATCTTTCTATTCGGCTCTATACTTGATTGACTTCGGTAACTTACCTGTCTGGGTCGACTAATCGGCATCTTTGCTAGTACTTGGCTTCTTCTTTACCTCTCTACTCGTTAGTCAATCCTTATAGCTTCATCCATTCTATCGAATCGTTGGAGCTCCACAATGTCCCAATGTCTCCTCTCAATTTGGTAACGAATCTTGAGATTATTCGAGCTAATGGTTTCTTCACTTCACAATGCATCATAAGCATTTGAAACTCTTGAATATACTCATTAACAGTTCGACTTTCTTGTCTCAACTCTTGAAGCCAAGAGAACGTATCTTAGAGGTATGTTTGTGATACGAATCTGAGTACTCTCTTCATCTTAAGCTAAGTGTTAATTTCTCAATACCTCTCTTGTCTTTTCATGGCGTGAAAATTCTTCCACCACATGGCGACATATCTTGAGAACTCAATAATAGCAGTTCTCACTTTCTCATAATCCTCATATTGATAGTAATCAAACATACGATCTATCTTCTCTTCCCAATCCAAATTCATCAGCATTCCTAGATCCATTGAAACTTAGAATTTGATGCTTTACATGGTCAGAAGCTTTAGGGATTCGTATACACTCCTCTTTAAAATACTCCTCTTCCTCTTCTTTAAGCTTTCTCAAGTCTATCCTTCTCCTTACTCGTTCACTAACTCTTCCACCTTGAAAGGGTTGAGCTGGGTTCTAACTTCTAATATGTTGAGCAGCTTGTGGGATTTTTTGCGCGGCCTTAGTGGGTCAGCAAGACAACATACGAACAGTTGGGTCAGATCTACTAATAGGTTAGCTACTTTATCAAGCCTCTCGTTAGTGCTTCTAAGGGTTCTCTAAGATTGTTGACTATGGTGGATAACTTCATTGCATCACTAATATCAACATTCATACTTGGGTTTATATTTTTTCCTCACAGATTCAAACTCAAACAATCACTTCAGAAAGTGAACAGCTAAGAACACAGCAGTTAAATGAACACAGTAACTTACTCTGTTTCACAGACACATAACTGAGTATAATAGAACTTTAAGAAGAACTACTACAGTTCACACAAAACCTCTGCTCTGATACTAAGATGTTGGGAACCGTAATCAAGAACAGATAAGGTTGATCGCTGGATGCGTCCAAGGTTGCAGAAAGGTCAAAAAAGGATTAATGGGGAAAGTGAGAAATGGGCAAAATGAAGAATGAAATAGTAAGCAAAACCCATAAATAGCTTAAGAGGATATGACGCACTAATGAAAATTTTGAGAACTCACGGTACAATTTGATATGATGCATGAATTGGTTCGGTGAGGTTACTCACCACCTAATCTTGCTTAAGGGAAAGGATAAGAGTAATGCCGAGAGTAAACAAACGATGTTTACATGAGGAAGAAAAAGTACTCAAAGAGTGTATATTAAGAATGAGTTGATGTTATCATAGTTATAAGTATAAGGATACTTATATCCATAAGTTTGGGCAACCTACCTAAAAAGGTAAAGACAAAAGGGTATTTCCTAAAGAAGTAATGTATAAGATACAAAAGAGTAAAAAGAATGTACAAGAAAAACAATAATTGGTACAACGGATTTTACACATGATGCTATATATGTGGTGATACTTATAAACCCTACTTTTAGTAGGCCTATGATTTGACTAAGTGTACTTTTTGAATATTCCCAAGGATAAAGAAAAACTAAGAACTCAAGTTTATAATTAGAAATGAACTTATTTTTCCAATTCGAAAGCCTATTATCAATAAAACCTGAATTTAAAAAACTGCGAACTCTAAGGTTACCGAAAACCTTAAACACTAAAACAATTAAGGAATTTTAACCCTAAGCGACTAATTAATAATTTAATTTGAATAATTTCATTCAACTCTAGAAAATTTCATAATTTTATAAGAATCGAATCATAATCTACAAAACAATTCAAGAAGTAAATCCTAAAACAATTCCCTATAAGACAATGCCCTTATCTTCATACCAAAGCTTTACATATAAATAAGTAGACCAACAAGTCACCCTAAATGACTTATCAAGTTGTAGTCATTTATCAATTGATAACTTATCTAAAATTTAGTAATAAGATACTTTCCTTATCACTACTTCACTTATACTACGTATGGACAAATTATCACAAGATTTCACATGCTTAACTTTAATAAATGAGACAAGACAATTCCATACCTAAAAGGACATCCAATGGCTGGTTTGTACAAGCTAGAAAGGGGGGCCATCCTCTTTTCTTTCATCCATCAATTACTTTATCTTATACTCTACTATTCACCCCTTAATGCTTACATCATTAATAGTTGCAATTGTCGACTTTTGTGTATGCTACAAGACAATAAAATCAAGCTTCTTAAACACACAATTACCCCCATTCCCAACTGGCCACTCTTTCATCATTATCTCTCACTTTCAATTTCATTTTGACTTCCTTTTTCTCTCACTTGAAACCAACCCAAAAGTGGAAACACAAATACCCCACAAATCCTTCACTTTACTACCACTTTCAAGCATACCCACACTCACGGCACACTCAACTCCTTCTTGTGTCTTTCTTTTCTAACATTTAATGCTTCTTTAAGACCCTTAGAATACTCCCTGAACTCCACTTCAAAGGACCACAACTCGGGTTTCAAAAATGTGCAAGAAGGAGGAAGTAAGATAAAGAGCATAAGTGGAACCTTAGTATACAATCATTATACTTTTACTTTATGAATGAGTAAGTGTTTCTTTGTATTAGTAGGATAGTATTCATATTAGGAGACTATGATTTTTTGAAAATATGAGTATGATCATAAGTTGGTATAATATCTAAGACTACTCTAAGAAATAAACTCATGAAACCCTTACATGAAGTTGGAATATAAGCATGTAAAGTTAGTGTTTCGTAGAAATACTTGTTTAACACTTTGAATGGAAGATTTTAAGTTGAGAAAATCTTGAAATGAGAACTTGAATGGAAAAGAAACATGCTGGAAGTGAAGATTCAAAGGTCATTTGGGTGTTGATTATACTTCTAGTAAGTTAAACATACTCAAATCTAGACTTTGGTTAAGGAAAAATCCATCACATGAAGTTTTATGAATAAACCAATTTTGTAAGACATAAACTATGATATGAAAGTTGTAATAAGTGTGAGATCTATTATTTTCATGAAAAGTATGAGTCAAACAATCCTCTCATGGAAAAGAAGTCGAGTTAAGATTTGAATATAAGTAGTTTACGTTCATGATCTAATAACTAAACTTAAGAAAATGATGAAACAAGTTGGAAGCCCTCATACTCAAACTGACCAAATCTGGAACATCCTTAAAAGACACTTAAAAATATGATAAAAGAAAGTAAACAAAGTAAGAAGACCAACCAAGGCAAGTTTGATAAGTATATTAAGCCTAAAACTAAAAACCGAGTTTAAAACTTCCAAAACGGGCCTCAAACGTCAAGTTGAACCACCCTTAAGTTTCTAATTAACAACTTGACACATAAATAAGAGTTGTTTTAAGACTCTCAAGAAGCCTACAAAATACTCCCTAAGCCCAAGATAGTGACCATCTTTGAATTGAATAAAAAACAAGCCCATTTAACAACTTAAGCTCACTTAAGAGCCTAAGAAGTGGTTGATAGTCTTAGGAGTGTAAATCAAAGTTGTAAACCTGACCTTAAGGAGTATTTTGAGCTTAGAATGAAATCTTAAGGCCAAGCCCAAAGGGATTCCTAAGTTACCAAAAAGCCCATTAACTAAACAAAGCCTAAAAGCACTCTAAATCATGAGATTGCTACTATTCTAACCCATTTATTCTGACCTGTGGATAAATTTACGTGTCTCATCTCAAAAATCTAACCTCACCATGTTAAATTACACTCGAAAATGATGAAGATTGACTATAAGATCATAAAAATTAGATTTAAAACAAGAAAGTTATACACAATTGAACTTTTAAGTAAAATCGGGAAAATACGAAAACTAGATAAAAGTATAACTTAAGAGGTTTTAGCTTAATTTCCTAAGTTTTATTTCAATCCCTTATAGTATTATGATTTTGATGATTAGGGGATTCTGCGTTCGAAGATGACCTGCCCTCGGAATACTTTGACTGACCTGTATGGCAGAGTAAGTAAATTCCCAATGACTCTTTACTTGATTTTACTTGTAGAATAGATATACCTAAACTTATATATATAAATTTGGATGCTAGTGGGATATGGGAAATGCATGTGTATAAATTTGTGAACTAAATGCTATGGCTTGTTAATTATATAATAATGAGAATTGTTGTGATAATTTATATGTACGATTATATAGAATGAAATTGTCTGATCATCTTGAAAATTGGGTTAACTAATTATATGGTTAAGAAATTAAATGGATCATGCATTCCCCATAATTGTATTCGAATAACACTGACTGCCGCTTCATGCAGAAGATGGGAAAGGACTCATAGGAGGAGGGCCTCCTACAGGATTTAGCATTAGTTATGTCATCATTTTATTGAGTCTCTGTCCTAAGCTGATGGCCTTACTAGGTGTCGGGAGACGCTAACCGTCGGTAAGGGGCTGTATTTGGTTTCTGCTTAAGGCATATGTTTGTAGATTGTGGAGGCCACTATACCGCTAAACTTGGGATTTTAAAAACATGATTTGTTATTCGATAAAGAAAGTATATACATATACATATACATATATACATAGTTTTGTTTTGGCTTAAGTACAATAGTGCAAATGAAATAAAACCCAAGGTCTAGAACCCGGATTTTAGTTTAGGTTAGTTAATTATCTTTAAACTTTGACTATAGGAGATGTAATTCTAAGTCGTATATAGTTCCTATGCTACTGCATGCATTGTTGGGTATATTGATTATTCGGTATACTGATTGTTCATGCATTCATATGATTGTACATCTAATAAATTTTTACCATACGGTATTGAAAAGGGTATTTATCTTACTAAACTTAAGTTTACACCTCGATAGATTCCTGTTGTTACAGGAAAACCTCTTCGCTAATCCGGGTCAAGGCATGCCCGTAGTGAGTCTCGTATAGAGACGGGTTGGAGTGATCAGGGAGCGTAGAGGAGATTTTGTAAAAGCTTTTGTAGATAATTATTTACCTTTATTTTATTCATAACATAGTTTAAAGTTTATGATGTAGTTCCTATTATGAACTCCATTTGTTTGTAATATTCTTTTGGTGTGGGATGTAACAAGTCCATATATTTACTTGATTAATGTATGTCTTAAAAAGTTAATTTTGGTAAATTGCTTTATATTGCTTATCTATGGGCTTAGTAGTAACATGTAGTGGAAGGAGCCCTGTGTATTGTATGAAAAGCTTATGATCAGTAAGGGGGTTGATAGTAGATCTTTATATGGTACACGGCAACCTACCACGACAACGATACTATTGGGTTGTGATAATACTACATTGGCAAGGTCATTAGAAGATGCGAACAAAACGTATGGATAAATGGGCTTGTTTGAGTAGGGATGGCTTAGTTAGCCCAAACTCTCTCTCTAGGCTTCTTGGCAAGGAAGATGCCGAGTAATTGATCGGCTCAGTATGAGAGAGTAATCATTAACTCAACATACTGCAAAAAAATGAGTGGTCATATGGCACGGCATGAAGGGTGACTTAACAAGGAAGTACTCGGTCTTGGCAGGGGTTAGTTGGAACAAAAGGATTCATCGTACTAGTCCCTCTTGTCCTTGAGCTTAGCTGTTGGTTAGAAGTTTGGTAGCCTAATTCCCATCAATAATCATCAACTTTACTTATGGAAATAATTCTTAAATGTCTTAGCAAACAAATTAAACAAGTAAGTTTCCTGAATACTTCATGTAGAACAAATTAAGCATATAATATTAAAGGTGCAAATCATAGTAGATACTTCACCATCTTCCTATGAGTTATAATAATCTTCTAGGAGTTTTAAATTAAAAGTACCTAAGAAGATAAAGATAGTTGAGAAACATATTGGATCACTAAACTTTCTCGTTTAAGTTTTGTTTCGAGCTTTTTCCTTTTATAAGTCTTTTATTTTTTAGATTGATTATGTTTAATGTTTCTTTTTCCATGTTATGTCCAATTGATCCAAATAGTTCATATGTTCATGAAGTTTCTTGGTTCTTGTTCCATATTTTTTCTGATTCTCACATAAGGTCCAAATTGTTGTAGTGTTGAGATAATATGTCCATATGTTGATAAGGTCCAAGTCAAGGGAAATTTATTCAAACATGATAGGTGAATTATTTTTTTAAGACATAACTTTACTCACTTGTTTTAGTTTTCATTATTTTAGTTTTTTATTTTAAGGAACTCTTTTGGTTTCTTTCTTGAACTTCATTTGAGTGAGATGTTTAAGTAGCTTCTTTAAAATATAGGAAAGGGTTTAGAAAGACTCCTTTTAAAATGAAATTAAAAGTTTATGGAGCTCCTTTTTCAAGATAAATCTTAAGTTGAGGAAACTTCTTTAAGATAAATAAGGAGTTTGAGGAAATTTTCTTTTCTTTAAACATTCTTGAAAACCATGATAAGGACTAATCATAAAATGGGAGTAGCTTTTTATCTAAAAAACTTTTTGAGAAGAAATTGCTTTTGAAAAGAACTTGTTGGCTTAAAAAAGTTTGGTATCAAAACAAAGCTTGAGCTTAAGTTTAGTAAAAGAGCTTCTTTCCAAACTCCATGGAAAAATTTTCTTGCCTTATCAAAGAAGTTTACTAGAAAAGAGGTTAGGAATATTGAATTTTGATCTTAGTAGTTGAGAAAGATATTGAAACTAAACTATAGGATTTAAATGTTTGGAAATTGTTAAAGAAATGGTGGTGGGGCTTTGATAGTTGGCTTGAGAATAATGGGTGGATGAAGATGTAAGTTGATTTGAAAAGGAAAAATACGGAGAATGTTGGTTTAAGAGAAACATAAGTGGTTCAATGGTGATGCTATTTATAGAAAACTCTAAATTAGCTTACCTTAGAAACATTATTGTCTTGTAAACTTAAACTTTCATTAGTATTCATGTTGGAATGTTAGAGATATGGGTACACTATACCCCATATGTTGCCGCCACCCTATAGGAGCATACTCTATCCATTTCATGTGTTTTATTCCTTAATTTGAAAGCATCATCCATGACATCATCTAGCTTGTTTCATATGTTTTCCTTAAGGATTCTAGAAATTATGATATAAACATGATGTAACGCAAAAAGTTCATAATCCATGACCTCACTTGACTCCTAGAATTAGGTTACTTGTCTTGATAAAATTCCTCATTTGGCTTAGGAGTCCACATGCTTCTAGATGGTGCCACATGTTTAGTAATTTAGGGCATCCATTTATCACATCTTGATGTAATGAAATCTTTCTATGTTATGATCTTTAAGAGCTTGATTAAATTTTGGTGATTATATCTTGACAAGTAGTCTTGATTTGGGAATGTTTGTAAGATGCTAAGATTTAGTGTTTATCTATTCAAGTGATGCTTAGTTAGAATTAAAGTCTTCACATGATTCTTGTTGGAATGGATGAAAGATCTCATAGCTTATCTCATCTTTAGTCATTTTTCTACATGTATTGATGAATAAATTGAGATTGGCACCACATGTAGTCCTATTAGGGGCTTAGTTGGTTTGTTTCTTGTGCTGGTTATAGGAATCCATTTAGTTACCTTGTTAGTTTCCCTTAAGTTTTTTAAGTTGATTAGCATTCTTAGGTTAGCTTTGGTTTTCTAACTTTGACCTTATCTAATCATCCATGGAAGTTCATAAGCTTAGGTAACTAGTTGAAACATCTTTTTACTAAATGTCATTATCTTGGAATTAAGGTTGCTTATTGGAAATAGCTTCTAAGTTTCTAGAAAAACAACTCTTTCAATGAGGGCCTTCTTTGACCAAATGTTACTTAAGGAGACTAAATTAGACTAATGATGACATCATCCTTTCTTACCTCATTCTTCTTGCATAAATTGTTGGTCCTAGTAAGATATTAAGAGGGAGGTGAATTGATATCTTTCTAAAACTAACAATTTTTTATTTAAAGATAAAACCCCTCTTAATAGCTTAAATGGCGTGATTATAGTTGAAAATTTGATTGTTTAACTTAAGGCACAAAAGATCAAAGATCAAATAGTAAAGATAAGAAAATAAATATGTAGGAAGTAAGAAGATTAGGCAATTGTTTTATAGAGTTTCGATTTTTTACCTACTATTCTCTTTCAGCACCATTGCTTGGAGACCTGGTCCTCCTCACTGGTGCTACTCCACTAGTCTAATCTTTTTAATAGACAATGATCAAAGAGAGATTACAAGGATATCTAATCGCTTCTCTATCTTATCTCATTAACTTCTTCCTAAGCTATATATAAGACTTAGAGAATTCCCTATTCCTCTTACACTCCTAAATGCAAAAAAGAAAAAAAAAATTAAAAGGAAAATGAGATAATACAAGTAAATATCCCTTTACAATTTTCGCTTAAAAGCAATAATAATGTATAAATGAAAACTGATTTTACGTAGGTTTGGATAGAGTTTCTGACAAAGTTTCTTAATATTCACGAGAGAAATTTGAATTTTAGTTCTTATTTTTTTTGTAACACTTCTCAATTTGGTACCACTTCTATTTATGTTTGATCAACCTCTTTGTAATAGCAAACAGCCATCTCCTGAATTTTCTTCAAACAAAATGTTGTTAGAAAAAAATAGCCCAATGACAATAGGAATTGAAAATTGAATTTTTTAAAAAAATTGAACTAAGCTGCTCCTAAATTTGTTTCTTTGATAAGTTTGAATCTTTTGACAATTACTACATGAGGTGATTTGTTCCAATCCTCATATGATATTGTGGAGCTTTAGAAAAATATTTCAAACATTAAGGATAAGGATGAAGGGATATGATGAAATCTTCATATATCCTAATTCTATCAAAACTGTCCAACAATTCTCTATAAAAAATTCTATTTGAATTTTACCTTGTGATTCTCATAAAGGATTAGGTCAGTTTTATCTTTAAGTTAAATATCTTTAAATTTGAACTAGATTAAAACCTTATCTCATAACTTTTTGAACACTTGTTGTCTAATAAGTTCATATAGAGTTCTTAACAAAATTTCTTAATCTCAGTAATCATTTTTCAATTATTACTGACTTTTTTTAATCCTTGAATCATCTTACTGTCAGAAGATATACTTCTCAAAACTTAATCACTCAAATTTCCAAATTTGATTTTTAAGCATCAAAAAATGGTCCAACTTAGATCCCTATGGACTTAACCAACTTTAGTGGAACGAAATTGAGTATATTGTTATAATATACCTAATAAGGTAAAGCTAGGCCTTCTTGAAAATTTATCCAACTTAATTTATTTAAATTAATCAAAAAAGAATTTAAAAATACTAGCCGATCACCTTATGGAATGCGAATCGTGAATTTCTAATCGTTTGTTGATATATATTCTGACATACATTTTATCATACATTCTCACAATCTTGATAACCTTAAGCTTATTTTCTTCTCAACACTTCTTTTCTTTAAAAACATCTTGTATTCTTAGAAAGTTTGTTAAGTTTATTCATATCTTTTTTTTATCATCAAAATATATTAAGAGAGAACTCAACAAACAAGTTAATCTTACCTCTAAACTTAACTTATTTAATAAGTTTAGATAGACCTTAACCACTAAGCTTAACCTAAGGTCACTTAAGTTGACCAACTCTTTCCTATTCTTATTTAGTAACTTTTAATGGCTTTTATAGAAGAATATGATAATGTCTTACCAAAAAATTATAGGTATATTAGCTAATTCTAATAATATCTTCCAAATATTTCTTAGCAATTTTAACTTATTTGGAATATATCTCTGAATTTTGTCTTAGCATTTTTAAGTTTATACCAAAATTTCTTGGGGTTTATAGTATCCTCTACTGGAAAAAATAAATAAAAAAAAATTAACCTTTAGTTTATAAAAAAGCTCGATTCCTCTTAACTATGGCAACTTGAATAGTCTTTCATCTCCGCTTTGACCAAACACAAATCTGTAAAACTTAAGATGAAATAAAATATGACAACCCAAATAAATTTTTAATCCCATCTTCCACTATACTCTTCCCATTCATTGTAAAAGGCTTATACCCATAATTGCTTATGAAACAATTTCAAGGACACGATATCACTAAAGTATCTAGCGACATGCAATGATTGAACTGGTGGAAACTTACTAGTATAAACTTCTTGGCATTGATTTGTGCATGTATCATCCACAATCACTACACTCTTCCCCTTTATATCTTGAACAACAATATCACATGTAGGTTCTTTGTAGACATTTTCTTTAGCCTCTATTTTCTTTAAATTTCTCTCCTCTTCAATAACTTTTAGTGTGACTTCTATTACTTCAACTTCTTCCTTACCCTGATATTCATACTCCTCCTCCTTATTATCATTTAGCTCATAAGAAATTCCTCATCTTCTTCATTTATAGAATTTGAAATTGTATCAATTTCAACCACTTTTGCTGGAAATTGCTCTTGAATAACTACTAAATCCTCTTGATAACTTAAACTACTACTACTGTGTCTCAATATTTTTTATTCAAACGGTATCTTCTAAATTTATCTACCTCTCAACCTTTTTGACTACTTATGCTACCTCATGTAGTCAACTTTGACATTGGTCCATTATCTTGCTAACTACATTGATTTTCTTGGAATAAGATTTGCCCATAATATTGAGGTATGAATTCTTTCTCTAACAAATATTTCATAATACACCATGTTCAAACAAGCCTCATTTCTTTTCACTCTCTCCTAAATTGAATTCTTTTCTACCATGCTATTGTTCTACCCCTTAACTTGTTCTCCACTAATGTAATTGCCTCTTTGGTGAAGTATTCTAATAATCAAAGACTATATCAACCTTTGCAATCCAATCTAAAACTTCTTTTGTTCCTAAACTTCCATTAAAGTAAGAGAAATCTACCTTCAATTGAAAATTCCAAGAACCTCTATCAACTTCTCTATAAGTATCTCTCATTCTATATCCTTCATGAGGTTGACAAAGACTAAATATGTATAATTCAAATTTATCATCTTTAAAGTCATCGTTATCGTCAACATAGGCATATTGCCTATGAACAAGAATAGATTTGTTAATAGGGCCACCATCAGTTATGTCTACTCCTAGCCTTTTATTCTCATCTTGCCTCCATGTGCACCAACTCCTAAAACATCTAGACAATCTACAATTTCATTAAAGCATTCCTAGAATCGTTGGAATCTTAGATCCATGTTCATACATTGCAATACCATTTTAGGTTCATTCGTTTGATTTGGTATTCGAATCTCTTGAATACCATCATAAGAATTGTTGCCATTGCTACTAGTTGCATCCTTGCTTCGAAACCAATTGACATTGCATAAATATGTGAAGAATATGCTTTTTATTAATGTAAAAAATATAATGATTATACCCATTACATAGTATAGCCTATTTGTAGATAAGAAAGAACCCTAACAACTAAGGAAAGTTTATAAAAAGAGGAAACTATTGATATCTCAATATCTACAAAATTACATAAAAGGAAAGACAAATTAATGCCTACCGACTAAATATAGACTTGATATGCTCTAGAAGTATTCCTACAGTCTCTCTAATGATGTGTAAGATATTGTCTTATAATATTATAAGGAAAGATCGATTTCTATGAAATTAAAGTTAAATCTTATTTCCTAAAATTCATAGAAAAAATATTTGGCTAAATCTGAATTTCCTAAAAATAACCAAAGACTAATAATATCAATAGAAGATCTACGATGACGAATGTTCCATAAATGTAAATGGAAGTTCATCCACCGTGGAACCATGAGATAAGAGGCTGTGATTAAATCGCAGTCAGAAGCATTGGGCGAAATCATAAGTGCTCAGATGCTCGATCTAGAATATGGAGTCCAAAATTAGAACTCATAATCAGAAGCTTGAATTGAAACGTTAGAACCAAAAGTAAGAAGCATTGAGTTAGAAGTTTTCCTTCTTGAAGATTAGAGGTTACTTTATTTTAACCTTTTTCTGGATTTGGTTTCTCCATCGCCCACGTTATGAATGAGATAAAAAAACGATTACTTTGAAGGGCTTTGTTAGACTGCAAAATTTTAAATATGCATTATAATGCCCACTTTAGATAGGTATTCTCTGTCTTGAGTTTGATGCTTCAAGCTTTACATCTAAAATGTAGATATATAGAAATACATAAGCATATAGTAGATTTTTTAATGCATTAACTGTTTACATGTGATTGGCATGATACAGCTATGACCAGAAATTTAAACTGTACGGAAAAAATCTCTTCAAGAAATTTTTTTTTTTTCCTTAAATGGACATCTGCTAAGGATTTTCGTTCCTTTATTAGTTTGTCCGAATTCTCATACACCATATGTTGCGGTGCTCGCAATTTCTGTTCATTCAAGTGCATTATGACGGTTGAAAAAAAAAAAAAAGGTGCATTATGATGCTTTTAGTGTTTGCCTTTCGTATCACATTTTGATTGACTATAAATAGTTAAAAAAATAAAAAAGATCTTCTCGAAAAGAATAAATGGTGAAGCTGTCTTGACTATTAAATTTGTCTAAAAATTTTTAAGAAAAACGGTGGCCATCATTTCCACGATTATTAATATATATATTATTTTTATTGTATATGTTATGGATATATAGCAGAAAGCACATGTTTCTGCATTAGCTTTTTCACACCCATAATCGGTAATGTTCATCTAAATTACTGTGCACTTGTTCGGCCAAAAAAAAATTACCGTGCACTTGGGTTTTTTCATCTTCTTATTTTTGCAATCAACTTAAAAAGCTAGAGACACCACAGAGAATTTATTAATGTATAGTTGAAGTTGGTCCGAAAAGATTCTAGTACAGCAGCTAGGCTGCGAAGTCAACCCCCAACAGTGCCTATGTCTCCTCCTTTCTTTTAAATATTTATTTTTAATTCAATTTTTAAATTTGCGTGGGTTTACGTGAAACTAATAATTAATATTATATGGGTGAAGCTGTTATTGCAGATCCACCATTTGGGAACGAGCATGTCTGTCCTTTTATGCGATTCTCTTCAACATAAACTATTCCATATCAATATTCTTTATACCATGCAATAGGTTTATAGTATATATACGAGCGTATGGTATTGTATTACCTTGATATATAGCATTCAGCACATCATGTGTGTTATATATATATATATATATATATAATATGTATATATGTCTCGTGCAACAGCAATTTATGCCAGCTTTCTTCTGAAGCATTGCATCCAATAACAACTAAAGAAAAAGAATTGGCAATGAAGAAACGAAGCACGAAAACTACTTCAATATATTGTAATTAGCATAAAATAATGCAATCAGCATTATAAATACTCGACCATTCTTGTTTTTCCCTTACAGGAAACAGGTAGGAAGTTTTCATTGACGACCCCATTTTTATCTAGAAAAAAAACTTCTTGGTAGGAAATACTTTCCATAGAAAATATTCTTCTCAAAACTATATATTAATATATTCTTTGTTGAATTTATAAAATTGTTCTGGAAAGATTTTTCCGGTGTAGTTTTAAAAAAAATTTATATTATATACATATCTGATAATGGTAAGCAAGCAATACCAATAATATATGAATATACATATACCTAGAAATACATATAAAAAGCTAATTATTACACACAAGTTTTGATGTATATATATGTATATGTAATAATAATTATAATGATAACGTAAACATTGTATAATGCACAAAGGAAAAATTCAGATGATCACATAGAATGCACAAACAGGAGTAAAAGGAAACATATTAAAAGATTTTTATTAGCACATTTACATTTATACAATATGAGAGGGGAATGATGAACTCTTATGTTTCAATTTGTGCTGTAATTCCGGTAAGTGTCTATTATTGTTGTGTCATGCCAAGTCAAGTCAGTTCCCCAATCGTGTCCCCATCATGTTTGTGTCGATACTTGTTGAGATTTTCCTCCCCTGCTTATACTAATGTGTACATAATCATATGAAAAATTAGCATTCATGAAATTAATCATATCTAATTAAGCAAAATGAATATTCGGAAGTGAAAAAATATCTTTCCTTGATATTCGCTACTATAATAAATAACAAAATGGTGGAAACAATATGATATAATAAGTAAAACAATTATACATAATCTGTAGATAAGAGATTCTGACTAGAGTGGTTCTATGTGGATCACTTGAGTATTACGTTACATGTGGCCTCGAGATAGTGATGTGGAGATAATATTTAATGGGATGATTGGAGAAAGAATAACAGGAAGGAAGAATAGGTAATTCTGGAGTTTCAAATGTACAAGTGACAGAGAAGGAAGCCTAGAGAACTTAAGACATTAACTTTGCAGTTCTTGAGCAGCTGGAACCATTCTTTACCTAAACGTTATTTGATCTTAGAAAGTAAAGGTTTTATAGTAGAGCATTGTTTCCCTAATCTCTAAAGTTGTATCAAATGAGGAGGAATGATTGAGTATTTATAGACTCTTAGCCTTAATAACATCCATTAGATTATCTCGGCGATAGACAAATGAGATTGAATTTTGCTCATTCCATAATTATCTAAAATGAGCTTACAAAGGCCTGAGATTGATAGTCTTCCTCATAGTGCATGAGCATACTTATAAAAATGTTGGAGGTAAATGGATTGGTCTAATAGTTCTTATTTCGAGCTCACCAAACCAAACCTATCTTAATCATCCCAATAAAAACAGGACTACTTAGACCCTACTGCCTAGTCAAAGAATTGAGGCCCTTAATAAATATTGAGCATAGCATAATAATTAATATAATAATTTAGCCTTCTATATTTTGCCTCCTAACCAAAATTCTTAGACGGAGCTTAAATATTTTTGGTATCAATTACTTATTTTGAATAGCTAAATCATTACTCGGCGTATATGCGTTGTGAGTTAGCTACAGCGTTACTAAGAGTGCTTATACAGTTGAAAATCTCATCTAGTGCCTATTCTGTAACTTCATTTATTATATGCCTCAATACATAAGCTTGCAACATCATTCAATTGTGCACATTGCTTGGGGCTTGTTGAAACAATATTGCCCCATGGCAATATATTATATAAGTCTTTTTCTATTATATGGACTTCCTTTGTGCAAGCTTATCTCACTTATTTAAATTATATCTCATTAGATCGATTCCCATATACCAATAATGTTTCAATTTTTTTCAATTTCTCCACTTGAGATGAACTAGGAGACTATATCTATACTTGTCTTGAAGGAAACTCAATTCCAAGCAAGCGTAATGGCTTTCGTGAATGGGGTTACTTAATTAGGACAAATTCCATCATCTATTGTGACTTTTGAAGACATTTTTCCTCAAATTTTCCTTCTCAAAATTAAGACTTCAACAAATCGAATATTTAGAATGAGTTATTAAAAGAAAAACCTTGAATATGTGATAATATCCGTAATAAAGCAAAATCCGTTTCAAGTCCCTTAGCAAAACCACATGTGAAGATATCACATTACATATTCTTTAAACTTCTCTTCGTGTCCTCAAATAGATAAGCCTCAAGCAACAAGATGGTATAAGAATATCTGTTCGAATCTTATAAGCACCTAACTATACCATGTCATCTTCTAAAGGCATATATGGAAGTACAAATCAAATCTTCTATGATAACAATTTGATTGAAGAAAATCTTGAGCCCAATATGCATAAAAATTTCAACCTTATTTCGATTTTACTAAAAATGAACTCTTAACCCATTTCTTGATAATTTATTTAGGCATAATTCATGAAACACCAACATCAGCCCCTAAGCCCTCTCATTGACTTCTTTTCCAAATTACTTTTTTTTTTTTCCTTTTGCCTTTTCTGATTCTTGATTCTTCCCTTTTTCTTTTTCCTTAAATTCACCAGAGTTTACGTTCTTACTTCTTGTCTCCACGTATCCATATCAAGAAAGATAAGAAAAGAAAAAACATTCAATCATATCTTATGTTAAATTAGAGATTCTTCATGGCTAATCTTCTGGTATGATCATAGCGGCTATATATTTGCGTACATGTTGCCGATTTTCCTCTTCATTCAAAGTCCAGTACGCTCGACTCTAGTCATCTAGCAATGACAATTAGCACAAACAACCAAATTATCCTGCGGGGCCTTAAGATCAAGTGGTAAGAAGCACTACAATCCCGAATAAAGAGAAGCATCAAACCACTCTAATACCAGTCATTACACTTCTTTCGCTTAAGAGCATGAACTGGAGATAATCATGGACTGGTTGAAGATATAGCGATTAACAATTACTAGGCCAAAGAGGAATGAATCCATCTTGCCAAAGAAATAGTAGCAAAATCATATACGAACATTCACAAAAAAAAAGAAAAAAAAGAAAAAAAAAAATCAAGTCGGATTACTGAGCAGTAGTGGCCTTCATCGAGTAAATATGTTGCTCTCTCGTTTTCCTTATATTTCTTTTTCTCTTCGATTTGTTCTCAATTCTTTTCTTTTTTCAAATAGATTTACTGCGATTAAAACAGGAATGGTGGTGCAACCATGCGGTTTGATGACAACGACTCCCAAAACAGCAATCTTCATGTGATCTACACATGCTGTTCTTCTCTTAGTTTTCTCCTTACGGCTTCAATCGACACATTTATTTTTTTGTTAGCCTTTTATAGATCAAACAAATCTGATGTGTCTAGAGTACACCATGGCTCCTGTTTGTTACAAAGAAACCCACGCATCTTATTTGTAGATGTACATATATTTTTCTTCTTTTCAATTAAAGCAACAGTAGAGGTATCAAGTCATGGTAAGCAATTGCTTTACATATTGGTTCCTCTAGTTCACTTTTAAAATGTATTCTACATGTATTGGTGAGATAATCCTGAATTTGTTAGACTTTAAAAGTTAGTTGACTGGTACTTTAATGCTACTTGTTCTAGATAATGAATTCATGAAACCATCAAGATGGAAACTCAAAGAAACAGTCTTCTTTGATAGAATGATTCACTTGCTTCAGTATTGTACTTGTAAGTATCTAAATTCCCTTGCTTTGAATCTTCACCACATTCAATATAAATTCTAGCCATCCTTGTAAGAACTCCTATATAGTCACCTCTTATTCTATTGATTCTTACTCAATTTCCCATACTTGAAAGGAAATCTCTCCTTTTTTTTTCTCTCTTAATTACTTGCTTGAATTTTATTGTTTCTTGATGTAGAACATATTGATGTTGCATTCTAGTAGGAAAAGAGATGAAGACCAATCCAAGTTGGAGCACAGAAGTAGAGAAGCTAAATGATTTGTTGGTGTATCAAGATAAATATCCATCGCTAGTCTCGTATCCTCGAGATCAGTGGTTATATGAGACTATTTCTAAAGAGATACTTTGGGATAGAGCTAAGCATCAAGAAACTCACACAATACCTTGTACTAATGGTGTCTCATGTTTATTGAGCATAAGCCCTATGTCGATTCTAGAGATACCATTAGGGGAGATTTAGTATTACACTTCAAAACAAGAAGAGAGAGAAGGCCACCTAATTTCCACTCTTGAAGGAGCCACCCTTTAGATGGAATGATTAGGTAGCCTACATTGTAAAGAAGTTAGAATATATGACTCTTTTGAAGAAGGCAAAATTCTTTCATGCTATTGCTATTTCTACTCGATTGTGGTACCCACAAATGAATGAAGTGGAAGCGTGGTAAGCATGGTTTCTTAGTAGAGTATTCAAAGTTTCCAAATATATCATTAAGAGAGAGTTAGTATTCAACACCATTATGAGCACGATAGGCTTTCTCTAATTATCTTAATTATGGCTTCAACTATTCTTCTTTTTCCCTTGTTGTCAAATACCTTATTTGCCTTGCTAACTTCATTCCTTATTCTTGTAGGTATTGTCTCATAATCAATAATGCCCCCATTCAATCTCAATATCAACTTCATGATTCAAAAGTAGGTTGAGTGATTCCCTAATAAGGAACTAATTTCCAGTAAGTGAGCTTTAGATGTGGCAAGTCCTAGCAAGCTTTAAGCATACCAGGCCTTGAGCAAGCAAGCCTTCAATGTAGCAAACTTTATAGGGAGAAGCCTTGAATGAGAAAGCCTTAATCTTAATAGGCTTCAGTAGGCCTTAAGTGTAGTGAGCACCTTATACAGTAGGGTTTGAATGCAGAAGACCTTAATAGGCCTCGAGAAAGGCAAGGCTTGCCTATAGCGATCCTCTTTCATAATGAGACTTAGGGTTAGGGGGGGTGGAGGGGGAGGATACTCTAGGATCACCATCAAAGAAGACTCCGTAAGCCTTAAGCATTGCAGGCCTAAAGAGTAAAAAGCCTTAAAGTATAATTACTTGAGCATAATAAGCCTCGTGAGCAACAGGTCCTAGTGGACCTTAGATGCATTAAGTCTTGAATGCAACAAGTCCCAACAGGTAGCACAATAGGACTCGTGCACAACAAGCCACAATAGGCCTTACATGCAAGTGAGCCTCTCTCATAGTAAGCCTTGGTAGGATTACAAGATCCCCATCATAAGATATGCGTTTGCCTTCCTCTTGCACTAAGTTTGCCTTCCTAAAGAAGGCACATCTTGGAGGAGGTCTTAAATGGCTTATCTTACATGAAATTATAGTGTATGGTTTCTCATGAAGCTTATTAGGTTCCTTCATGAAAACACTACTTACACTAGACTATGGTTCTTGTATGAGTGAGATGGAAGTACGGTAGACTCAGATGCATCATTACATCACTACTTCGATTCATCAATTATCCTCATACGTATACAAGATGCCAAGGTATTGCTTAGGCTTAACACATAGGAGTAGAGAGGCTAAGGTGTCACTTGGGCTTGGAGAGTGGAATTAGAGATGTTAGGGTGTCTCTTGGGCTTAAAGCATAGAAGTAGAGATGCTAGGGCATCACTTAGGCTTAAAGCATGAAAGTTAAGATGTCTAAGAATTGCCTAGACTTGAGGCGTAACAGTCGAGATGCTAAGACATTGCTTAGGCTTGAGGCATGGAAGCCAAGATGCTAAGAAATTGCATGGGCTTTAGGTATGAAAGCTAAGATACCAAGGCATTGCTTTGACTTAAGGCATAAAAGCTGAGATGCCAAGGTGTGGAAGCCAAGATGTTAGGGCATCTCTTGGTCTTGATGTATACAAGTTGAGATTGATGGGAATCAAGCTATGGAGCCCCTGACTCGCAGCCAAGCTTGAGGATTAGAGGGGTTAGCATGGCGAATCCTTATGTTCCAACCAACCCCTACCGAAGCTAAGTACTTCCTTGCCAAGTCACCTTTAATACCTTACTGTATGATCGTCCACTATTCTGTGGTATGCCGAGTTGGTGATTACTCATTATTACCGAATCGACTAACTACTCGGCATCTTCCTTATTAAGAAGCCAAAAGAGAAAGACTGGACTGACTAAGCTATCCTTGCTTGGATAGGTCCATTTATCTATACTTTTTGTCCGCATCTCCTAACAACCTTATTAATGTAGCATCGCCACGTGTACAATATCATGTATAGAATCTATAGCACTAATGATTGTTTTCCTTGTATATTTATTTTTACCCTTTTGTATCATGTACATTGCTTCTTTAGGAAATATCATTTTTATCTTTTTCCTTTAAATAAGTTATCCTAACTTACGAGTATAAATACTCTTATACTTGTAGCTGTAAGAAGACAAATTACCTTCAATACACTTGAGTACTTTCTTCCTTGCGTAAACATTGTTTATTTACTCTTGACATCACTCTTATCCTTTCCCTTAGGTAAGGTTAGATGACGAGTAATCTCATTAGAGCAATTCATACATCATATTGAATTATGTTGTGAGTCTTCGGAAGTTCCTTTGGTGCATCATATCCTCTGGAGCTGTTCGTAGGTTTTTGCTTACTATTTCATTCATTATTTTTACCCCTTTCGTACCTTTCCCCATTAACTCATTTTGAGCTTTCTGTAAGTTTAGACCCATTTAGCGATCGGCCTTATCTGTTCTTGGTCACAGTTCGCATCATCTTGGTATCAGAGTGGAGGTTTTATGTAAGCTATAGAAAAACGATAGATCTAAGTATGAATGTTAATGCTGATGATGACAGTGGAGTTGTCCATCATGGACTACAATCTTAGGGAAGTCCCAAGAATACTGATGAGAGACTTGATGAGGTAGCTAACTTCTTGATTGATTTGACCCAAGCTATTCATTCCTTGTTTTGCTGACTTACTAAGGCCGCATAAAACACTCCACAGGCTACTCAACCTGTTAGAGATCAGAACGTAGCTTGATTAGTTTGAGGTAAAGGAGCTAGTGAATGAGTAAGGTGAAGGATAGACCTGAGAGAGCTTAATGAGGAAAAAGAAGAGTATTTTGAAGAGGACCGTCTATGAGTCCCTAGAGCATTTGACCATGTGAAGCTTCGGATTCCGAGTTTCAATGGATTAAGGAATGCTGGTGAGTATCTTGATTGGGAAGAGAAGGTGGAGTGTGTATTTGATTACTATCAATATGAAGCTTATGAGGAAGTGAGGACTGTTGCTGTTGAATTCTTTGGATATACTACCATGTAGTGGAAGAATTTTCAAGCCATGAGAAGAAGAGAGGAGTATCGAGAGATTAACACTTGGCTTGAGATGAAGAGAGTACTCAAAAATAGATTCGTACCAGAAACCTGTCTCAAAGATACTTTCACTCAACTTTAGAAGCTGAGACAAGGAGGCTGAACTGTTGATGAATATGTTCAAGAATTCCAAATGCTTATGATAAGATGTGAAGTGGAGGAACCACTAGCTCGAACAGTCTCAAGATTTATTATTGGGCTGAAAGGAGACATCCAAGACATTGTAGAGCTCCAATGATTTGACACAATGGATGAAGCTATTAGGATTGCCTAGTGAGTAGAGAGATGTAGAGAAGGAGTTGAGTAATGACCAAAATGCCAACTAGCCGACTAGGATAGGCAAGTCATAGGACTCTATTGAGTACCGAGCTGAGCAGAAGGGTTGATGTCAAAATCAAGCAGAAAAGTCGACCTGAAGATGTAGTATTGACCAGAACATATGAGAAAGAGCAAGGGTTTGGTAGGAAGACTATACAAATCAAGTGCTTCAAGTGTCAAGGGTTCGGACATATGGCTGCTTAATGCTCAAACTGAAGGACAATGGTTATTAAGGGAGACATTCCGAAGTTAGACGTAGAGAGTATGGATGAGGAACCTAAGGAGGAGGTTCCAGCTGATAATGAGAATGCTGAGAAAGAGTTGACTGAGGAAGACGTATACGTCGAGGACTTGGACTAGCTACTTATGGTTGTCCAACACATTATGGGTGTTAAATTCATATCACTTATAAGGTAAATGATCAGACGTGTGCCCTCATCGTGGATAGTGGGAGCTACACCAATGTGGCATCAGCTAACCTCATTTCAAAACTAAGGTTGCCGACTGTTGCACATCTAAAGCCATATAGGTTGCATTGGTTTTGTGAGGAGGGAGCATTATACATCACTCGATAAATACTACTTCCGATCACTATTAGCAATTACTCTGACCAGATTCTTTACGACATATTACCCATGTGCACATCCCATATATTACTAGGAAAACTGTACCTATTTGATAAGAGAGTTATCCACAATGGTTACATGAACGCCTATATGCTTGAGAAAGATGATCGAAAAATTACGCTAAATTCGATGCCGTCGAGAGAAGTTCATAAGTTGTAGACAAAACTTGCTTATGGTTCAAAGAAGGCTCTGGTGATGAGTAGAGCCAAACTCTAAGAGCCATTAATGCCAATGAGCTGACCCTCCTATTGGTCAGGTGACTACTAGAAATGAAGAAGCGGGATGATTTACTCTAAGAGGTGAAAGAACTATTGGATGAATATACCAACTTATTCTTAGAACAGTTGCTAGAAGGGTTACCTTTGATTCGAGGAATAAAGCACTACATTAACTTAATACTCGGTGTTGCATTGCTGAATAAGCCAGCTTATTAAATGAATCCCGAGCAAGCTTCTAAGCTTTAACGTCAAGTCAATGAGTCGTTGGAAAGAGAATACGTAAGAAAGAGTCTTAACCTTTGTGCTGTACCTGCCTTCTAATACTGAAAAAGGATAGAACCTAGTGGATGTATGTTGACAGTCGAGCCGTGAACAAAATCATGATCAAATACAGATATCTAATCCCAAGGCTAGAAAACATGTTAGATGAATTGAGTAGAGCCAAAATTTTCAATAAGTTTGATCTCAAGTCTAACTACCATTAAATTTGCATAAGGCCAAGAGATAAGTGGAAGACTATGTTAAAGATTCGACATGGACTTTATGAATGGATAGTCATGCCCTTCGGCTTGTGGAATGCTTTGAGCACCTTTATGAGACTTATGAACCATGTATTGAGACATCTCATCGATAAGTATGTCGTAGTATACTTTAATGACATCTTGATCTACAATGTTGGCATGTCGAGTTACTGTGAACACATCCAAGTAGTCCTAGATAACTTTTGTGCCAAGAGACTATTAAGCAATTTGAAGAAATGTTGCTTATACCAAGAGGAAGTGGTATTCTTAGGCTATATAGTTAATGGAGGAGGCTTGCGAGTCGATGATGAGAAGATCTGAGCAATTGTTGAGTAGTCGACCCTTACTACTTGTACCGACGTGAGAAGTTTCCATAGACTGGTCTCGTTTTATGAAAGGTTCATTAGGAACTTCAATACCCTCGCTACACCACTTACTAAATTAACAAAGAAAAATGCCAACTTCCGTTAGAGAGAAAGGGAGGAGAGGAGTTTTGCTGAGTTTAAGAAGAGGTTTACCTTTGCTTCGGTGTTAGTGTTACTTGACTTTGACAAAATTTTTGAGCTAGAATACGATGCATTAGGCATTAGAATAGGTGTTATCCTGATGTAGGAAGGTTGATCAATTGCCTTCCATAGTGAGAAGCTTTGAGGACCCCAATTAAATTGCTCCATTTATGACAAAGAGCTCTTAGCACTAATCTAAGCACTGTAAGTATGGTAGCACTATCTATTGCTAAGAGAATTTGTCATATATATACTAATTACGAATCCCTACAGTACCTCCAAAGTCAAACTAAGTTGTTTAAGCGATAAGCAAGATAGGTTGAATTCCTTGAGGGATTCAATTTTGTGATCAAGTATAAGCAAGGAAAGAGCAACGTAGTTGCAGATGCTCTTTTAAGGAGGCATACGCTCTTATTAGAATTGCAGACTAAGCTATTTGGTTTTGCAAGTATTAAAGAACGGTACTTCGAAGATCTACACTTTGGACCAATAATTTCATGATGCATAGATGGAAGAATAGTTGACGAGTATTATGTAAAGGATGGTTATCTATTTCGAGGAGGGAAACTATACGTGCCGACTTGTTCCTTATGGGAATTATTAATTAGGGAAGCCCACAACGGAGTACTCTCTAGATACTTTGGAGAGAGAAGGACTTGTGAACTATTGAATGGCTAATTCTTTTAGCCAGGAATGCAAAGAGATGTGCATTAAGTGGTCGATAGCTGTGCTGTATGCAAAAAGGTCAAGGGTTGAGCCGAACAAGGGAATGCGATGCCCCTACTTGTTCCTACGAAGCCGTGGAGTGAACTAAGCATGGAAGTTATTCTTGAACTACCAAGAATTGCTTGAGGAAAAGATTCTGTAATGGTCGTCATAGATTGGTTCAGTAATATGGTATACTTCATGTCCTACACCAAAACTAATGATGCTTCGGCTATTGCTAATCTTTTTTTATAGGAGATTGTATGGATACATGACATGTTAAGAAGTGTAGTCTCCGATAGAGACCTAAAGTTATTAAGTCATTTCTGGAGCACCCTATGGTGTCAGTTGGGAACTAAATTACTCTTCAGTACCTCTTGTTACCCCTAAACTGATGACCAAATAAAGGTAGTTAATCGTACTTTGGGTTTACTGCTCTGAGTTGCAGTAGGCAAGAACTTGGTTGATTGGGACGTTTGCTTGCTAATGGTTGAGTTTGCTGATAACCGAACCATACATGACATCACTAAGCAGACCCCTTTTGAAGTGGTCTATGGATTTAATCTCGAGTTACCCCTTGACTATGCCCTTGTACCCATACCCGTACAAGAGGACTTTGACGCTTTAGCCAGAGCATAATCTCTTCAGTACATCTATAACAAGGTCACTTAGCACATCGACTAAGCTGGCAAAAGAATGTGGAAAAGACCAAAGGGAGGTCAGCCAAATAATTTCAGTTGGGAGTCTTAGTTTGGCTACACTTCAGCGAGGAACAGTTCCCAAAAAAAAGGAAGAGCAAATTATCTATAAGAGCGGAAGGACTTTTCAGAATCCTTCAAAAAATCAATTATAACACCTACAAGTTGGAACTGCTTGAGAACTATAGGGTTTTTTATGCCTTCAACATTGCCAACCTCAGTCTATATCACCATGATGAAGAACTAAGTGAACACCATTCGGATTTGATCTTAAATCCAAAATAACTTGGAAGGAATGATGGGAATCAACCTACCAAGCCACCAACCTACAGTTGAGCTCGAGGACTAGAGGGGCTGGCATGATGAATTCTTATGTTCCAACCAACCCCTACCGAAGCCGAGTACTTCCTTACCAAGTCACCTCTAATGCCGTGTTGTATGATCGCCCACTATTCTATAGTATACCGAGTTAATGATTACTCATTATTGTCGAGTCGACTAACTACTTGGCATCTTCCTTGTCGAGAAGTTGAGAGAGAGAAACCAGATTACTAGGCCATCCTTGCTTAGACAAGTTATCTATTTGTACTTTTTGTCCACATCTCTTAATAACCTTACCAATGCAATAATGATACGTATACAATATCATGTGTAGAATCTGTAGCACTAATGATTGTTTTCCTTGTATATTCATTTTTACCCTTTTGTATCATGTACATTGCTTCTCTAGGAAATTTCCTTTTTGTCTTTTCCCTTTTGGGTAAGCTACCTTAACTTACGGGTATAAATACCTTTGTACTTGTAGCTGTAAAAAGACAGATTACCTTCAATATACTTGAGTATTTTCTTCCTTGCATAAGCACTACTTATTTCCTCTCAGCATCACTCTTATCCTTTCCTTTAAGCAAGGTTTGGTGGTGAGTAACCTCATTGGAGCAATTCGTGTGTCATATTAAATTGTATCGTGAGTCCTCGGAAGTTCCTTTAGTGCATCATATCCTTTAGAGTTGTTCGTGGGTTTTTGCTTACTATTTCATTCGTCATTTTTACCCCCATTAACTTATTTCAAGTTTTCTATAAGCTTGGACTTATCCAACAACCAGTCTTGTCTATTCTTGGTTATAGTTCGCATTGAAGATGCTAAGACATCTCTAAGTTTTAAGGTATGGAAGCTAAGATGCAAGGCGTTGCCTAGGCTTTAGGTGTAGGAGCCAAAATATCAGGGTATTGCTTAGGCTTAAGGCATGGAAGTCGAGATGCTCGGGTATCTCTTGGTCTTGAGATGTAGAAGCCAAGATGCCAAGACATCGCTTAAGCCTTAGGCATGGGAGTTGAGATGTCAAGGCATCACCTAAGCTTTTGGCTTAAGAGCTAAGATGCAAAGGAGTCTCGTGGGCTTAATGTATGGGAGCCAAGATGTTAGGGTATTACCTAGGTTTTAGGTGTGGAAGCTGAGATGCCAAGGTATCACCTAGGCTTTAGGTGTGGAAGCCAAGATGCTAAGTAATGCTTAGGCATCACATAGGATTTAAGCATGAAAGACGAGATGCTAAGGCATCACCTAGGCTTTAGGCATAAAAGTCGAGATGCTAAGGCATCGCCTAGGCTTTAGGCGTGAAACCCAAGATGCTAAGGCATTACTTAGGCTTAAGGCATGAGAGCCGAGATGCCAAGGTATCGCCTGGGCTTAAGGTATGGAAGTTGAGATGCCAGGGCATCGCTTGGCCTTAAGGCATGAGATCTAAGATGCCAAGTGATAACTCTTATTCCAAACATATTTTACATGGTGATTTTATAGTATTTCCTTTATATCTTTGGTTTTCTTTAAAGAAATTGATACTTAATTGAGTAAAATTTTGATTTCAAGGTTTGAACGCATTCTTGGATTGAAAATGAAGAAAAGGAATCAAGTTTCACTCAATTTGGAGTTTAAATGAATGAGTTATGAAGTTTTGAAGTTACACAGTCTGGGACACAACTATGTCTCTAGGTTGTGTCCATTCAGGAAAATTTGCCAAGGTCAAAAAGTTACACGACCTGAGGACACGATAGTGTCCTAAGCTGTGTTTGGTGAAGAGAAAAGATGCTTTATAATACATTATAAAAGGACATACTAGGGTTTTGCACAGGGGATTGGACATTCAAAAGAGAAGAGACTTGAAGAGAAGGAGGAGAAAAAGGTGAAAGCAACACTCAACTTCAAGATTGAAGAGATTTATCATCAACAAGAGGGGTTTTTCATGTTTAATTTATTGATTTTGTTGGAATTCATTTTTAGTTTCATTATGATAGCTTAAGATTCTTGTATTTAAGATTATGGAACCTAGGGTTTCACGTGACTATTAGATTGATTGATAATTTTCAATAATATCTTTTCTTGATTCAATTATGTTATTTAATTGTTAATTGATATTTCTAGAGTATCAATCTATGATATTATGCATGATGATTGAGAAATTACATGTGTAATGAGATCTTGATATAATTGGAGAGAATTATATGTGTACTTACAGATAAGATAAATGTTTCTTTCGGAAAGTTGTTTTTTTGTGTGGGAATTCATTATATATTAATGCGATTTTGAATTATATTACTAAGAGAAGAGATTCCGGTAAATAATTTAGGATTAGGGTTAATATGCTTGAGAAAGGTATTAATTTTAATTGTGAATTCCTCTGGTCAAGAATAATAGAGATTGAATTGGATGCATTTTAAGCAGTCACATGTTAAACACTAGGGGAAATAATTCCTAAATACGTTATTACCTTCTTGAAGTTGTTCTCAATTTTATCGCTTTCTAAATTGCTTAATCAAGTCTCATAATTAGGTTAGTTTGTTAATTTTAATATTTTTAATTCATTCAAATCATCGCAATTTTCTGGTTAGATAATAGAGCTAAGGTTAATATTAGTACTCAAAGTCTCTGAGGGACCGACTCGGACTCACATCCACTATATTAAAATTGATAGGTGCACTTACCTAATATCACTAAGGCATTGCTCAGGCTTGAGGCATGAAACATGAGATGCTAGGGTATTACCTAGACTTTAAGAGAGTAAGATATAAAACATAAAGATGAGTAAGATAATAAAAGTTTTATTATTGAGTAGCGAAATTCATTATTTCATGGCTTGGAAGCGAGTTGTTGCTAATGTCATTATCTTCAATGATAAGCTCCCCATTTTAAATTCTTTCATGAAATATCTTTCTTAAGCCTTGGTAAACCCTAGTGGGATGATTTACTATTCTATGAAATCGAAAATATTTGGGACTTCGTCTTTCATTCTTTATAGGTTAGCACTCAACTCTTGGCAACTTGATAGCTTCATCTTGTAGCCAATGGTCAAAGATGGCATGTACCTTACTCATTAGGCATGGAAATGAAGGAGCTTTTGCATCTTTCTTAGGTCTCTTATTAGTATTAAAGTTCTCACTCTTAGTCAAGGACACGAATGCTGTTCATTTATTAAGCTTACTACTTTCCTCCCATTGCCTTGTAACAGAGTTGTTTATCCTTTATGCATTCTCAATGAGTATAGTGAAAGAATATAGGGAGAGATTCTTTAAGTGTATAATGTACTCAGAGAACATCCCTTGGATGTGGATCTTTACCATCAAATTAATATACTAGGTGTATGCTTTCTCTATCAATGACGTGGAGACCTTTCTAAGCTTTAGATCATCATCGAACCCATAAGGCTCCAAAGTTCTAAAAAATTTTAGTAGGTATTCCTTGGCACATCCCTTTTTTCCATTAAATAACATGAATTTAGTACTTATATAGTCCTTAGGTTAAGACTTGGTAGCGATTTGCAAAGGATTAGTAAGCTTCAATTTTAGCACTCCTATAGATGACTTAGCCTAAATTTTCTTCATATATTGATCTAAGTCTTCCTTTGTTATAAAGGAAGTCCTTGGGACAAATACTATAGATGTAGGAGCAAGTATTATTGATGCTAGGGTGGATACTGCGAACTTAAGATTTTATGCTAAGTGGCTTGTAAATCTACCAATAGCCATATGAATGAGAACTCAAGAGGATGAAGAGCTACCCATTTGGACTCTTGTATTCTCTTTGTAGGTCTTATGTAAGATATCAAGAGGGGGCTAGTGAATTGATATCTTTTGCAAAAACTACAACTTTTTTATATTTAAAAACAAAACCCTTCTTAATAGCTTAAATGGTGTGATAATAGTTGAAGATTGATTGCGTAACACAAATAAAAATCAGAAATTAAATAGAGTAGGGAGAAAGAAGATTAGGCAATTGATTTTTAGAGTTTCAACCTTTTGCCTACTGCTCTCTTCTAACTACACTATTGAGGACCTAGTCCTCCTTACTGTTGTTGTTCTACTAGTTCAAACTTTTCAAAAAACAAATATCAATGAGAGATTACAAGGATATCCAGTCACTTTCTCTGTCCTATATTACTAGTTTCTTCATAAGCTAAACACAAGACTTAGAGAACTCCTTAGTCCTCTCACACTCAAAACACTATGTTAATAATGTTTACAATGAAATTGAAATAATACAATCAAATAGCTCTTTACAAGTTTCGCACAACTACAATAACAATGAAATAATAAAACTGTTTTTGCTTAGTTTTTGACTAAGTCTTTTATACAGTTTCTGATAGTCTGCCTAAGAGAATTTTTTAAATTTGATTTTGATCTTGAGCGTACTATTTTGAATTTTATATAGCATTGTCTTTAAATTAAATAAACTCTCATGTAACTACTAGAAACGACTACTTTCAGGTTTTTCTCCAAGATATTTTTGTTAAAAAGAAAAATAGTTTTGATGTTGGAGAGATATCCTATGAAAATAGGAACTAAATATTTGAATTTTTAGAAACTTGAATCAAGCTTATCTTGATTTGTTTCTTTGCTAAGTTTGACTCATTTGACAGTTGCTGCACGTGATGATATGCTCCAATCCTCTTTTGATTACATGGAAATTAAAAATTTTGAAAATTACACTTTAAATATTATGGATAAGTATGAAAAGATATGGTCAAATTTTCATATATCTTTCTCTTTAAGAATAGTCTAACACTTGATCATAATTTATCTAATATTTGTCATGAACAATTAGCTAACTTCTTCTAAACCTTATTTGAAATTTTGAATTAGAAAAACTCTTAAAAATCTTTACAAATATATCCAAAATATCCAGCCTTATCCTTTATAAGTTACCTTATGATCCTTAGCGCTGTTGCTGGGGACTTCGATATTAAGAACACTAGTTGCTTTATTACTTTGACCATTTTTTTTTTCTCTTTTGTTTTCATTATTTATTTTTATTACCTAGAGCTGCAATTGATTCTATATTTCTTGCCCTTGTAGTGCATGACCCGAAACAACCCGGAAGATTTGGTAGAACTTGATCCTGAAATTGAGAGAATTGTCCTTCAAAATTTGAGATTGCGACCCAGACAAATTGTGGCTACCATAGAAGACGAGTCAATCGTTGAGATCAAGGAAGAGGGTAAAGAGGCCAACACTCAATTCATCAAGCAAGAAGATCCACCACACATGGCTAACAATGGTAATGAAGCAAATCGAACCATGTTTGACTATTCAAGGCCTACACTTATTGGAGCTGACTTTAGTAGCGCAAGGCCAACCGTTGAGGCTAATAACTTCCAAATTGCACCTAACATCATACAAATGGTGCAACAATATGTTCAGTTTGACGATCTCCAAGATGAAGATCCTAATGCCTACATCTTTAGCTTTCTAGAGATTTGTGATACATTTAAAATCAACGGAGCCACAGATGATGCCATCCGACTACAGCTATTTTCTTTTTCCTTGAGGGGTAGAGCAAAACAGTGGTTGAACTCTCTATCAAGAAATTCAATCACAATTGGGAATGAATTGGTAGAGAAATTTTTGGAGAAGTATTTCCCACCTGCTAAAACCGCTAAACTTCGAAACGACATTTCTTGTTTTGCCCAATTGGAAGCGGAGACTCTATATGACACTTGGGAGCGGTTCAAGGACTTGCTCAGGAGGTGCCTACATCATGGCCTCCCACTATAGATGCAGATTCAGACCTTCTATAATGGTCTCAATTTATCTACGAGATAGATGATTGATGCATCCGTAGGAGGTACTTTGAACACAAAGACACCTGAGTAAGCACAAAACCTAATTGAAGGAATAGCGATGAACAATTATCAGTGGGAAAGCACTAGAGCCAAGTAAAAGGTTATGGGAATTTATGATGTGGACTTAACTACTGCTCTGGTAGCCAAGGTGGACTTATTGAGTAAGAAGATTGATGCACTCTCTATTGGCCCTCAACAATTACAATCAGATGTAAGTGACTTTAGTATGCAGGGCTATAGAGCACAAGAACAACTGGAACAGGTAGCTTATCTAGGAAATCTACCCAAGCAACAAAATAACCCCTATAGCAACACTTATAATCCAGGATGGAGGAATCACCCCAATTTCTCATTGGGAAATCAAAACCAAGGCCAGTAGAAAACCAACTTTAGCCCACTTGGATTTCAAAGACAATTCCCACCTCCTCTTCCTCAAGAAAAGAAGTCTAGTGTGGAAGAACTTCTCATAAAATATATTCAAGGCAATGAGGCTCGCTTTTCCAACATTGAATCATCATTGAGGAATCAAGACTTCCAATCGCAACCTTTAGAACCAAATTGGTCAACTTGCGAAGCTAATCTCTGAAAGACCACAGGGAATACTACCAGGGAATACAGAACCCAATCCAAAGGAACATGTCAAGGCAGTGACACTTTGAAGTGGTAAGGAGTTGCATGCTGAGAGGAAGGTTAGTGAGGAGACTAGTAAGAGCAAGGAGGGGATGAAAGCAACGGAAGATGTAGAGTCATCTAAGGTGAAGGAATATCAACTACCTATCCCATATCCCCAAAGACTCAAGCAAGATCGCAATGACCAACAATTCAGTAAGTTCCTTAACCTCTTTAAACAACTGCATATTAACTTACCTCTCATTGATGCCTTGTCATAGATGCTGAAGTACGCTAAGTTCTTGAAAGATTTATTATCTAACAAGAGGAAGCTTGAGGAGCTTTCTATAGTCATCTGGGGTGAAGAGTATTCAGCGATCATGTAAAACAAGTTGCCCAAGAAGCTAAAAGACCTAGGAAGTTTTACAATTCCTTGTCATATTGGTAACTTGTTAATTGACAAAGCTTTAGTTGATTTGGGTGCTAGCATCAATTTATTACCTTATAAATTTTTCAAGAAACTAGGATTAGGGAAACCTAAACCTACACGCATAAGCTTACAATTAGCTGATAAATTTGTGACGTATCCTAGAGGCATTATTAAGGATGTATTAATCCAAGTGGGTAAATTTATTTTTCCAATTGACTTTGTGATATTGGATATGGATGAAGATTTTGAGTTGCCCCTTATCCTAGGTAGACCATTCTTAGCTACCGCTAGGGCTATCATTGATGTTAATGATGGCAAGCTCAATCTTCGAGTAGGAGATGAAGAGATCATGTTTAAAATTTCTGAGGCTATGAAAAAGTCTGTTGATCAAGATGATACTTGCTACCTTTTGGATGTTATTGACACTTTTGTTTTAAGTTATATGTAGAAAGTTCTTTTTAAGGATCCGTTAGAGAGTTGCTTGCAATTAGGCATGGAAGATGCTTCGGAATATCCTATAAAATCCGAGGTAGTAGCCCAACTAGAGGCAAATAAACCTACTTCTATTGAGAAAGGGCTTGAAGAGTTTGAAAAGAGGAAGGAAGCATAATTAAAACATTCGATTAAGGAGCCACCAGTATTGGAGTTAAAGCAATTACCTGACTACTTGGAATATGCCTTCTTAGAGAAGGACTCCAAATTACCGGTAATTATAGCATCCAATTTAGAAGAAGAACAGAGAGAAAGGTTGTTGAAAGTACACAAGGAACATAAGAGGGCCATTTCTTGGAAAATATCCAATATTCGAGGTATAAATCCCTCCTTTTGTACTCATAAGATTTTAATGGAAGAAGACCACAAGCTGGTTGTACAACCCTAGAGACGCTTGAATCCAAACATGAAAGAGGTAGCCAAGAAGGAAGTTATCAAACTCCTTGATGCAGGTATGATATATCCTATCTCTAATAGCTTATGGGTGAGTCCATTGCAAGTAGTTAAAAAAAAAAGTGGAATGATAGTAATTCCTAATGAATAGAATGAATTGATCTCAATGAGAACGGTAACAGGTTGGCATGTATGTATCGATTATCGAAAGTTAAATGATGCTACACATAAGGACCATTTCCCCTTACCTTTTATCAATCAAATGATAGAACGACTAGTTGGACATATGTTTTATTGTTTTCTAGATGGCTTATCTGGTTATTTTCAGATACCTATTGCACTAGAAGATCAAGAGAAGACCACTTTCACTTGTCCTTATGGCACCTTTGCTTACCGCAGAATGCCATTTGGTCTTTACAATGCACTTGCTACATTCCAGTGATGCATGTTAGCCATTTTTTATGATTTGATTGAGGACATAATGGAGGTATTTATGGATGATTTTTCAGTTTTTGGCAACTCATTTGACCATTGTTTGAATAATTTGGATAGGGTACTTACCAGGTGCGAAGAGACCAATTTTGTCCTCAATTATGAGAAGTGTCACTTCATGGTACAAGAAGGTATTGTGCTGGGCCATAAGATCTCATATCGAAGAATTGAGGTGGATATTGCCAAAGTGGATGCGATTGCAAGAATCTCATCTCCAACTTTGGTTAAGGCCATAAGAAGCTTTTTAGGGCATGCAAGTTTTTATAAGCGATTTATTAAGGACTTCTCGAAAATTGCCCGCCTTTTGACTAAGTTATTAGAGAAGGATGTGCCTTATGTTTTCTCTCAAGAGTGTTTGAAAGCTTTCAATATCTTTAAGGAGAAACTTACCAATGCTCCAATCATGGTAGTACTTGATTAGGCACTTCCCTTTAAACTTATGTGTGACACAAGTGATCACGTAGTCGGGGCAGTGTTGGGGCAAAGGTGGGACAAGCACTTTCAACCAATTCATTATGCTAGCAAAACTCTTACTAATGCTCAGGAGAACTACACTACTACAAAAAAAGAGTTGCTAGCAATTGTTTTTGCCTTTGATAAGTTTCGCTCTTATTTGATTTTATCTAAAGTGATTGTTTATACTGATCATTCTGCCCTTAGGTACTTGTTAGCAAAACTAGATGCAAAACCAAGACTGATTAGGTGGATCTTGTTGCTACAAGAGTTTCATGTGGAGATCAAAGATAAAAAAGGCGCTGAGAATTTAGCAGCAGATCACCTATCTCGATTGGAGAATCCAAACTTGGAAATGCTCGACAAGAATGAGATCAAGGATGAATTCCTTGAGGAGCGACTCTATGCCATCGCTTAAGTAAGTGATATGGAAATTCCTTGGTTCGCGAATATCGCTAATTTTTTAGCTGCTAAGATTATACCGAAGGGACTTCCACACTAGAAAAAGAAGAAATTTTTTTTCTGATTTGAAACATTATTTTTGGGATGATCCTTACCTGTTTAAAGTATATGTAGATCATGTTATTCGAAGGTGTGTACCATGCCTTGAAGGATGGAGAATTTTGAGCCACTATCATTCGGGGCCTACGAATGGGCATCATAATGCCAATAGGACAGCTCATAAGGTCCTAGAGGGTGGATTTTATTGGCCTACCTTATTCAAAGATGCCTAGAAATATGTTGAGATTTGTGATCATTGTCAACGAGTGGGGAATATATCTTGTAGGGATGAAATGCCACAAACCCCATCATCAAGGTCGAGGTATTCGATGTGTGGGGGATCGATTTCATGGGTCCTTTCCAGAACTATAATGGAAATAAATATATCCTAGTAGCTATTGACTACGTCTCTAAGTGGGTGGAAGCTAAAGCCCTACCTACTAATGATGCTAGGGTAGTAAAAAAATTCTTGAAAGGCCTATCTTCTCGATTTGGCATCCCTAGGACAATTATAAGTGATAGGGGAACACACTTTTATAATGCCCAACTTGACCAAGTGTTGAAACGTTATGGCGTTACACATAGAATAGCCACGCCGTACCACCCCCAAAGTAGTAGTCAAGTGGAAGTTGCCAATCGTGATCTTAAGCGAATTCTTGAAAAAACCGTAGAGTATCATAGGAGAGATTGGTCAGAAAAGTTGGATGATGCTCTATGGGCATACAGAACCGCTTACAAAACATTACTAGAGATCACACCCTACCGACTTGTATATGGGAAGGCTTGTCATTTACCAGTAAAGATTGAACATAAGGCTTATTGGGCAATTAAGAGTACTAATGTTGATTTTGAGCATGCAGGTTCTCACAGGAAACTTCAATTGAATGAGCTAGAGGAATGGCGAGCGAAAGCATATGAGAACTCCAAATTATACAAAGAAAGGGCCAAAAAATACCATGATCAGCGAATCAAATAAGGTAAATAATTTAAAAAAGGCGATCATGTCCTCTTGTATAATTTTCGCCTTCGTTTATTCCTAGGTAAGTTGAAATCTAGGTGGTCTGGACTATTTACAATTACACAAGTTTTCCCATATGGGACTGTTGAAGTTACATACCTGGAGAAAGGCACATTTAAGGTAAATAGGCAACGTTTGAAGTTATACTTGAGCGGAAACTTAGAGCATGTTGGACGAGAGGAGTTTTATCTCCACTCGACAGAACAATCATGAGCTACAATCATATCCCGTCGAGCTATCAACATTAACTATAGCGTTTCTTGGGAGGCAACCCATGTCTAACTTTGCTCACACTTTAGTTCTTTAAGTTTATTCCATTTTATTTTTCTTTTATCTAACTTTGCTTTGCTTTTTTTATTTGTTTCAATTTTAGTCATAGGCTTTTCCTTTTTAGTTTCATTTTTTTTCTCTCTTTAGTTTTCTTTGTCTTATTTTTCTAGTTTAAGTACTTTTATTTCTTTAAGTTTCTTGTATTTTTAAATTCATGAATTTAGGTTAACTAAAAAAAAAAAAAAACAGTACAGAAAGTTACACGGGCATGGGATACGGTTGTGTCCCAGCCCGTGTCCATCCAGACCCCTTTAATGACCTATCTCTACAAAAAGTTACACGGGCGTGGGATACGGTTGTGTCTCAGCCCGTGTGCACCCAACCTTATGCAACACCCACAAAAAGTTATACGAGCGTGGGATACGGTTATGTCCCAACCTATATGCGCCCAGCCATATGCCGTCCAAACATAAAGTTACACGGGTGTGGGACACAGTCGTGTCCCAACCCATGTGTGCCTAGTATTAATGCGTGAACACGGAGAGTTGCACGGGCGTGGGATACGGTTATGTCTTAGCCCATGTTCGCCTAGGTAAGGCACCGCAAACAGAGAGTTATACAAGCATAGGACATGGTCGTGTCCCAGCCTGTGTCTGCCTAGCACCCACACGATTCTGTACACGCCCTGCATAATTTATTAAAACACACACACACCTTCTCAAACACTTACAAACATCAATACATATTCATTTCACATTTCATCTTCTCTCCATCTTCTCCTCACATTCCTAATCCAAGTAAGTTCTCCTAATTTTTTTTCTTTTTTTTCTTTTGTCCTCTCTTGTTTATGCTGTAGTTTCCTCATTGTTTAGGCATGTTTAGCTACCAACATTCAGGTCTTTTGTGAATTGGTACATGCATTTTGTTTGAGAATTTACTTCGTTTTTATTCTTTCATAATAGACATACACAATTACATTGTGTTGCTTGATTTTAATGCCTTTATGATGCCTCTTCTGGTTAGATATTCCTGTATGATCTCTCAAATCCGAATTTTGTTTGCCAATTTGATAATCATTATTCAATTACGCCAGTTAGGGTTACCATTGTGAGAGTGATTTTCGGTCATTTAGCGTCTTTGATGTGTTGGGACGCTTTCTTTTCAAGCTGATTGCAATTTAATACGTCTAATGTATACTTAATTGGATGAATTTGCTAACCACTTCTTTTACACCAACTAATTTTGTGGATGTACTCTACATGTTTGTTTAAATGTCCTAATGAGAATTCTTTCAATATTCTTCACTGTTAATCCTTTATACCTTTGTCTTCGTTTGAACTAAGTGTGGCAAGGATGCACTGTTTTGATTTGGTTTGGTGTTTCTTCTCAGGTAGTCAATGGTAAATCGCACCAAGTTTACCGTTCGTAGAAAATCCAAATACGTAACATCATCTTCAATGCAAGAAGGTGCTATTGTTGAACCATTAGCTATTCTCCCTCCAATAGAGCACCCAATGCTTCAATTCAAAGAAGAATACCAGTCGTAATGCTATAATTTACGTAAGAACAAGCCCTTCAGTGACACCCTTCGTTTGGATTGGAATGTTCTCGCTCAATTAGAGCTCACAACGGAAATGAAGGAACTCTTGGAAGGAACCATTTAGGAGCGATTTTTATCTCTTGAAGCTCTAGTTTATAAAGAGCTGACATTGGAGTTTTTATGCACATATAAACTCAATAAAGAGAGTGCTAGTGGCATGAGCCCTAAACGCAAACTCCATTTCACTTTGAGTGGCCACCCTTTCCACATGACAGTAGCTCAATTGGGTAGATATCTCATTCTTTATGTGGATAGATACACAAGGACAGAAGAGTTCCAACGTTTAACATGTCGTTTTCCACGTGGAGTAACACTAAGGACGTTTTGGAACGAAATTACTGTTGGTGATGCTTATGACCCAGCAAAGCGTAAGGCTTCTCAATTGGTCAAACCTGAATATCGTGTTCTTCATTGGCTCTTTACACATACATTGACTGGCCGAGGCCTCAGCACTAGTGTAGTTTCCAATAAGGATTGCTTCTATTTGTATAGTATTATTCATAAATACCTAATCAATCTAGGCATTGAGCTAGCTGAACTTTTCAGCCACCAAGCAACCACTACACGAAAGAAAGAGCATATTTGTTGTGGCCACTACATCACCTTACTTATGTAGGCCATGCGGACTAAGGTTGTCGTTTGGCCCTCGCTTACATTAGTTACTCAAGTCACTCCTATGCGACTTAATTCATTCTGACTCATGAACCTTTTACCAATGAGACGTCAAGGTCGACACTCACGTAGCACTTCTCGAGGCTAGACGTCTTTAGCAAGCTTTGAAGACAAATTTGATATGTTGATGACTAAGGTTCATTATATCCGAGAAAGGGTGGATAAACTTCATATCCGCCAAGACAAAATGGAAAAATTTTTCAAGATGAAAGAGTTAGATGCACATGATGAGGATAGTGAGAGTGAGGAAGAGGATGATGAGGGTGGTGAGGAAGAGGCAGTTGAGGGTAGTGAAGAGGATGTTGAGGGCAGTGAAGAAGATGATGATGAAACCATGGCGGAGGCACCATTTGATGAGGATGATGGAGAGACGGATTCCGATCTCTCTTCTTAGTTCATATTTTTTTTTTTTTTGTTGTTTTTAGTTGGCCAAGGCATGTGCAATCAGACATGTAATGACGATGGCTTCCTCGTTATGAACTTCTTCACCTTATTTTCGACCGGCAGGGAAGTATTAGTTTTTTTTTCAATACATGTATTTCCTTTTTCCTTATGATGATTTTTCTTGTTTCATATCTTGCTGCTATGCTTTCTTAGTCATATATTGAGGACACTATATGTTATTAAGTGTGGGGAAGGGATATATATGAATTTATTACTGTTTATGAGACCAATTATTCACATTTGACCCAATTAATTTTTAAGTTAACTTGTAATAGGTGATTAACAAGTGTTGAGCTAAATTAACTGTGTCATCTTAATTATTATTGATCTTATTATACTTTACTAGAATTGATTAGTTAAATTTGTGGAGAGTAAAGTTACAAGTTATTTAGCTTGGGACTTTAAGACTTGAGATTGGAACAACATCACTAATTAAGAGTTAGTAATAGTTATTTTTAAATCTACTTTTATGTATACCTTTCTCTTAGAAATTTTTAAAGCCCTATAATTTTTAGCAAACAAACAAATGAAATTCTTCTTTTGGGAAACCCCTGAAAAATCACAATGATTGGAGGTCAAAAGTAATAACAAGTGTATGAATAGAAAAAGTTGGTAAGGATTCGTCTTGGTCCATCAGAAGAGCGAGATTGAGTCGCAATGCCAATTCTAATAAAAAAAAAAAATTGGTATGGGTTGGCCTTGGTCCGTCAGAAGAGCAAGGTTCTTTCTCGCTATCAATATAAGGGATAAGTTGGTATAGATTGGTCTTAGTTTGTCAGAAGAGCAAGATTTTTTCCCTCTATCAACACAATTGTGTTTAAATAAAGTAAATTTACAAGACCTCCCAACAAAAGCATGAACTAGGGGGATGATCGGAGGATGAGTAGATGTAAAATGTGTTTGTTTAAGATTATAACGCTTGGTGAGATGGAAGAGAGAATTGTATACACTTTAGTCAAATTGACAAAATTTTTATGACTCTTTCCCGGTTGGCGGGATGTTAAATCCAATTTTTAGTTTAAGAATCCTTAGTTAAATGACTCGGGTAAACTTTGATTTCCATAAATTAACTAATGAACTCTAGTATTAAGTATTGTTGGAGCATTCAAATATGGTCAGGTGAAATTATGACATTGTTAAGGCTGAAATTGGTTGACTTTATTATTGCAAGTTAGTTGAGAATGATTTTCTTACTTTTCTACAGGTCAAGTGTATTCATTCATCGGTTTCCTAAATAGTGATAAATTTTGTTTAGCGTTTCTTGTCCCGAAAGTTTTGTTTTGATTTATTTGCTTAAGGACAAGCAAATGCTCAAGTGTGAGGAAGTTTGATAACTCTTATTTTAAACATATTTCACATGGTGATTTTATAGTATTTTCCTTACATCTTTGGTTTTCTTTAAAGAAATTGATACTTAATTGAGTAAAATTTTGATTTCAAGGTTTGAACGCGTTTTTGGATTGAAAACAAAGAAAAGGAATCAAGTTTCACTCAATTTAAAGTTCAAATGAATGAGTTATGAAGTTTTGAAGTTACATAGTCTGGAACACAACTATGTCCCTAAGCTGTATCTATCCAGGAAAATTTGCCAAGGTCAGAAAGTTACACGACCTGGAGACACAACTGTGTCCTAGGCTATGTTTGGTGACGAAAGAAGATACTTTACAATATATTATAAAAGGACATACTAGGGTTTTGCACAGGGGATTAGACATTCAAAAGAGAAGAGACTTGAAGAGAAGGAGGAGAAAAAGGTAAAAGCAACACCCAACTTCAAGATTGAAGAGATTTATCATCAATAAGAGGGGTTTTCATGTTTAATTTATTGATTTTGTTGGTATTCATTTTTAGTTTCATTATGATAGCTTAAGATTCTTGTATTTAAGATTATGGAACCTAGGAGTTTCATGTGACCATTAGATTGATTGATAATTTTCAATAAAGTCTCTATTTTTTCTTAATTCAATTATGTTATTTAATTGTTAATTGATATTTCTAGAGTATCAATCTATGATATTATGCATGATGATTGAGAAATTACATGTGTAATGAGATCTTGATATAATTGGAGAGAATTATATGTGTACTTACAGATAAGATACGTGTTTCTTCCGGAAAGTTGTTTGTTTGTGTGGGAATTCATTATACATTAATGTGATTTTGAATTATATTACTAAGAGAAGATATTCCGATAAATAATTTAGGATTAGGGTTAATATGCTTGAGAAAGGTATTAACTTTAATTGTGAATCTCTTCGGTCAAGAATAATAGAGATTGAATTGGATGCATTTTAAGCGGTCACATGTTAAATACAAGGGGAAATAATTCCTAAATACGTTATTACCATCTTGAAGTTGTTCTCAATTTTATCGTTTTCTAAATTGCTTAATCAAGTCTCATAATTAGGTTAGTTTGTTAATTTTAATATTTTTAATTCATTCAACTCATCATAATTTTTCGGTTAGATAATAGAGCTAAGGTTAATATTAGTACTCGAAGTCTCTGAGGGATCGACTCAGACTCACATCTACTATATTAAAATTGATAGGTGCATTTACCTGATATCACTAAGGTATTGCTTAGGCTTGAGGCATGAAACAAGAGATGCTAGGGTATTACCTGGACTTTAGGAGAGTAAGATATCAAACATAGAGATGAGTAAGATAATAAAAGTTTTATTATTGAGTAGCGAAATTCGTTATTTCATGGCTTGGAAGCGAGTTGTTGCTAATGTCATTATCTTCGATGATAAGCTCCCCATTTTAAATTCTTCCATGAAATATCTTTCTTAAGCCTTGGCAATCCCTAGTGGGATGATTTACTATTCTATGAAATCAAAAATATTTGGGACTTCGTCTTTCATTCTTTATAGGTTAGCACTCAACTCTTGGCAACTTGATAGCTTCATCTTGTAGCCAACGGTCAAGGATGGCATGTACCTTACTCATTAGGCATGGAAATGAAGGAGCTTTTGCATCTTTCTTAGGTCTTTTATTAGTATTAAAGTTCTCACTCTTAGTCAAGGACACAAATTTTGTTCGTTTATTAAGCTTACTACTTTCCTCCCATTGCCTTGTGATAGAGTTGTTTATCCTTTATGCATTCTCAATGAGTGTAGTGAAAGAATATAGGGAGAGATTCTTTAAGTGTATAATGTACTCAGAGAACATCCCTTGGATGTGGATCTTTACCATCGAATTAATATATTAGGTGTATGCTTTCTTTATCAATGACTTGGAGACCTTTCTAAGCTTTAGATCATCATCGAACCCATAAGGCTGCAAAGTTCTAAAAAATTTCAATAGGTGTTCCTTGGCACATCCCTTTTTGCCATTGAATAACATGATTTTAGGACTTATATAGTCCTTAGGTTAAGACTTGGTAGCAATTTGCAAAGGATAAGTAAGCTTCAATTTTAGCACTCCTATGGATGACTTAGCCTAAATTTTCTTCATATATTGATCTAAGTCTTCCTTTGTTATAAAGGAAGTCCTTGGGACAAATACTATAGATGTAGGAGCAAGTATTATTGATGCTAGGGCGGATACTGCGAACTTAAGATTTTATGCTAAGTGGCTTATAGATCTACCAACAGCCATATGAATGGGAACTCAAGAGGATGAAGAGCTGCCCTTTGGACTCTTGTATTCTCTCTGTAGGTCTTATGTAAGATATCAAGAGAGGGCTAGTGAATTGATATCTTTTGCAAAAACTACAACTTTTTGATTTAAAAACAAAACCCTTCTTAATATCTTAAATGGTGTGATAATAGTTGAAGATTGATTGCGCAACACAAATAAAAATCAGAAATTAAATAGAGTAGAGAGAAAGAAGATTAGGCAATTGATTTTTAGAGTTTCAACCTTTTGCCTACTGCTCTCTTCTAACTCCACTATTGAGGACCTAATCCTCCTTACTATTGTCGTTCTACTAGTCCAAACATTTCAAAAAACAAATATCAATGAGAGATTACGAGGATATCCAGTCACTTTCTCTGTCTTATATTACTAGTTTCTTCATAAGCTAAACACAAGACTCAGAGAACTCCTTAATCCTCTCACACTCAAAACATTATGTTAATAATGTTTACAATGAAATTGAAATAATACAATCAAATAGCTCTTTACAAGTTTCGCATAACTACAATAACAATGAAATAATAAAACTGTTTTTGCTTAGTTTTTGACTAAGTCTTTTATACAGTTTCTGATAGTCTGCATGAGGGAACTTTTTAAATTTGATTTTGATCTTGAGCGTACTATTTTGAATTTTGTATAGCATTGTCTTTAAATTAAATAAACTCATGTAACTACTAGAAACGACTACTTTTAGATTTTTCTCCATGATATTTTTGTTAAAAAGAAAAATAGTTTTGATGTTGGAGAGATATCTTATGAAAATAGGAACTAAATATTTGAATTTTTAGAAACTTGAATCAAGCTTATCTTGATTTGTTTCTTTGCTAAGTTTGAGTCATTTGATTGTTGCTACACGTAATGATATGCTCCAATCCTCTTTTGATTACATGGAAATTAAAAAATTTGAAAATTATACTTTAAATATTATGGATAAGTATGAAAAGATGTGGTCAAATCTTCATATATCTTTCTCTTTAAGAATAGTCCAACACTTGATCATAGTTTATCTAATATTTGCCATGAACAATTAGCTAACTTCTTCTAAATCTTATTTGAAATTTTGAATTAGAAAAACTCTTAAAAATCTAGACAAATATATCTAAAATATCCAGCCTTATCCTTTATAAGTTACCTTACGATCCTTGAGAATTTTGTCAACAATGAGTTAAAAGAAATGCACCGAGCTTTTTAAAATTCTAAGCAGAAACTTGCTCAACATAACTTCTCGATATGTTTGAAAATTTATTTGAATATATCGCTCAACCATTCTATAAAATTGAACTAATCTAACTTAAAATCCCCATAGACTTAATCATTTTAGTGGAATGAAGTTAAGTACATTACCCAAATATGCCTAATAAAGTAGAGCTAAGCCTTCTACATATTTTTCCAACTTGATTTGTTTAAATTATTCAGAAAATAGCTTAAGAGCACCTATTGATATTGATACTATACACAATTAGTATGTTTTGATCTGTTACTAATATACTTTCTAACACATATTCTAACATACATAATGACCAGTACAATTCCAAACTTAATTTTATTCCTTGAATTTATTTTATTCTAAAGTGAACCTATACACTTAATGTTCATGTTAAACACACTTTAACCTTTTTCTATTGTGGTTTCTTTTAGAATTAATCAATGTTATATCATAATATATATATTTCATAAATATATTAGTGATAACTTATCACATGTTTTGTTATCGTCAAAACCAAATTAGGAGACTTAACACTCTACTTTAAATACTAGATTTTGTCCAGCTATAGGTTATAGTGAGCGAGTTTGCTCATGGCCTCCCTAGGGTATACCCTATGTAGTAGCGGGAGGATTAGATGTTTGAGTAGAGGGGTTAGTGCCCATTTGTACAGCAACAATTGAGTTTGGTAGAGCCGCTCCATGTTACATAGCAGTAAAGGCAACCAACCTTAGCATAAGGGGAGTAAACATAGCCATGAACTAATTTAATGCTTTTATTACCTCTTGCATAGCTTACATCACTTCTATAGTATTTTAAGGAGGCTCAAGGATTGGATTATCTTAATTAGTGTCTTGAGGTAGTAGAGGTGGATCTTGCTCAACTTGCTTGACGTTGGCATCTTGCTCTTGAAAGATAGCTTCGTTTGTTATAGCCATTCTCTTCTTAGGAGGTGCCATAGCTTTGATATCATACTCTTCTCCCTAGTGAAGTCACCAAAAAATTGTAGATGAGGGCTTCTAACTAGAGTAATCCCATGCAAGTCATGTGAGTATCGTGTTACATATAGCTTCAGAGTAGTGATGTGAAGATGACACTTAATGGAATTATTGAAGAGAGAATGGTAGGGAAGATGATAGGCAATCCTAAAGTCTCGAATGTACAAGTAACAGACAAGGGAGCTCAGAGGACTCGGGACATCAACCATGCAATTCTTGAGCAATTGAGACCATTCTTTGCCTAAATGCTATTTGATCTTATAAAGCAAAGGTTTCACAGTAAAGCACCGTTTCTCTAATCTCTAGAGTTATGTCAAAAGAGGAGGAATGGTTGAGTATTTATAAACTCTTAGGCTTGATGATATCCATTAGATCATCTTGGTGACAGACGAATGAAATAGAATTTACTCATTCCATAATTATTTGGAATGGGCTTATAAAGGCCTAAGACTAATAACCTTCCTCATGATGCATGAGTTTGCTTAAGAAAGATTAGAGGTAGATGGATTGGTCTAATTGTTCTTGTTTTAAGCCTACTGAGCCAAATTTTCCTAATCATCCCAATATAAACCATACTCTTAAGAACCTACCACCTAGTCCGACCCTACTTATACTAATGTATACGTAATCTTATGGAAAATTAGCATTCATGAAATTAATCATATCTAATTAAGCAAAATGAATATCTGGAAGTGAAAAGATATCTTTTCTCGATATTTGCTACTATAATAGATAACAAAATGGTGGAAACAATATGATGGAATAAGTAAAACAAATATATATATATTATATATATTTAATAATAGTAAAAAGAAATATATAATTCATGATAATGCAATAAGCCATAAAAGAATAGAATTTCACATGCGAATGCATGTGCTATATAAAACACACTCTCTATACCTAGAAATGTATCACAATTATAACTCAAAAATTGCAATGATAAAAATAAATATACATGATGTATAGTATGTAATAACATGTTGAAACAATGGAAGAATAATACTATAATAAAGTGATAATAATATATGAAATCACATGTTATTATATGCATATGTATATATATAGCGAGAGAGAGAAAGTTATTTGCATGTTTGTCAACGCTTCGTTAATTTTATGAGACAAATACCAATTACATAAAATTAATTACCTAAATGCCATTGCATTTTGTAATAGCATGCAAATGTTGCATATTATACATGTGACACTCTTTTAGCGTAGTCAAAAATTGCATCTAAAACATGTGATTTTTTATTGCACCAAAAGTATGTTACATGTCATACATTGCGAAATAGGTATACTATCTCAAAATTGCATCTATTCAATTGTGTCAAAATAAATATCACATTAATGGCATGTGATATTCATATGTTGTAGCAAAATTGTTTATAAAACATGAGATTTTGCAATTGTATTTATGCAAGTTTTTATGTAATTGGTATTTATATAATTTCCTTTTTAAAAATTGGTAAACATATTTTATACCCTATATTAATATATTTGTGTATATATAATAATACATATATGTGTATATAAATATATATGTATATATATTACATACATGTATGTGTATGTAAATTATGTAAGTGTGATATGACAATAAAGACAATCCATAAACATAACAACTAAAATGGTTAAAAAGATGAGTAAGAGGATAAGAAGTTAACATTCAAGAAATCAATTTAATGTTGTTTGTGGAATAACGCAACGTATAGTGTGAAAACATGATAAAGTGGAAAATAAACTTTGTAATAATTTGTAAGATGGTGAATACAATTGACTCATAAGGTAAATTATAATTTTATAATTCTAAAATTAATAAGGAAACAAAATATAATCCATATCAAGAATATAAGCAAACAAAATAAATTAAGATAAACTATCTTAAGTTATTACAAAATCTTTGATAGCTTGATATTTTATGAAAATGTACAAGTTTGACTTTATAAATGGCACTAAATAGCAAAGCTCTTTGCATCAAGCCAATATAGACTCAAAATAGTCTTTATTAACATATCATTGGCTTCATAACTCTTTCATATGCGAAAAGTTATAATCTTTCAAAATTGACCCACTTGTTACTCAAAATCAATTTCATCCTTCTTAACTTCTTATTACTCCTAATCTCGTCTAATGTCTACTAAAGGTCTTTTGATTGACCTATGAGCAATAGCTTCTGAAAATGTAACGCCCTAAGCTAAAAGTAATAAATAGTTAAGCCAACAAACACTAATGGGCCTATTTCAACTACTTAGCCTAAAAGTTTCAAGCTTGTGTTAACAAGGTATTCACAATCATGGTTTTATAAACTAGTATTATAACTTCTCACGATCCTTGTGGGAGACTCAACCATGGAGTTTCATAATCTCCTCCCTTAAACACTTGACGCCTTCCTTCTGAGACCTTACAATTAGGCCTAGATTCCCCCCCCCCACCCCCTTTTTAATGTATTGTTTAAGCTACCCATTACCTATAGGTCATCATAAAAGCAAGCAAGGAGTTATACCTTGGTGACACTCCTCACCTTCCTCAAACCTCTTCTCTAAACTGGAGCCAAACTCAAATCATCTATCTACTAGTGGGGGGTCTACTCCAATACCATTTGTAACGCCTCGGTCAAAAGTAGTGAATAGATAAGCCAATAAACACTAATAAATCTATTTTAACTACTTAGCCTAAAAGTTATAAGTTTGTGTTAATAAGGTATTCACAACCATAGCCTTATAAACTAGTACTAAACCCTCCTATAATCCATATGGGACACTTAACCATGGGGTTTCATAAAATACTTATTCCTTTACTTTTATTCATCAAACTGTTTCATAAATTGTAAACTTAACTCATTTGCATTGTAAAATTGCATTAAGGATATCATAAACTGATGGTTGTATGGAGGTCGCATGTGTATATGGAGAATTATCATCTAAATAGTCCTGATGCATATTGATTAAAGTTGTGGTTTGGAATAGAATAATCTTCAAGAGGACACATGTAACACCTTAGTTCAAAAGCAGTTAATACAAACGAGCACATATCTAATGGGCTTTTTTGATCACTTAATCCAAAATTTATTGGGAAATTGAGTTAGTATTATCTGCCTTAGGCTTATCCAAAATTTCAATCCATTTTAACCTTTCTCCTAAACATGTAATGTCCTTCTCATGAGATATAACACAATTGGATGAAATTATACCCTCTTCTAAATGTGTAATTTAATTCATTCCTGTCACTTTTTACCTATACACTATTCTAGAAGCTTAGTAAGAGTAAAACACTAATGATACTCTCTACTCTCTTTGTACCTCTACTTTAGATTGGGTTAAACAAGTGCAGTAGCTTTCACCTTGTTTGTCCTAAAATGTACACCTATTAGTCGAGGGTTAGCTCTAATATCATTCATATTGCCCCAAACCAAAAGTTGCTTATAACTAAGCTAATAGGTAACTGATGTGCTTGTAATATGCAAATTAAATAGAAAATTGCTTTATAAAAATAAAAAGTAAAGGTTAATGTTATTAATATAAGCTAAGGACAAGACGTACATTAATGAGAATAACAAAGGGCATTTTGGGAAAAGGGGATTGTTAGCGAACTTTTAGTATATAAAGGGTCACTACGGTTTTTGGAAACCTTTTTTTTTAGCAATCACCTCTTGTAAGCTAATTGTGCCTCCTAGGGTTTTGCATATACTAAGGAGAGAAGAAAACATCAAGATTGAAGAGTTTGAGTTAAGGAGAAGCCCAGGTAAGCATTTACATTATGTTTTTATAAATGGGTTTCATTGGTTTAATAATAGAATTCTTTCCTTTTTTTTTTTTCTTTTCACTAGACCATTAAGAGAAATGTTTGTGTAAGGGGCCTAACGATTGTATTACAGCAAATCTTTAGTAGTTTGTCCTAGGTAAGTTTATTGGGATGTTTTCTTTTTGTGATTTTCATCAAATTCCTTCAAGAATTCATTTTTCTCCATAGGATATTGTTGAAAAACGAATTTGGTAATTGCTTGAGGGGTCTTAAGTGTATTCTTGGAGGTAGAAGCACTATTATCAAGTGTCCAAAGGTAAGAGACGTTGTTTGCATACATGTGTTTATGTTTTGAGTTTTGTCATTGTAATTTTCAATAGAGAATTTGAAGTTATGGTTATGTTGATTGTTGAGATGGTGTTTTGTTGCTTGTAAAGTTGTTTTTCTGATGGGTTTTCAAGTTAGGTATGTTAGTTTGCAAAAGTTGTGGGGGTAGTGTTATGTGTAGGGGGTAGAATGCATGCTGCAATATGTAGAATTCTACATATTGTAGCAAGTGTCTAGGTGCCAGCTCCCATAGCATCTGAATGGTAGTTTCGAGACCATGCTCTTTCGAGCATGGTGTCTAGATGCTAGACAAGCTAGCATCCAAACACTCGACCCCTATTTCTTATAGTAATATTCCTTTTTGGTTTTCTAGGTCTTTTTGATGTTCTTTACCAATCCTAACCCTTTCCTAAACCTCTCTAAACACAATTCATCACTTTGAATCAATTTACAAATTGATCTAGCTTCTTAAGTGATCTTAGGTTCTATTTAAAGTTCTTAAGAAAATTTAAGTTAGTTGAGTTGTTATGTTAATAATATTGTTAGATGGTTATGAATCTAAGTGAGTGTACTATTTCTCTTTTGAATAGGCTGTGGAACTTGTGATTCAAGTCTTTAGCAGTTACTGTAGTTAAGTATGGGGTTATGTGTTGATTATGCATGCTTAATATTAGGAATATAAACAAACTTAATGAAAATTTGGCTTAAATACACATGTTGATTGTGCTTAGCTAAGCCCAAGGGGCTGGAAGGACTAAACCTTACCGTAGCACCCTGATGATCCTTGCACGACGATGTTCTAATTGGAGTCATGCTTGGAAATGATTTGAGTAAATTTAGGTTATAGCATAGAGACTTGGTTCTTTGTCATTGGGGTATTAGGAAGGCCCTAACACCGATATCTATATGTATGCTGGAGTAGTGAGTTACTCCAAGTTTTAGGATGTTGGAATTGCATTGTTTACTAAGCTCAAATAAGATGAGTAACTTATGGTTGTTGCATTTAGATACTTGATTTAGTCATTACATGTATATGTGGTTATACCCTATAGTGAGCTTTCCTCATCACCCTAGTTTCTATATTTTTAGATGCAGGTACAGGTATAGGTGATTACATGGAGTATTATAGCAATTATGGATATTAGGCAATAAGACTGATTATTATGATTATTATTATGATTTTGGAGACGGTTTTACATAGCATTTCTTGGTTTTGAGATTGGTGTTTTAAGATGATGAACATGTTCTAATTTCTTTTGGTTTTGTTATTTGGATCTAGAGAAGTCACTTAAGACTTCTCAAGTTCTTATTAGTTGATGTATTGAAGAGTGAGATGAAAGGTTTCGTTTATTACCTACGAGACAAATACTATGAAACTATGTTGAATTTCTTTTATTTGAATAATAGAAAGTTTGAATTTGATCTTTTTTTGAATATTGGTGAATTGTGGATGTATATTAAGTCATCCTTGAATTATCGTACTAAAGTCAATACAGGTAATAGGTGATGTTTAAGTATGTGGAGAGATATAAAAGCGAATCTTAGATACTCGACGTATCAATAGATTATAAGGACACATGGCAGTTGTGATTTTCTAATCATTTACCCAAAAGTTCCTAATAAGTGTTTATATGATATTTTTCATCTTGACTTTATAAACCACCACTAATTCCTCTACATAATCTATATAAGACTTTACTCATATAAGTTATCACCATATATGATACAACATACATAAGTAGGATCAAAGTTTGACTGGTAATTCAAAATTCGAAGATCCATTTTTACATAGTTATATTATGTAGAGAGAATTTGAGGAAGGCATGGGAAAATAGAGGAGTTAGAAGCTAAGAGATGTATCAATTATATAAAATTATAAAGATTATCTTATCTAAGATGTTGAGAGTAAGTTATATAAAATTTGTAATTGGAAAACTTCTAATATTTGTAGAATATATTAACCATAAATGAGGATTTGAAAAATTTAGAAAAGGAAAAACATATGAATAGATTGAAAGTCTTCTTCAAAACTTGTTTGAGATAAATACAAAATGATTGGCAACAACTAGATTCAAGGGAAAATATTATAGAACTAAGTTGGGAATATCTCGATTGGTGACTAGTTGAAAGTTGTATATAAATAGCCCTTAGGAATTGTGATCTAGGTTGTAATCTAGAGTCAAAGAATCTTCATAAAGAAGTAGAAGATAAAGTACGTATATGGAGAACTTAAGCTCGATTTGTAGTTCAAATTTCTATGATTGATTTTTATCGAGATAAATTATATTCAGGTGATTTGACGAGGATAAGGGGAAAAGAAAAGAAGAGTTAGAAGTCAAGATATGAATTACTTATAGGAATTTGTAGAGAGTGTCTTTTCTAAACTATCAAGGGTACAAGTTTGACAAGATTCATCATTAGAAAATAATAACATTAGGAGAATATGTTAACCATGAGTGAGGATTTAGAAAACATAGGTAAAGAATATAAATAAATTAGAATCCTTTAAGAAAGCATGTAGATTCAAAGGTGGAATGATCGACATAAGGTAAGTTTTAAGCAAATTGATTTAAGTCTCTAATGTTACACTATGAAGATATGATAAAAGAATTATGTAGTCACCAATAATGATGAGGGGGACTAACTAGGTGGAATCTAGAACATACATAAGTATATGCTTATGAGTAATTACTACTGTCATTGAAAATTGTTGTACTTTATTGAAAACTTCTATATATAAAATTGACCTCATTGAGAAAAACTAATTATATAAAGAATGGATCTTTTACAAACATTTTAAGGGATGATCAAGTATGAAAACAAAAAGGGGGAAATGGCTAACTTGATTGAAGTAGAATAGGCATCGTTGATAATTGGATTTCATCCGTTACATTTACTTAGCGACCCAGCTATTATCATGCTAAATAGCTCACTTCTTGGCAAATGCCTACTAATACATATCGGTATCTAATTTGAACTTAAGAAAAGTGGCACGAACAGTTATTACTTGACATAGTTATATTACATAACTACTTATTATTCTTACATTTTAAGAATGTACCTGATTGAAAAATCTCCATGTGTGCTAATAATAATTGTACAATTAACTTCTATTTCAGATATATTCGACGTTCGCCTATAAATACGAAGAAAAAAAGCACCGTAAGAACTATCTAACAATACACAACTATTTTTCTCATCTTCTCTGATATTTATTTATTGACTTAGGTATCGGAGTAACCGTACTAGACTAGCTTCAGTACTTTTAGTTCTTTGTACCTTGTAGGAAGGACATCATTCAAAAATCATACAATAATAGGTATGAAATACTTAATGCATATTGATAGGTTTTGATTAGCATTTAAATGAGTTTAGAAAATCTAAATAAGCTACATTAGATAGAGTGAATAGTGTTTCTAAGCTTAAACCAATATTCTAAGTAAGACTTATGTGATAGGAATGTTAGATGCTTGCAAATGAAGTTAGTGCATAAGAGATTTTGGATTAGAGTTAAAATAAAGACTTGTTGACAAGATCTAAGTTATCAAGGAAATGAGAATCTTTCTAATATTGAATGCCCAATAAAGAAAGTGGACAAAAGATGGTTAACTTGAGATGCGAGATAAGTATGTCGAAGCTTAATGAAGTAGCTATATCCACAAAGAAACATTTTGGGAACTTAAAGATGAGGTGGGGGATAAGTATTTAAAATTGTTCTCATCATTAGGAAAAGCTTGATGACTAAATTTTATTAAGGAAGGGGGAATGAAATAACCTATATAATAATATAAAATGAAGGGTACATAAATTATGCCATGATTTTCTCTAAAAATGAGCCTAAATCATTGAGTTTCTTTTAGAGGAACCTAGAGGTTAGAAACTGGAATATACATGAATAGCTTGCTTACTCTCTCTCTCATAGTGCAATCATGCACTCAACTAAATCAAACTATGGTACTTGATCACCAAGATAATCTAATATCAATTATCTAATGATAAACCATGTCAATTTCTAGAAGCACTTCATCATTTCATATAATATAGAGATTAGAGAAACAAGACTATAATCAAACGTTTATGCTTAAGGATCAAATAGTTCCTACTTAAATCTTGAGAATAATGAATTCGACACCTATGAGCTCCTTTACTTATCAAAGTGTATCAACTTTCAAATAAAATTATTTGTTCCTCCTTCCAGAGCCATGTTAAGTCATTTTATTTGAAGATTCCATCTAACCATATCACTAATGGAAGGTTATGTAAAGCATGAGACTCATAACATATGAAGGTGACTGGATTGATTAGATATACATATCTCGATGAAGTATTGTCATTTATAAACTTTACTTGATAACAAATTTGAAATGATAAACTTATTAAGTAATACATATTATTAATAAAAAATATTAAAGGATAGCAATGGCAATAGATTTTCTTCTACCTCAAATAATTATGAGCTTGAATCTTAAATAATTGGGATTGAAAGCTTGATGCATGAGTCCTAGGTAGATGTATGAATATGATGCATACTATTAAATCATCTATAAGTAGGCGTTGAGATTATGGGCTTAAATCTTGAATAATTGGGATTGAAAGCTTGATGCTTGAGCAACAAAACCTATAAAACATATCGAAGTTCAAATTGATGTGGTACTCTGACACTTAAGTTATTCACATGAAAAGAGATAGAATGATAACTAGTATGAGTCAAAAGTGATCGTACCTAGGGGCCTCATCACCTATTTATAAGGATGAGGATGAGATACTATAGGAAGTTCTTTGTATGACAAAACTCAAAGTATATCTTCTTAATTAGGAACCTTCTTAATTACGCATCTTCTTAAATAGTGAAGTGTATTTAGTTGAATAGATACACCATCTTCTAAAAATCAAAGTGTATCTTCATTAAGGATTTACCTTAGATATAGGTCAAGATGAGCTTAGAGGAGCTTTAATCATGAGCTATGGTAATGATTATAGATAATGCAAAGTCTCCTAATGGATTAGGGTAGATTAACAAAGGACCTAACTTAGAGGTAGTTAAGTTGAGCCAGGTAAGTCGGCTTACTATTAGGTAACGGGATTCTACTAAAATTGATGGGAACCTAAAGTTCATAAGTCGGACTATGCCTTGGACCTATCCTAACACCATATTAGGTTGAGCATTGTTAAGTTGAATCTACATCGAAATGGGCATTCTTATGTTACATGGAAGCAGCAGTAAGGTTAGATTTGGCTTAGGGGCCTAAATTCAAAATTGCCTATTAATATTTTCATTTTCAAATTTTACAAACTTTTTAAGAAACTTATGAAAAATATTGAGAAAAATATGTTAAAAGGATCTAAATTTTTTTCATTTCTTCATGTGAAGACATTTTTCTTCTATGTTTAGGTGAAATAGTTCTCAGTCATTGTAAGTTGCAAACACCATTATGCTGATGTAGCAATTTATGTTGAATCTAAAATGAAAGCCCATGTACTAAGATAAAAAGAACATAAATATAAGTACTACAAAAATGAAGAAGAGGAAAAGGCTCTAGTAAAATTTCTCCTCTTTCTAGTTAAACCATCAAAAAGATGAAACAAAACAAATTACATCAAATGAACTTAACTCTATGGACATAAGGAGCCACTACAAAAATCGATGCAATTCTAATTCTTCTTTGCTTACCTAAGAAAAGAAAAAAAACTAAGCCCTTTACAAAAAGTCTAGAACCTAGAAACATAATACCTAGGTTACAAGACAAGAGAGGACAAAACCCCACTTCGACTCACTAAGCTTTAAAAAATCAATGATCTAAAAATTAGTTAAAAATGATGCGATAAGAAGAAATTGAATTGATCAAATTAGGACAATAGAGTATTATAATAAGACTTAGAAGAACCAAATAACTAGTCAAATCATAAAACAATTTCAAAATAAGAAATCACTATGAATAATAACCAAAATAATTAGGAATATAAATTAAAAGGAAATTAAAGTTTGAGAGGTTTCTATCAAGAAAAATAAATAAAGTTGGCATCAATAGATAAATAAGAAAAATGATCATCTATAAGTAAAGGTTGCAACTTAAATTGACAAGAGGTTAAAAAAAAAAAAAAAACCAAGCTTATAAAGGTTAACTATTACCATAGGGGTGTAAATCAAAGGAAGATAGAAACAAAGGGTGGATCACCTTTTTCAAAAGGTGATCTTGTACCATTTCTTTATGGTCATCAATCATATAAAAGGTTAATCTTAGCCCAGTTTCACTCAATTGCTAATTTTATTTATTTATAACCATCCCTAATTTATTTCTTGGGCCCTAATATAGTTGTTTACAACTCTTGATAGAAATTTCAAAAGCTCTCTTTTGTTTAATAAAGTTTATGTCTTTAATTATTTTTTATTATCAAGCTTGATAATTTTTATTGTCAAGTTATATTAAAATTTAATAGATTATTCTATTCCACAAAGTTGTATGTTATGACATTCTCCACTCTTAGTTCTTTCTATTACAACAATTACTAATTTCTTCCAACTTTTAGATTCGTAGTTCTCTAAATTAAATATCTTTATCTTTGAGGCCAATTACTATCACAATAGCTAACAAGATGGGAAAATTGAATCTAGTTTATCTTGATGGGAGACAAATTCTCATATATAGGGCAACAAATGTTTTGGCTCTAAATTAAATTATTTTATTATTTATTTAAATACTGGCATTTGATGGTCTTTTAAAAAATGAAAAGCAAGAAAAAATTCAATGAACAAATTTAATTTTTTATTTTTTCCTTAGTTTAGAATATAAGCTTTTAATAAAAGGCCAAATAGTCATGTTGAGTGGTTAATCTTGTTATATAGAATATCCACCATACTTTGCTCGATTAGGTAGGTTTTGAGTCAATATTAAGGATCACATAGTAGATTTCGGATATAGATTTTTGGACAATTACTCTTACAAGGTATAATTTGGATATATGGTTTTCCTACCCTATATTCTCCTTATAATATGTACTATAGGGTATAGGTTTCAAGGTATCATATGTATACCGTTTAAAAAATTAATTAATTACACCAAAACAATGAATGATAATATTATAATTTTTAAGCAATAAATGATTGGATAAAAAAAGAGAAAAAAAAGAAGAAGCTCAATCCATAAGTTAATAATAACATTAACACCACCACCACCACACCACCCTCACTATTCTTCCACTTTTTTCTTATCAAACTTAAGTTTTCCATTATTTTCCATTTTTCTACCAATATGCTAAATAGCAAGATCACATATAAACTTAAAATAATAATGATAAAAAATTTACTTTTCAATTTCATAAATTTTACATATAAAGAACTTAAAATATCACATATAGATATCACATAAACAATGAAATTTATAAGATGAAAGAAAAATTTTATATGTTTTACAAGTTACCATATACCCTATAGAATTTACTAAGTACAAATTTTAGTGTAGTTTTATGGAGCTACAAGAGGTTCTGGTTTCAAAACTAAAAAAATTATACCTTGGTAGAATACAGGTAAAATTTTATATTTTATCCATCCTATACGTGTTTATCTTTATCGAATAGGATCGTGCATTATGTTATGTTAATGAAGTGTTTAATATTGAGCGATGGAGCCACTATTTTAACTCAGGTTTTAAAAATTTCACTTCCTAAAATATAAAAACAGAATTGCAGATCCCAAACAAAAAAATGAAAAGAACACCTAAATATTTTTAGCGTATTTGGACGAATCTCTTCTAAAAGTGAAAATTCAAAGATTGAAAGAAAGATGTAGAACGGCAAAAGGAAAATAGGTAAGAGGGGAGACACCGTCGGCGAGTCAACTTTTATGGATTGAACCTTCTTCTTTTGAGGATGCTATCATTTCTAAATAATAGAAAGATAAAAAAAAGTCTAGTTAATATTGTAATTGTAACCATACTAAGACCAAATTGCAGTTCATAGTTTTAAATTGACCATTTCTTCTCTTATTTTTTTATGGTATAATCAAAGAAAACCTGCTACAAATGCCATTGTCGTCTTTGGTTTCTTTCTCATGTCAATGGGATAAATTTAACAAGAAAGGAACAAAAAGGATAAACAATTATTGAATAAGTCATCAATATAGACACAATTTTGACTCAAAATAATTTAGGTAAACCTATATTTCTGGGTGCACCATATGCATTTCACCATCATTGACCTTTCACATTTCCATTAATTTGTGCTTGATTCCCTGCGGTCTACGTTCCTAAGAAAGACAAGTCCACGTCATACATATATAAAAAATAAAAAATAAATACAATAATAGTATAATAACTTCTTTCATATTTTTCCAGAATAGCATTCTCGCAACTCTTTACTTACATCTCCACACTAGCATCTTGTTTTTTATTTGTTTATTATATTATTTTATGCCTTTTTTTTTTTTAATAAATATGGCATCAAACTACTCCTTAACGTTTTAAAATTATGGATTAATAATAACTTCTAATAAAAATTAAAATAAAATAAAAATAAAGCAATATATCATTCTCTGATTACTTTAATCACATATACAATTGATATATTTTATTATATGATGTGGCCACTTGCATTTCTGGTAAATTTTAATTAACTACCGAATTTTGAGATTGTTTAACTGAAACTTTCGAGATTAGCGATGTTATCTATGTTAATTCCATCTACTGTCCATCCAATTGGATTTTTCGGCTAATAATGGATTGCGATGTATCTCAAGCATTTATTTTAAGGATTATATCCCACCTGAGATATCCATGCGGTACCCCGCAACCATTTGTAACAACCTACATATTCCTTCTCCTTCTCCTCCTCTTATTCTTAGCACCTCTTAAATTTGAAAAATCAATACCACAACAATTGATACTTAACAAGACCGCAAGTAGTAAAAATTTAATTAATGTATTCAACATTAATTTCTAGTTGATGGATATATAAAATTATGCCAATCTGGTCTACATTTGCCCTCGCACTGAGTAAAAAGATTATTTCAGACTAACATTAAGCATGGTACCAAGTTTGATACAAATAATTGAATCAGTAATTGAAAACAGAGACATTAGTTAGGGAATCATGGGTGCAGAGAACGATTTCCCAAGGATGATTTTGCTTAATTAGTCGTCCAAGCACCGTATCTTAATTCTTCATTATTCAACCCCCCGGATTTACGGTGAATTTGCAATAACCTAACTTTATTTTATATAAAATAAATTAAAAAAAATGTAATTCCATTCGTATTAATAGTTACAAGAAGAATACCTAATAGAAGGATGGCCTTTCTAGCATAAATTTAAATATATATATATGGTTGAATTATCATATTTCGTAAAAAGCTACTTTCGTTTTTCTGTAGTGATTTCGACATCTTTTCTTCTTAAATCTTAGTGATTCATACATTTCTTATCTTTCTGTAATCAGATCTATTATACGTAAGTGCCACTCTTCTGTCCACGTCATTTTTATTTTTTATTTTTTTAGATCTGAAATTTTCATGTCTAGATTTTTTTTGTTAGGCCGACCCTTTCCTAGTGTATTTGGAGGTAATGATTATGGCTTTAAACCTTTTTGGTCTTTCTTTTCATTTCCGGTCTTGTTAAGCTTCGATTCTTGCATTTTGGTAGTGACCGTTCACATGTAAGAGACGGTACTACGGAGTAGATTAATGGGTATCACTTACCTTGACATGCATTTTGAAGAATTAATTAATTCAGCGGCTTAGGAGAACTTGATCGAATACATCTATTTATTATATTTGTTTTATTTTTACTTTAGGATAGTATTAATAGGCATCATTTTATTATTCCTCAATAATTAGAGTTAGGTTTGTTCAAGGGTTTTCTTATTGTTATTGTTGTTGTTATCAATGTTTAATATCTATAATGCCCTTGATTTATGGGTTGCTATATAAACTATATTATGACTTCTTTTTTTTTCCATCAATTAGTGAATTTCTAGTACTGAATCAAATCTTGTTTGAGAGTTTCTTCTCTAGAATCTTTCACTAAAATTTAGTCAATCATGCATGACATCAATTTATTAATTTCAACTGCTTGCTAAATCAACTGATTAAACAAAAGCTCTCATTGTTTGGTTGATGTGCTTCATATTAGTCAATCAAATCAAAACCCAAGTCAATTTATTTTGCAGGGCATAATATCTATAAATCTAAATTGTCTATATCATTTTTTAGTTTCATGGTATTCTTTTCCAATCAGCAAAAAGCTAAAAATAAAAAAAAAATCGATTTAATTGTATCAAATCTATTTTTGTCTTCACATTTCAACTGAGATACAAATCTATTTCATATCAAAGAAGAAGAAGAGAAGGAACTCATTAGTTGTCACTAGTAGTAGCCAAATTTAGGTACCAAATGCAACATTATCCCATGTATTTTTCCATTGAATAAGGCCCTTTAAAAGCAATCTTTGCAAATCATTTCCTAAATTAAAGATTCCATGGAAGAATATTTTTCATATTATCATATGCTTAATTTTTATTAAATTAAAACTTATAAAAAGGTTTTCTAAATCAAATTAATAGATAAATTTTAATATTTTTAAGTCTCTAGTGTAGAGCATATTTTGAGTAAAAAAAAATGTAATTTTCCTTAACGTAGACTATAGTATAACTTTCCTCCGTTTATTTTGGAAAAGGAGAGGGAAAGAAAAAACACAGAGAATAAATAAAAAATGCCTTGAGTTGTACGCTTGCAATTGCAGTGCTGTGTTAGTTTCTACACACTTCCAGTTATTAACATTTAGTGGGAATAAAGGGAGAGTGTGAAACAAGTTAGCGATTTTGCAAAGAGAAAGTGAGGTCCCGTGAATTATTAAAATCGTCCTTATCACTGCTTTTCTTTTATTTCATATATAAATTCATACAAGAGGATTTCTTTTTAGAACTACATGTGAATTCTGTTTTTTTTTTTTTCTTTTTTTAATCGCATTTCTAACTATAGAAGAGAAAATTACAAAAAAAAAAAAAAAAAACAATGTTTTAGTACTTCTACAAGCAAGTGATCTATTTTTTGATTTTTAATGAATACATATCTCATATTTTTTTTTTTTCAATTTATGTCAATGATAAATAGGAGACACAAAACAACCTTTTATTGGTTCATAATATTATCAAATGATCTAAGTAAATAACATAAAAATTATTAAAAAGTACATAAATGTTTGAAAAGAAAATGCAAAGAAAAAAAAAAAAGAAAAAAGAAAATAAGAGTGCATAACCCAAGCCATTTTTCTAACAATCCAAGTTTAAGGGGTAGTTAATGTCTATCTATAAGAGTAAACTTAAAATATCTCTGAATATTAACATTTGCAGTAAGTGGGTACAAACAGCAGTTATATGCTATAATGGATGACCATATAACAGCAATATCACCCATAATAAAATGAGTGGGTTCGAATCGCAAAATGGTCTATAATCAATGGCTAAGTTGCTCTTGTGCATCAATGACTCATTGAATGCCTCACATAAACTTATGAATTACTTAATATGACATATAAGGTCTTTCTAAGGTCACTCACCACTAGCTTTCGTTTAAATGAGCTAGATAAGAGTAGGGTTTCTTTGGACTTGATTCAGGCGGCAATATAAACCCAAAAAGAAGTGAATATTCTATTACTAATGCTTTTAAATTAATACAAAGATAGTATTTATTGTTGCCAATTAAGGCAACTTTCTAGATATGCGATTTTACAAAAATGTATAACATACTATAAATAATATCTACAGAAATTACAAGGACAAAATAGGTAAAACATGTATTGTTATTCTTCTGGTAGCTACACATCGTTAGAGCATGCGTGGCATGTTGCAAATGGCTGTTGTTGGTGTGGACACCTCATTTTTTCTCTCTTATAGTTATTATTATTATTATTATTTTGATAATAAAGAAAAGGGTTCTCATTCAAAAAATAAAAAGATTAGAAAATTAAAAAATATAAAAAATTTTAAAAAATTTGAAATATAAAAGAAATAGGGAAATAGGATTTTTTGGAGCCCTAAGCTAATTTTAGGGTCTTTGGATTAAATGAAGAAGGTCATCTTATTTTTTGGTTGAAAGGAATTAAAGCGTACATATGTGATTTAACAGTTTCGAATTATATTTGAAAATATTAAACTTTTTTGAAAATTTAATATTCAAACTAGGATTAATGCTAAGGGTTTTTGGATTGTAAAAATGAGATTAATTTAAGGTAATTGTAGTTTCAAACAATAACTTGATTAAACTTAAATTAGTTAATTTAAGAGAAAAATAATTCTTGAGGTGACCATACGATCACCAAAATGAAGCTTATAAAATCAATAAACTGGTCTCATTCTAAAAATTATTTTAAGCACATATAAACAAGGCCTACTCTTGAAAGTTATTCCAGCTTTTATGTTTAAAGAAATAATTGACTTGGGTTCAAATCAATAGTCAAACCAAATATGATTTTAAAAAATTTGTTTAGATTATTTAATTGCAGTAATTTTATGAGAAAAAGCTAATGACCCAATGGTTAGATGCATGGGTGTGCGTACTAAAGTTTAAGGCTTTTAACCCGTTCAGGCACAATGCGCCTTATTTTTTTCTTTATTCTCAACCATTTTAAATCCTTTTTTCTTTATGTTTTCACCAAATTAATAGTGAAATAATAAAAACTACATGGAGCATTTTTTAATATTTCATGTTTATGTACATTCAAAAAGAGGATTAAAATGACACCTAAAAATAAGAAGACATCATAATTCAAGAATTTTGCTCTTGTGCAATCTATCAAATCCGAGTGTTTTAGGCAATAATAGAAGCTCTTATTCAATCTTTGAAAGCATGTGTGACTCATTTTTAGCTTCTAAAATCACCCAAATCATGTGTTTTCTCCTAAATTCTAGATTTTTTCCCTTCCAAGCATATTCAATGTAAGAAATGTATAAATAACCACCCCCCCTCCCCCCCCCTCTAATACTCCAAACCCTCGCCACCATCATGACCACCAACAAACACTGCATTGGCACTTGAAATAACCTATACTAGTCCACTTGTCATTATCAAAAACATCTAAAACCATCCTCTACCGACTTTAATGAGAGGTTCCTAACTTTCTCTCTTTACCCTCAATCACTACAATTTTGACCACCGCAAAAACACCACCATACACCTCCGTGCCTTTATCAAGACCACTTTTGCCAATTAGAATTACATGAAAAATGGAGTTCCACACTTGAGTCATCTAATAGAATTTGCCATAGTAAGTTTGTTCAATAGTTGTTTCTTCTTCTTCAACTTGACCCAATCTCATCTCGTAAATCGTGTATGACTTAGATCCCAGATTAGGTGGTTTTTCTTTTTCTTTTTCTTAATTTATTTTATCTAACGAAATAGGAAAATAAATAGTAAAAAATAAAAAATAAAAATAAAAAGAGTGTCATTTCAAAATTTTTTAGAAATGTTTATTCAAAAAATGAAAAATAATATTCTCTCTTATTTTTGAACATTTTTAAAAAATAACTTAGAATTAAAAAAGAAAAGGAAATGTGTTTCATCACTTAGTAAAAGATTTTTCAGAAAATAAAATAAAAAATATATATAAACCTTAACTTAAAGTTAGCATTGTTTTACGTTTTTTTTTTTCATGACAAATTAGGAACCTTTTAGAAATTTTCAAAAGAGAAAAAATGGATAGGAATGTAAATCCGAACATTTTCTAAAAATTAAATGAACTACCCACTAAATTTTTCTAAAAAATAAACTACGGAAGTCTGATTTCGAGTAGTAAGTATATAGATACCTATAGTAACCATAGAGTGACTTAAGATATAGAAATTTTATTTTTTTCCTTATTGTAAATAATTATTATTCTCTTGTAAAATTAGATTTATTTCCTAATAAAAAGATCTTTCAAAAACTAAATTTATATTTAGGGTTTAATAGGATAGTCTATAGATCCAATATCTTTAGTTTTCAAAACACCACTTATTGCCACTTTTCGAGCAAATTTACCACCACGATCATGCTTGTGGTGGTCCAAAACCTCAAATTTACTTCACTTTGAAGAACCTTAACAGCAAACACCCAAACATGACTATTGACCACTACCTTTTGACACCACCAAAACCACCACAAAGTCGCGAGGCACTACTCCTAAGCCCTCTATTATCAATGGAAAAGTCATGAAAGTACTTTTTGCCACACATTTTAGTTGTTAAAATTGTTCAAATCACCCCTTGAAGCTACCAGTATTTTCCTTTCATGCAACCCGATTAGTGACCTATGTACGTGGATTTGACCAGATCCAAACTTGCTCCCATGCCTAAAGACCAACTAGTATCCAACCAAAATTTGATTCGACCCTTCCTTGTTTCTTTTATTTACTTATTATTATAATCATTATTTTTTTCTTTTCTTTCTTTATTTTGTTTACTTATTTATTTTTTTTGTAAGTTATTTATAAAAGAAAATGAAAAAAATAATTAAATAAAAATAAAAAAAGATTTTCAACATTTTCATATCAAGTTTTTCCAAAGCCTACCTTCTTTTTTTTTTTTCTTTTTTTTTTCCTCTTTCTTTCTCTCATTAATGAAAATAAAAAAAAAAAGGAAATTGAATAAAAAAATTTTACTTAGAAAATTTGTTTTCAAAATGAATTAAAAAGTAAGGTTGGGTAGGTGCAAAGGGGGCGGTCATACCACTTTTTTTCCAAATAAATAGAGTGAATCAACTTTTTTTCCAAAATTTAGCTTTCTTTCATAATTTTCCAAAAATAAAAACACTAAATTTGAACCTTGTTTTTTGAATTTTCCATAAATAAAAATAATATGGATAAAAACATAAACTCAATTTTTTTCAAAAATTAAAAATATATCAATACACTAAATATTTATATAATTGTACTATAAGAAGTTTGATCCTTACTTGAGAGAGAGTATATAGGCAACTATAGAGCAACTTAAAATAGCTTAAAATAGCGAAATTTTTTTATTTTTTATTTTGTAAATACATTTAATTTATCTTTTAAAATAAAATTAATTTTCTTTATTTTTAAATTTAGAATTAATTTTCCAAGTTGAAAGGATGCTTTGAAAAATAAAACTAAATTTAAAAAGTTAAGGTAGTATCATTTATGGTTTAATAGACTAGCTGTTGGACTTAAAATCTTTAGCTTCAAAAATATATATTTTTTTCTTTTTAATTAATTTTGTTTTCTTTCCTGACTGTGGTTGGGTGATGACTCCATTTTTTTTCTTTTTCTTTTTTTCATATTAGAAGAAACCATAATTTTCCTTAATTCTTAGTTGAACGTTTATATCAAATGGGTATAAAGTTCAATGTAAATCAAATTAAGAAAAATAAATAACTGGAAAATTCAAGTTCAACAACTTAGGGACTCTACTAGGAACCATCAAGAAGGCTAGCCACTTAAACCTTCCAAAATTAAATCTATCTTTCAAAATACCCATATTTGTTTATAATTATTTTATTGTAAATAATATTTTTTTAAATTGTTATATTAACTTTTGCATGCAACTAACTTATTGGGACATTGGGAGGTTATTTATTACATTATGAATGAAGGATAGATATAGTCAAACTCAGGCTATTTTAAGACCTTAAGAAAGGGACTATTGTGTAAGATTCAGATGTAAGATAATCACTATTTGGTGCTGATCAAGCTACCTCACTTAAGTTTTGAAGTGACTAAGAAACTATATCTTTAAAAATGTATGTGATTGCAAAACTTGAGGATCCTTAGAACCTACTATAATTTTATACACCTTCCCTATGAGTTAATGTGTCATTTCCAAAAGTTACAACCCTCCTAATGCTTGAGTGCCCTAGAAACGTAATCAATTTTTGTACTAGGTCCTTGTAAATATTTTTGTACTAATATAATACTTATCGGACTTATATAGATGCTTATGTAAAAGTTAAGGGTACTTTGTAAACAAATCAATGGTAGGGTTATAACTTAAGAAATGATGCATTAACTTAAGGGTTCTAGCATCTGGATGATTCTACGTGATAGAATTTAGAGTATCGAACCTACTAAACGCTAAAGCTCAGCTCATCCACCACTCATTCGGATATCTCATTTAATCATTTATTTTTACTTATGTTATTTAAACTTTCTTTTTATTATATTTTTTCTAAATTACCCTTATGTTTATTTTTTATTTATAAGAATATCACTAAGTTATTATTTTGCCACTGTGTATAAATAGAGTATATGTATAGGGTTTTAGCTAGACTTTGATATTTAATAAAAAACTCTTAAGACTTTTCTCTTGGAAAACTCTTTTCTACTCGCTTTTATCAATCTTTTAGTAAGGATTGTGGCAAGCAACCTTATACTTAGACCGATGCATCACATTTGACGAGTCTTAGACCGTATTAGATCTTATTAGTGCATCATATCTAGTGAAATAGCTTACAAATTTGCCAAAACCTCTTTTATTTTCTTTTCTTATTTGTTGTGGTGCTTCTCCGTGTATTCGACCCTATAGATACATCAATTACACTTATATTAGAGCATGATTTCGATGAGGGAACGTGTTAAGTCCTGTGAAGTTATTATTTATGTACTATTGGTGGTCACTGTGTCTCTCCCGTGGCTATCCCAATGAGTGTGTTGGAGATACTATGACGTGAAGACTTATTTACTAGTTTGTGTCATATTGTTAGAGGATTTATTAGCTAGAGGCTTGATTTACGATTCCTTGGGAAAGTCCTTGAGCAGTATTATTTAAAGGCATAAAAACTCTGTAAATGGCTGTATCAACCTACATATAGGAGTCATATTTGATGTTTATTTTCTTGTCTTGAGATTTCATTATATTATTATTAATTAAAAGAAAAAGAGAGAAATAGGAGTTGCGATAGGAAAGCTAAATTTAGGGTTTGAAATTAGGATGTTGTGATTTGTGTTGCTTGGTGTCTGGTGTCTGTTGCTATCGCAGGTGTGCTGCAATTTGTGAAGCAAGAGTGCAAGTCAGGAATGGCAGTGGGTACTGTCGAGTGGTTTCGTATCGTGCTCTGTGTAGCTTATAACGGAGGAAATTATTGGTGGTAATGGTGATTACAGTCATGTTAGTAGGTTGTGTTCTCATCTTGGAGATTGAAGTGTGTGACCGTGACGGTAGTGGTTGGTGCACGAGTGTGTTTGTGCATTTGGTTGTGGCCATCGCCGGAGTCGAGTTGGTGGTGAACTTGTTGTGTTTGAAGTGCAGCAGTGCGTGAAGTGGTGGCTGCGAGTTGTTGCGCAAACTGCTGTGTTTGTGCTGATTGATGAGTGTACAGGAGCTCGTTGTGTATGCGTTGTTGTTCGTTTTTGTGCTGCCGTAGTTTGTGTCGTACTCAACTGTGCTGCTGTGCTGAAGTGTCAAATCCCGAGCTGTCACAATTTAGGTGCCGAACTATTGTGACCCCAAGTACCAACCTGAGTAATTTTTGCTAAACTTGCCGAGCTGAAGTGTCGAGGGTGCTATTGCGTGCAACTTATAGTAAGTGCAGTTGGAGAAGTGACCACGAGCATCGAGCTGAGTTGTCATACTCCCAAGGTTACCGAGCTTCCTTGTAGAATTTGATCTGAGCTTGTGTAGTGCACAATCGTAGAACCGATCTGTTCTGTGTCATCGCCAAACTACCGAAGTGAATCTTACATCCGAGCCGAGTGCACTCTGCCGATCCGGGCTGAAGTAGTGACCCGAGCTGATTCAACCTAGTGTCCGAACTGCATAAGCATCCAAGCTGCTGCATCCCAGACGTCCGAGCTGTTTCTATCTTACTTAGCCACTAATGCTCCGAGGCCGAGCTATTTGAGTTGTAGTACAAGTCGCATTGTTGAATTCGAGCAGGAGAAGGAAATTAAGACCGAACTGTTGCGAAGAAAGGCCTTATTGAGCTGCTGTCTTCATTACTTTGTCGAGCTAATTTAGGTGTCAAAGCCGAATTGTCAACTTTATGACCGAGCTGCTTGTTGACCGAATTACGCATGAAATAGCAGCTGCTACCTTGTTTTAGTTTTCACCGAGCTGAAATTGAATTGTCCGAGCTGATACATTATTCGGCTGTGCCGTTTCCAATATCCGAGCAGATTGGTCAATGGTGCAATTTGAAGGCCGAGCTAGAGTGCTGCGTGTCTGGTCGATTATTGAAGCTATCATTGATCCATATAGAGAACGAGCTGTTGTTGTCCTTGCCTTGCCAAGTCGCATTAAGTGCAGGGTCGAACTGTTGCGTGTGTAACGGAGAAGCTTCCGAGCTGAGCGAAGGTCCGTGCTGTTTCATTACAAGTTGCTGAGTTGAATTGTAGTCATTGTCCAAGATCCAAACCACTGCAACTCAAAAAGTGCCGAGCTATTCTATTTAGCATTTGAGCCTGTTGTGGGAGTGCTCAGTTAACGAGCTGAATTTGGTCGTAGTAGTGTGAGAGCTGTTCACTATAAGAAATTTTCGAGCTATCCTTGTTATACGTGTGTGCTGATCCAAGCGAGTGACAAACTGAGGCAATTGAACTATTATTAAAAGTTGTCGAGTTACTATTCTAACAAGAAGTGCTGCTGCATGCATTTGGAACCGAGGCCGGAAAAATAATATCTTGAAAATTGAAGTAGAAAATGTCGCTGAGTTGATCTACTAAGTTGTGTGAAGTACCGAGCTAACTTGTAGTGAAATTGTGCAGTAGATTGGAGAAAACTGTCCTAAGCTTGCAGTTGCGTGTATATGCTGATTTCACGCTGCTGTACTGTTGAATTGCTATTGTTGTACCATCCTATAGGATGAAGCTATTGCGTGTGGTCAATGCTTGTGAATTCCTTGTGAATGTGTTGATCCTAGTAAGGGAAGAATAGAGTAGTGCGTGTGCCTGAAAAGTTTGTCATGTTGCTGTGTCGGAACTTGGTAAGAATCTGCAGAATTGTGTGCGCACAAGTCGGAAATTGCTGCTTTGGAGTTGTGTGTACGTGTCCGGCTAACAAACTCCTCTTTTCGAGCTTGCTACATAGTTAACACTTTGTGCCATGCTGTCCTTATAATTGCCGAGCCCGAATGTGTGCTATCTTATTTGTATATACATATTGGAAGTAGAGTATTAATTAGCTAGTTGACTTGTCAGTCTCAAACAAGTGCATTTGAGTCTAATTACAAATTTACATGTGAGCCGAGGTGAAGTGCTATGCTTCTATAGAAATTGTGTGAACCTTGTCAGGAGAGAAATCAAGTACAGAGCTCTTGTGAGGAAGTTAATTGTCGATCTTAAAGTGCTGTTTTGATTATGCCGAGGTGTTGCTTTTTGTGAACCAAGCCCTGGCCTCGTGATATGGGCTGTTGAAGTGTGGACCAATTGTAGATTGTCGAGCTACTTCCCTACATGTCAAGCTACAGAGCTGATTAAATTCCTACTTTTTAAGCTTATTTTGTTATAGGACAAAACTACCTAGCTATGATTGATGTCGCTACCGAGGTGATTTACTCAAGCCATCTTTGATCCAAAGTGTGGCAATTCTAGTAATCATCAGAGATTGTAGATTATGATGCCATTAACTTAATTCAAGCCCAAATTTTACCTCATGGCAATGGAGAAATTTTACATTAAGGGAAGACTTGAGTGAGGTATTCTATTAATTCAGGTTAGCTACTATCCTGTAAACCTTATTTTTGAGATTGTTATTGAGGGATTGGTGATGTGAACCGTAAGTAAGAACAGATAAAGCAGGTCATTGGATGGGTCTAAACTTGCAAAAAGAACTAATGGAAGAAAGTGCAAAAGGAATGAATGACAAATGAAAGGTAAGCAAAATGCATGAATAGCTCCAAAGAATATGACTCACCAATGGACGTTTCAAGGATTCACGGCACAATTTGATATGACGTACAAATCGGTTCAGTAAGGTTACTCACCACCTAACCTTGCTTAAGGGTTAGGATAAGAGTGATATTAAGAGTAAACAAATAGTGCTTACACAAGAAAAAAAAAATACTCAAGTGTATTTAGAATAATCTGTTCTTACAGTTACAAGTATAAGGGTATTTATATCATAAGTTAGGATAACTTGCCTAAAAGGGAAAAAACAAAAAGGATATTTCTTAAGGAAGTAATGTACAAGATATAAAAGGAGTAAAAATGGATATATAAGAAAAATAATCATTGGTATAATGGATTCTACACATGATACCATGTACGTGGTGATGCTATATTGACAAAGTTGTTAGAAGATGCGGACAAAAAGTACAGACAGCTAACTTGTCCGAGCAGGGATGACTTAGTTAGTTTGAACTCTTTCTTTCTCAGCTTCTCGGTAAGGAAGATACTGAGTAATTGGTCGACTCGAGCGCAAGTGGGTAATCTTCAATTTGGCATACTATAGAAAGATGGGCAGTCATACGTCTCGGCATGAAGGGTGACTCAATAAGAAAACACTTAGCCTCGGCAGGGGTCAGCTGGAACAGAAGGATTTGTTGTGTCAGTCCCTTTAGTCCTTGAGCTCGATTACGGGTTAAAGGTCCAATAGCCTAATTCTCATCAATTGGGCTATGAAACTATAGACCCCTCAAATCTATATTACTTTGTTTATAATGATGAAATGATTTGACTACCGAAGCAAGTAAGAATAGCCTTCTCCATTGGTAAGTTTTAAGATAAGGTTTTATTTGATGTTGCCAACATTAGAGATTGTTACATGTGTTTAGGTTCTCCATGGAAGATGAATCATAACTTAAGCTATATACCTTTGAAGAATACTTATTCCTTATATGACAACGAACAAGTTGTGCTCCATCCTATTGCCTCGCTTAGTCTTGAAGATGATTTACTAATTTTCAAAATGTCAGTAGAGAGATGGAGGGTTGAAAAGAAAATTCTAGAAGAAGCCATTAAGGAGGGAGAAGAAGTTGATGAAGGGATTATTACACCATCTATGGTGAATGAAGAGGAAACTAGTTGTGAGGAAGCGAATGAGGTAGTAACTGTTGAAAATGAGGTTGAGGAGCTAACATTAGAAGAGTATGAAACTTTAAGAATAGTTGAGGGAGTGGAGCAACTTGAGTTATTACATATTTAGACTCTTCGAGCTCGTGTCTTGTTTGAGCCTAAAGTTGTGTTATTCCCCATGGCTGATGGCTACTAGAATCACTTAGGGGTAATTGATAGGGTACATGATGGGTGGAAGGAAAGGTATCTAATGAAGAGCATGGTTGATCGCACTCACGATGAGTGGAAAGAGCATCAGATTATATTTTCCTTGATCATTGAGTTGAGTTATTGTAGTTTATCTTTATCTTACTCTTGTAGATTTGTTTTTGATCTAAGTAGAAGTTAGAGTAATCACTTGTTAAGTTTTGAGTTGAAACTTTTTCAAGAGGCGGATGATGATAGAATTTAGGGTACCAAACTTATCGAATGCTATAGCCTAACTCGTCTACTACTCATCCAAACATCTCATTTGATCATTTATTTTTGCTTATGTTATTTAAACTTCTTTTTTTATTATATTTTTTCTAAATTATCATTATATTTATTTTGTATTTGTGGGGATGCCACTAGGGCATCCTTTTTAGTATTTTGCTACTATGTATAAATAGAGCACATGTATAGGGTTTTAGCTAAACTTTGATATTTAATGAAAAATTCTTGAGACTTTTTTTTTTGGAAAACTCTCATCTATCCACTCTTATCAATCCCTTTAGCAAGAATTGTGGTGAGCAACCCTATCATTCGGACCGGTGCGTCACATCTGTCGAGTCTTAGGCTATGTTGGATCTTATTAGTGCATCAAATCCAATGAGATAGCTCATAGATTTGATAAAACCCTCATTTTATTTTCTTTTCTTATTCGTTGTGGTGCTTCTCCATGTATCCAACCTTGAAGACGCATCACTACAAATATTCTTTGATTTCATCAATAAATAATTCTTATCCATGAAATGTACTAGGCCTATAGATAATAGCAGGTAATTAACAAGTTAATAACTAAAGAGTTAATAGGCTGCTGGATGTCCTTAGAATCCGTAAATAGCTATTGTAAGGTAAAGCTATCTATTGGAAGCAAAAGGATAGAAGTGCTGAAGTTTCTAATCGAACCTTGTTGGCCCAAGTTGAAGAAAGAAAAAAGATCATAGATTTGGTTGTTGAGATGCTGGATAAAATTGTAGCTCAATTAGAAGAGTTATATTAGGATTTTTCAAATTATGACTTAGGGGCCTAAAATAAATGTTATGTTTCATTGAATAATAATCAAGAAAAAATGATAGGCTCCTTTTCTTTGTTTTTCTTTGTACTCCAATTTGTCAAGATAATAAAATTCCCTTTAACATATCATTCTTTATTCTTTAGTAATCCCTTTTTGTAGATAGACCTTCTAAAGTATTAATCTAACCGTTGTTCTTTATGTAAATAAATTATGTAAGCTTGTAAATCGAACCTTAAGTAAGCAATTCGTCATCCTTATTTGTAATTTGACCACTCGGTTTCTATCTTTCTCTCTCTATCTCTAACAAAAGAAAAAAAAAAAGAAATGTTGCTAATGGTTAAAATTTTTTATGGGATTCGAGACAAACATAAACACTTGGCTCGTTAAGGTAACTAACATAAACATTATCCCTCGGCCCATTAAGGGAACTAACCTTAGATATGAACCCTCAACTTGTTAAGACAGCCAACCTAAACATAGACCCTTGGCCTATTAAGATAGCTAACCCAAGCATGAATCCTTAGCCCATTAAGGTAGCTAACCTAAACCTGAATCCTTAGCTCATTAAGGTAGCTAACCCAAAAACGAATCCTCAACCTATTAAAGCAACCAACCTAAACACGAACCCTTAACCCGTTAAGACAATTGACCTAAACATAAACCTTGACCCATCAAGTACCGAACCAACCTAAAACCTTTAGTCCATTGAGACCACCATGCCCAACCATAAACCGAATCAAACCACGAAGTCAGGTACGACCTCAACTTGACCTTCGATCCAAACAAAGGGACAATTCATGACTCCTCCACCTCAAAAGACATTAATACTAGCTCATTTAACTCTAAAGAACTAAGATCATAAGCAAACATGAATGCTAAGGGGCTTTAAGACCTATAAGTCTATGGCAATTATTTACTTAAGCCATTAAGAACACAAAAGTTCTGAGGCATTTGGTCCTTGAAATTTAATTTTGAACTCAAATCAAATGAAACATATCATTTTACATTAGGGCATGTTTTAAGGAACATTTCGAGAAATAGGAGGGCAAAGTCAATTTCTACCTTACTGTAAATTACATAGATTCCTACCTAAGAAAATGGTAACTCATTTTTAAGGTTTGGAATGAAAAAAGACAAACTATATCTCATACACTAACCCTTAAACACTTTGAGAGTTGAGTGATGTCATGGTGACGATTTTCAAAGTCATTCTGTAAAGGATATCCATTTCAAATTTGATATGTAGATTGAAATGAAGTTAGGTAATTATTTGTGATGTCTTAAACACAAATATCCTTTGTCAACCTTATTAAGCCTAATTAAGGAGTGTTTTAAAAGTAAACCCTGTAAAGAATCACCCTCATGATTGGGGTAAATTTGGAGGTCAAAGTCATTAATCAAGAGAGTGGGATAAAACTAGTTAATGCTTATCAAATTCAAAGGTAATTTTTGTTTTTTGATAAATTATTTTCTTTGAAATAAAGAAGAACACAAAAACCCTATCTACACATTTTCACTTTAGGTGCTAAAAAAAAGGAAAAGAAAAAGAAACCATAAAAGAATGGAGAAAATTGAATTGAAAAAAAAAAAAAAAAAGAAAAAAAGGGGAAGAAAAAGAAAATAAGAGGAGCTTGAGAATTGGGATTGAATAAGAAAGCCCAAAAGATATGCTCCATCCTAATAAGAAAGCAAGGTCTGGACTCAAAGCTCATTAGAAGCCCAAAACACTAAGCCCTTATACCCTAAAACACTAAGCCTTCATGCTCCCAAAGCACAAAACCCTCATAATCCTTTTCTAAATCATATTTTTGATCCTTCATAACCTTTGTTAGTTACAAAGCCTCTATCTTCATTTCAAACTACAAGTACAAAACCTTCTTGTCCATCTTAAATCACAAAGCATTTGACTTAGCCCACCTACAATTCTACCTACACTTAATGAAAACTCTTCCAATCATAGAAAATAATCTATCTTAAATAAAATTACCTATGAAATTAAGGCAAACGCAATCTTAGTCTTTCCTAAGGGTTCTTAGCTTATATGCTTAGACAGGATAAAAATAATGATGCGTCTTCGAGGTTGGATACATAGAGAAAAACCATAATGAAGTGATTCGAAATAAAACAAAGAAAAAAAAAAAAGCTAGCAAGGCATGAATAGCTATCAACTGGATATAACATATCAATCGATCTTATTCAACCTACAATCCATTAGATATGACTTACTAGTCCGAACTGAAGGGCTATTTGCCACTACTTCTTACTAAAGGGAATAGATAAGAGTTATAGGGTAATGAGAACACTAGGGTTGCTCAAAGGAAACTTAATTAAATTTTGATATTGAGGATTGATTTCTACTTACAATTCAACGGTGGTTTATATACTCATTCACTAGGATTACTTTATATGTATGAAAAAGCTAAAGGGTATTGTTATAGTTAGGTTACATAATACATACTAAAAAAGGTAAAAGAGATAAAGAATATTTAGTACAAAAAAGTAAGAATCCTTCTGGAGTATCATGCCAAAAGACGTGTTGTTCGATGGCTAGACATAAGAGATATAGCAAAAGTAAATGAGAAAAAGAATGTATAATTAGGGGCTAACCTCATCTAGATCAAGTTGAGGCTCAATCAGTCATTCGTTATAGAGTAGTCAACTTGGGTTAGGGTTGGATATCAGTAGTGAACTTTGATAGTTTGGGGCTATTTGTTTAGACATAAGGTCATAGTACAATTGTTTGGCAGGCTCGATGTAGGTGATGACTCGGTAATCCGGTTGGCAGAAGAAGGAAATATAGAGGTTGGGATAGGAATTCTCATTTTGGATGGGGCTTCAAACTAGTATTCTTTAAGTGAGTCCTTAGAATCCTCTAGCTTGACTACTTATGATTGGTTTAGAGGGTTGATTCCTATCATCTGCATAGAGGTCGGAAAGATTTTTCCTCAAACTTGAAATGATCCCTGGCTCTTGTTCTTCTAGGACACTTACGTGGTCTTCTTTTCTTGGTTGGTGAGGAATCAAGTCAGACACATTGAAAGTAGAGGAAACACCATAATCATTAAGTAACTTGATCTAGTAGGTATTGCGGTGGACTTTCTTCAGGATTATGAATGAACCATCAACACAAGGAGATAGCTTGCTTTATCTTAAGTATGGGAATTGTTTTTGGTTGAGGTGAATCCATACTAAGTCTCTTAACTAGAAAGAATAGCTTGGTGGCCTCAACTAATAATCTCTTGTTGTCTCTTGTTGAACTTAGCAATCTTCCTAGTTACAAACTAGTGTAGCTCTTGCAATTCTTGAGCTCAATTAACTCCTGATTGACTCTCTTCTACAGTTGTAAGGGTATCGATCATATCTAGGGGGATAGTAGGATCGAAGCCATAGATGACCTCAAATGGGGTCTTCTCAATGATGCTATGGACAATTCGGTTGTATGCGAATTTCACAGTTGGTAAACATAGATCGCAATCCCTCAAGTTCTTTCCTATGATAGCTCTAGGTAAGTTTCGTAGTGTCCTATTCACCACTTCAGTTTGCCATTTGTTTGGAGGTGGCTATTAGAGCTGAACATAAGTTTGGTTCTAAGTCTTCTATAAATAGCTTAAGAATTTTGTGTCTTGATCTAAAACGATGGTCTTTGGTACTCCATATAGTTAGACAACTTCCTATAAAAAAAATTAGTAATATATAAAGTATTGTTAGTTCAATGGCATAAGATGAAGTATGCCATTTTGCTGAAGCAGTTTACTACAACAAATATAGAATTTTTTCCTTTAGATGTCTAGGGCAACCCTATGACAAAGTCTATGCTAAGGTTGGCTTAAGGTAAGGTTAGGGTTAGTAGGGGCATATATTTTCCATGGGGCTCTCTCTTCTCCTTAGCTCGCTTGCACACTTCATAACTACTAACTACCATATGGATATCATTAGCCAAACCAGGCCAATAAAAGTTTTCCTTCAACAGATTGGCTGTCTTGGTCTCCTTAAAGTGACTAGATAATTTACCTCCATGAGCTTCCTTAATTAATAGCTTACGCGTAGAACAATTTGGTATGTATAGTCTTCTTTCTTTGAAGAGATAGCCATCCTTGACATAATATCCTCTAATAGCAACTCCTTCTCTACATTGCTTTATAATAGGATTGAAATGAGGATCATTAGTATACTACTCAATGATGAGTGAGAATCCCATTAATTTTGTTTGCAAAGTGGTTAGCAAGGTTTGTCAATGTGATAGAGTATTGGCAGCCACATTTGTGCTTCCTTTCTTGTGTTGGATTACACATGTGAATCCTTCCATGAACTCCAACCACTTGGCTTGCCTCTCCAAGAGTTTGTTCTAACTCCTAAGATGCTTTAGAGAATCATGGTTTATGTAAATAACAAACTCTTATGGCAGCAAATAGTATTGCTAAATAGTGAGGGCTCGAAAAATAGAATATAGCTCTTTCTTGTCCACAAAATAGTTCAAGGTAGCACTATTAAGCTTTTAACTATGGTAGGCGACGGGTTGTCATTCTTGCATTAGGACAATACTGATTCCAATTCCCGATGCATCACATTCCAATTCAAAAGACTTGTCAAAATTTGGTAGTGATAGGATAGAGGTAGAGGTGAGCTTCTCCTTGATCTCCTTAAAGCTCTATTCAACTCGATTATTCCATATGAACCCATCACTCTTCTTTGTCAACTCGATCGAAGGGGCGGCTATGGTATTGAAGTTTTTAATGAATTGCTTATAGAAAGAAACTAGGCCATGAAAACTTCAAACTTTAGTGACATTTTTTGGCGTCGGCCATTCTAACATAGCTTGGATCTTCTCTTCATTAGCTTAGATTCCTTTCCCTAACACTATAAACCCAAGAAAAACCACTTCATCTTGACAAATTGTACATTTCTTCAAAGTCCCATATAACTTCTTGGTTTGTTAAATTTCAAAACTACTCAAAGATATTGAACATAGTTGTTTAGGTTAGCATTGTATACTAATATGTTATCGAAGTACATGACCACACATCTTTTGATTAAAAGGCGCATCACATGGTTCATTAATCCCATAAATGTGCTTAGCATATTAGTAAGTCCAAGCAGCATAACTAACCATTCGTAGAGACCATGCTTGGTTTGAAGGAAATCTTCCTCTTATCAACCAGTTTCATGCAAATTTGGTGGTAGCCATTTCGCAGATCAATCTCTAAAAATATTTTGGCACCATGGAACTCATCCAGCATGTCATCGAGCCTCGGTATGGGGTACCTGTATTTTGATAGTAATTTGATTAATTACTCGACTATTGATGCACATGCGCCATGAACCATATTTCTTAGGGATGAGTAAAGCTAATACAATATAAGGGTTCATACTCTCCCTTACCTATCCTTGTCTTATGAGCTCATCTACTTGTCTTTTTAGTTTAGCAGCTTGCTCAAGATTTATTCTATATGCAGGTCGGCTTGGCAAGGTAGCACATGGCTGTAAGTTAATATAGTACTCTATACCTTGGACTAGAGGTAGTCCCTTAGGTGGCTCTTTAGGAAATAGGTTGGAAAATTCATTTATTAGGCTTCAAATCACATTAGGAACATCATCTAAATCTCTCATCTCTAATAATCTTCTAATCAACAAGAACATAGGCTCTTTAGCCTTCTCAGTAGCTCAAAGCTCTCTTCTAATCATCAGTAACGCCTTCTTCTTACTAACTCAAGTGAGCTAGTTATGGGTCTCGTTTAGTTAGGATGGGATCAAGGGTTATAGTACAATCTTCTTTCCATCCTTAACAAAGGCATAGGTGTTCTTATATCTATCATGAGTAACACGCCAGTCGAACAACCAAGGTTACCCAAACAATAGATGTAAAGCACCTATAAGATGACATTATACACTACTTCGTCCCTATACATGTTTCCAACATTGAATGGTATAGTTACTTGTTTAGTCAGATGCAAAGCACCCTTATCATGAAGCTAATGTAGCTTATAAGGTCAAGGATGCATTGAAGTCAGTAGACATAACCTCTGTACAAAGGACAGAGCTAATACGTTAATACAACTTTCTTCATCCACTTTGACGATGCACAATTGTCCTTTAATGATACACTTTGTATGGAATAAATTTTCTCTTCGATCTTCCTTAGAGTTCAATAAGGAACTTAGTACTCATCTCAAGACTAAGGTCATCACTTCTCCTTGGTCGACTTAGATACAAGTCTCCTCTCCCTCTTTAGCTTTGTGTTTTCTAACATCCTTCTCCTCTTCAAACTCGCTCTCATCAGTGTTATCCATTACATCTCCTCAGAGCACCATGATATACTAGCTTGGATACTTAGCAGCCATGTGTTTGAATCCTAAGTTTTTAAAGTACATCACCTCATTGGTCTGCCGTTTGGAGTTCTATCCTTTCTCATATGTTCTTAAGGTTAGCCTAACCTTGGTTTTGCTCGACTGGCTTGCTTGTCCCTATTGTCTTGCTCGGTTATCATTAGTTTAGTCATTCCTTTCCTCAGCTCAATATGGCCTCCTCGACTCAGCTTCAACAGGTCAGCGTGGAATAAGGGTTTGGGAAAATGTTGGCCCAAGTCGGCTCAAAGCACTTCTTCTCTACTTTTTGACCCTTTATGCCATCTTAATTACCTCTTCCAAGATATAAAACCTCTACACTTCCACAATATTACAAATCTCATATTTGAGCCCATAAATGAATCTCAATATTATGTGGGCTTTTGATTCTTCCACATCGGCTTGGATTATAGGATTTGAAACTTTCTCACATGGTCATTAATAGATCGGCCTCCTTAGTGAAGTTCCCGTAACTTTGCAAATGTATCTTGTAAGCAGGTCTCGGGTACGAATCTATCCCTTAACAACCTTTTTATCTCATCGCAGGTCCTTACTCCTCACCTTTCATCCCTTGCTCTAGCTACATTAAGATGTTTTTACCACATTATGGCATACTCAACAAACTCCAATGTAGCAAGTTGAACCTTAACAGCATCTGTATACTCATAATAGTCAAACGCCATCTCAACCTTCTCTTCCTACTCTAAGTATTCATTTACATCTACATCTCTACTTTCATTGAAGGGTAGGATTTGAACATTGACATTATCTAGTCCTCGAGGGGCTTGGTGTTCTCATTCTTGTGCTTTGTAATAATAAACCTCTTCTTCTTCCTCACCATACTCTTTAGCACCTATCTCCTCTTCATTTTTTCAATGTCCTCTAACTCTTATCTTTGTTAAGTAGCTCGGTGTGTAACTCCTTTAGCTCGAAGGAGTCGAACTAGGTGATTAACTCGGTTACCTTGGCCATAGTATCTCTCAAGAGCATTTTTTGGTAGGTTATGGTGCTATACTCCTTAGGGTTATTATTTATTAACTTGCATCACTGTAACTAGGCTTTCGACAAGATTAGTGAGCCTGTTGAGCCTATCATCAATTAACTCTGGAGTGCTATTACCATTATGACCATTACAACTTTGAGAACCACTACTCTGCTCATTAATAACATTTTGAATACTTGATTCTAACATAGTACAATACTTCTCAAACAAATTAACACAATATGCAAAAAATATTGCTATCGTACTACCCAAAACTTTAGTTAACACACTCTAACAACTTTAGAACTTAATAATCACTCGAACAAGACAGAAAGGAAACTTACTTTATTTTTGTAGTGAAAAACAAAGTAGGAACAAAGTAATAAAGAACTTCTCTTACCAATAACCTCTATTGCATAGCTTATAACTCCAAACTTACTCCATACAAACATAGTGTAATAACTATGGAAGGAACATAGTAGCTATTAATAGCAAAATGAACCAAAACTTCACTGTAACCTCACACACTCCATTTTGAAACTGTGCTATGATACCATTGAAGTGAATGCATCTTCAAGGTCAAACATATGGAGAAACACCACAATGAAGTGATTTGAAAGAAAAAAAAAAAAAAAGTTAGCAAAGCTCAGGTAGCTATCAACTGGATATGATATACTAATAGATTCTACTCAGCTTACAATCTATTGAATATGACTTACTGGTCCAAACTAAAAGGTCACTTGCTAGTACTCCTTGTTAAAAGGAATAGATAAGAGTTGAAGGGTAATGAGAACATTAGAGTTACTCAAAGGAAACTTGATTAAATTATAATATTGAGGATTGATTTCTATGTAAAATTAAGTGGAGGTTTATATACCCATCTACTAAGGTTACTTTATATGTATAAAAAGACAAAAGAGTATTCTTACAATTAGGTTAAATAATACATACTAAAAAAGGTAAAAGAGATAAAGAATATTTAGAATGGAAAAGTAAGAATCCTTCTAAAATATCGTGCTAGAAGATATGTGTCATTCAGTAGCTAGACGTAAGAAATATAAGACAAGTGGATGAGAAAAAGAATGTACAGTTAAGGACCGACTTGATTTGGATCAGGTCAAGGCTTAATTAGTCATTCACTATAGAGTAATCAACTTAGGTTGGGGTTGGACATCCGTAGTCAGCTCAGGAGCTTGGCTCGGATAGTCTCCAACTGTTTGTTTGAACATAAGGTCATGGTACAGTTGTTCGATAAGCCTAGTGTAGGTGACGGCTCGGTAGTCTGGTTGGAAAAGGAAGGAAATATAAAGGTTGGGATAGGAATTCTTATCTTGGATGGGGCTTTGAACTAGTATTCTCTAAGTGAGTCCCTAGAGTCTCTTACCTCGGCTACATATGATTGGTCCAGGGGGTTGATTCCTATCAAATAATTCTTTCAAAATAAACCTTTTCATTGATCCTTCTTAAAACTATCTAACTAAAAGCTTGATTTACAGTATTGAATTAAAAAAGACTTGATAGATTGATTAAGGCGTATTACTTGCAAATTGAACTATAATTTCTAGAATAATAGTCAAGATTGAAAATCAAATAGAAAATATGGGAGGAAGTCCTCTTCAACTAAAACTAATCCTGATTTACCATTTCCATATGAAAGAGATACTTAAAGTCATAAGGCTGCACAAGAAGGTCAGCATGCTGCCAGATTAGCCTAGATAGTATTATAGTTAGGAGATGTTTTCAAAGACTAAGAAGGGTATGAACTACTACACATGGTTACATAGGAAGGGAATGGTTATAGCTCTTACTTCTCAATAAGAATTGTACTTACTAGCAAACTTCCTAAAACAAAAAAAAAAAAAAGGAAGAAAGCCAAAAAAAAAAAAAATGATAGAGAGAAGGTAAAGGCACTCTATAAGTTTTTCCATTGACTTTTCAAATCCATGTCAACCTTAGTGGCCAAGCCTTCAAACCAAGTTGTTTTCCTTCTTTTAATGTGGTCATACCTTTTAAGTTAACCACTAGTAGTCTGAGACATCCTCTATGATGTAGTTTTCCTCATGATTGATCAAAGGACCTTATCCTTAATGCCTATTCAGTCATAGGTGACTATTAACAAATTTATTTTTTTAAATATCTAAGTCATAAAGTTTTCCAAATGGATTACATCACCTTCAGTGCTTCCTTAACCGTCCTTCAGAGTCTTAAGGTAACCTACAAGGCGATTTCACCTCTCTTTTAAGGTTTTGATTAGCTCATAGAGCGCTATCTCATCTTGCATTGCCTTTAGGGTTTGTGCCATCTCATAGAGCACTATCCCATTTTACATCTCTTTTAAGGTTCCAGTTAGCTTATAAAGTGCTATCCCATCATATATCTCTTTTATGGTTCTAAGAAGCTCATAGAATGCTGTTTTGTCTCACATCTCCTTTAGGTTTCTAGCCATCTCATAAAGTGTTGTCTCGACTCAGCTCTCCTTTAAGGTTCTAGCCAGCTCATAAAGTGTTGTCCCAACTTACATCTCTTTTAGGGTTATGGCTAGCTCAAAGAGTATTGTCCTAAACCACCTCTCCTATAAGGTTATAACCAACTCATATAACATTGCTCTGACTCACCTCTCCATTAAGGTTTTAGTTAGTTCATAAAGCATTGTCCCGACTCACATCTCATTTAGCGTTCTAGTCAACTCAAAGAGTACTATCCCAGTTCACATCTCCTTTAGTGTTCTAGTTAGCTTAAAGAGCATTGTCCTAACTTACATCTCCTTTAGGGTTTCAACTAGCTCATAGAGTGTTACCTTAACTCACATCTCCTTCAAGGTTCTAGCTAACTCATTGAGCACTATCCTTACTTGAATCTCCTTTACGGTTTAAGCCATCTCATAGAGTGTTGTCCCTTCTTACATCTCCTTTAAGGCTCTAGCTAGCTCATATAATGCTATCGTGACACGCATCTCCTTTAGGATTTTAGCTAGCTTATAGAGCGCTATCTTAACTCACATCTCCTTTAAGGTTCTAGCTAGCTTATAAAATACTATGTCAACTTACCAACTTCTCTTAGGGTCTTAGCTAACCCATTAGGCGCTTTGCCTTCACCAATGTCTCTTGGCATCTTAGTTAGCTTATAAGGTACTATTCCCTTTGTGCATCTCTCTTAGGGTCTTAACTAGCCCATAGGGCACTTCCCTTTCACCAATCTCTCTTAGGTTTTAGCCAGTTCATAAGGCGCTTTCCTCTTTGTTAAGGTCTTAGCCAACTCATAAAGTGCTATTCCCTTTGTATATCTCTCTTATGGTCTTAGCCTACCCATATGGTGCTTCCCTTTCACCAATCTATCTTAAGGTCTCAACCAGTTTATATTAGTCTCCCTTTACTAATCTCTCTCAAGGTCTTAGTTAGCCTAATAAGAGAGCCTTATTTCTCATTTAGTTTAGTTGGCTTAGAGGAGCACTATTAAGTTTTAAATCGATTCCTATTTTGAGTTGCTAGTACCTTAGAAATGCTCTCGATTAAGTTAGTTAGCTCAATGGAGCACAACTAAGTTCGAAATCGATTTCTCAATTAAGGGTTGCTAGTCACTTAGACATGCTCTTGCCTAGGTTGTTAGATAGCTTAAGTGAGCACTATTAGGTTTCAAATTGATTCCTATTTTAGGTTACTAGTCCTCGAGAGATGCTCTTACCTAAGTTTATTAACTCGAAGGAGCATTGTTAGGCTCCAAATTGATTTCTCAATTAGGGTTGCTAGTCCCCCAAAGATGCTCCTACCTAGATTAGTCAACTTAAAAGAGCATTACCAAGTTTCAAATCAATTCCTACTCTAGGTTGCTAGTACCTTTGAGATGCTCTTACTTAGGTTTGTTAGATCAAAAGAGAATGATCAGGTTCTAATTCGATTTTTTAGTTAAGGTTACTAGTCTCCTAAAGATACCCCCACTTAGGATAGTTATCTAAGAAGAGCATTAACAACTTTCTAATCATTTCCTATTTTAGGTTGCTAATCTCTTAAAGATGCTCCTACATAGGTTAGTTAACTTGGAAGAGCATAACTAAATTCCTAATCAATTTTTCTTTAGGGTTGCAATTCCATTAGTACCCATCACTATGTCACATGTCATTTTTAGATTGGTCTAAGTTTTGCACAACACCACATGGCAACCATCTATTGGTTCCAAGGTTGACGTAACACCATGTAGGCACTACATCAACATCTCCATCATAGAACAATAATGGAGGCTTAAAACTTATAGGGTTGCCATTTTCAAGCACCCCATTTCGAAGCTCTTTTTTTGTTCATTTTTCATCAAAATCAATTGTGAATCAAGCCATTTCCAAATTGTCGACATTGAGCTTTATTGATTGGGACAAAAAATGCATTTGGAATCCTTCATTTAAGCAACCAAATTTGAGCTTGAAATTGGGAAAAAACATAAAAAAAAAAAAACTATCCCAAATTTTACTATCCTCTCCCTACTCAACCTCCTTAGTTTTCCATGATCTTGCACATGAATTACATACGCATACGCACATTTACACAGTGAATTACATAGTGAATTTATGTTCTATGAACAACCTACTTTGTATCAAACCTAAAAAATAAGCCATATCCATCCATCGAGTGCTCCAAATTACGTATGGAAATCCAAAGAAAACATGTTCCCAAGCTAGAGCATTAATGGTAGAAATCCACCATTAACAAGCTTTCTAAGCTTATGTAAGCTCGAAACACTATAAATAGAGTTATGCAATCCCTTCCTAAGCATCAACATCCTTCCTAATTCCCTCTCTCACTTGTCCTTAAGTTCTCTTTCTCTATAATTGCATTTTCTCTCTCTTTAGCAATCATAGCTCTACAACCATTTTCAACATCAGCAACCATCACCAACAACTTACCTAAAGTTCTAAGTTCTCTAATGATACTAGCCTCTTTAACTACCATGACCCTAAGCCCCCTAACCACTAAACCCTAACTAGTTCTAAACACTACTCTTTGTCCCTTTTCAAGCAAATCCACCACAACGACCAATCTTGTAGTGGTCTAAAATCTCAAAATACACTCATACTCCACGTTAAAGAACCCTAACAACAAGCACCTAAACACCACCATTGATCATCACCTATCAACAACACTAAAACCACCACAAAATCGCAAGGCACTACTCTTAAACCCACTATTGTCAATGAAAGAGTCATGAAAGTGGTTTTTCTCACTCACTTTTGTTGTTAAAATCATCTGAATCACCCCTTGATGTTGCTACTATTCTCCTCTTGCGCAACCCGGTTGGAGATACGAGTACTTGGATCCACTAGATCTAAACCCTCTACCTTACTTAAAGTTTGATCCGCATTTGACCAAAATCTAGTTTGCCTCTTCCTTGTTTCTTTTGTTCATTTATTTTTTCTTTGTTTCTTTACTTTATTTACTTATTTATTAAAAAAAGTAATTAAAAAGTAAAAAGATTTAAAACATTTTCATATCAAGTTTCTATAAAGCCTTCTTTTTTTTTCCTTCTTTTCCTTTTTTGTTTCTTTCTTTCTCTCCTTAATAAAAATAAAAAAAGGAAAACTAAATAAAAACATTTTTACTTAGAAAATTTGCTTTCAAAATGAATTCAAAGGTGGTGAAAGGGGAGGGGAGGGGCGGGAGGGGGTTGGGGGAAGGCCTATTTTTATTACTTAGAAATTTTTTTTCCAAATAAATAAAGTGAATAAATTTTTTTCCAAAATTAGGCTCTCTTTTAAAATTTTCTAAAAATAAAAACACCAAATTAGATCCCTGTTTTTAGAATTTTCCTTAAATAAAAACAATACAGATAAAACGTAAACTTGATTGTTTTCAAAAAGTAAAAAGTAGTTAACACACTAAATTTTTATATAACTTAAATATAGAAGTTTAATCTCTACTAAAGGATACGTAAGTACTTACGAGACGACTTAAAAGTACTTTTTCAAGTTAAAAGGGCATCTAAACTAAGTTCAAAATTTAAGGTCGTACTGTTTATAATTTACTAGGTTAGCCTTTGAAATTAAAATATCATGTTTCAAAAATATTATTTTTTAAAAATTAATTTTATCGTACATCAGTGACTAGATTAAAATCAATCGAGTTGATAGATTTTAATCTAAGTCTTTTTTCCTAACTTTAGTCATGTGGCATCTATAATTTTTTTTTTCTTTCAAATTAAAAGAAAACCAAAATTTTCCTTAATTCTTAGTCAAGGGTTTATTTTGAATGGGCATCGGGTTTAATGTAATTTGGATTAAGGAAAATAAGTAATTGGAAAATTCAAGCTCAACAATTGGTATTTGGTAAGGTTTCCATTGATAACTCGGCTATTCATACACATTCTCTATGATCCATACTTCTTCGACACTAACAAGACTAGCATTGCACATGAACTTAGGGATTTGTGAGCATAACTTATTTCCATCAAATCATTCACTTGCCTTTGGAGCTTAATAGCCTTCCTCGAATTTAACCTATAGGCGAGCTTATTCAATAAGGCGACACTAGGTTACAGGTCAATGGTGTGTTAGCCAAATCATTTTAGTGATCAATCTAAACAACACTTAATGGTTAATTCAGTAATTGAACTCAAAGATCATTCCTAATTCATTGCTAATTAATTATATAAAGCAATTGAGGCAATGATGGAATTGACAAAAAGATTGTATAGTATAATGCTAAAGTTGCTAAAATCATGGATTAATAAATTTAGAGGATTTTTTTTTCTTTTTTTACAATTGAATCCCAGTTAATGCATAATCTCCATAAGCAATATCATTTAATATAGAAATCCTAAGATCTTTGTTCAATATAAGAAATTCTTGAACTAACAAATTTCGTATATTGAAATACTAACCTCTTAAATCATGGATTAATAAAATTATAAGATAATGAGATACTAATTCTCGATCTTGAATTGACCCTATAATCTCATAATCTATGTTAGTATGAACATTACTATTCAATATACAGTTAATTGAAAATTTGTTTTCCACAAAATTCAATTCATGTGCAATTTATACTACTTCATCCATATTAATAATTCTAATTAATAAGAAAGAATACATGGAATTTGTCTAATTGCATCGGAATTTCACTCACAACAAGTTTCTAAATCCAACAAGAATCATGTTGATCACAATGCAAAAACAACATTAATATCATGTTTTCCATCACTCATTTCCACTTTCGTTCACCTTCTATCACTTACTCACCCTTTCCTTCATTTTTCTTTATCATGGAAAATCATCCTTACATTCAATCCTTAACAAGCATATGTTTTTTCATATAATTTCTAGTAGATAATGAATCAATAATATAGTTCATTACCTTAACTATACTAGATCACTCATAGAAACTCAAATATTTCCACATGCATGGCAAAGTTTTCTCATGAAAGCCTAAGAAAAAATTGAACTTTTACGTAACCTAATAATAAATGTAAGAAATAATGAAGTAAAGTTAATGTACATGCCTTAGATTTGTTGTGTGAGTGCTTAGATCATAAAGCTTCATGAGTTTTTGAGGTAGTATATAGAGAGTAGAGAGGAATTTATGTTTTAGAGAGAGAGAAAGTACATAATGAAGAAAGAAGAGGAATACCTATGATATTTGAACTCAAGAGTGACTACATAAGGACCACGGCCATGGAATGTGGCAGAGTTCCTTCCCTTTGTGTCTAAATAAAAATCCCAGCATATCTATAGGTAAGGACCATAGGTGTGGTACTAGCCATGGACCTCTTACCCATAATTTCCCAAATTCTTTTTGAAATTAATTTCGAGAGGATCATGGTCTAAGTCTACAAGTGTAACCTTAGTTGTGTTCTTTTCATAAAATTAAAAATTCAAATCCAATTTGATTCCTTTGACTTTGTTTCTGAAATTACTAGAACAAAATGAAAATTAGTATAAATTAGAACACAAAAATGGGTGAAATAACAATTGAATTAGATGACGAATTCAATAACTAATATTGCCTAACCTGATTTGAAAACTAATTTTAATGAAGTTTGTTAAAAACAGTATAAAAACTGACATAGAATTATGATAAGTAAACTAACTAAAAATTAAATTGTTTTCGTATGGGCTACTTTCTAAGAAGCACTTTTGTTTTGCATCATTAGCTCAATAGCTGACATATTTTCCCTTTATTAGGTTCCAAACCTACTGGTTTGGGATTTAGCTTAGTGTTTCCAAGTAAGTTTCATTGTGGCCTTTTAGTGATTATTCTCACCAGTTACCTTAAATAGTTCTCCAAATTCCTTAGCAAAGCTTCCTCGCTCCTTAGTGCAGCTTCATTGGCTTGGAATCTTGTGTCCAAACTCTAAATAAATTGGTTCAGTAATTCTTCGACATTAGAGACCTTGTTGTGTTGTTGCATATTTCAATTTTACTTTTGCTACCGGCTTCCCTAAGAAAGGTTAGGATAATTTCTCTAACCTAGATTATAAGTATTGTTGAAAGGATTGTTCACAAAGCAAATAGCAACAAAATGCACATCCTTGGTTTTGATTAAAATTTCATTCTGCATTAAATTAATGGGTTCCATTAGTTTATCAATCATTTTACTTAAATTTTCAAACTTAAGCAATTAACATAGTTATGAAATCAACTTCATATTTTCCAAATGTTTTCACCTTGGCTCTTACATTATCCTAATGTGAATTATTTATTACCATGCCTGAAATCAAAATTTGGACCTCATTTGGTGTCTTAGCTCTCTAAGTACCACCAGCTGCGACATTAGTCATTTTATACGTGTAATAATTAAGTCTATTATAGAATGTCTAGATTTGCATTCATCAAGGTAATCTATGGTGTGAATACCTCCTCAACATTTCCTTAAACCTCTCCTAAGTCTAATAGAGAGTCTTACCATCAAATTGGACAAAAGAAAAAATATTATTCCTAATTTTCTCCATTCTAAGGAGCGAAATAAATTTTCTTAGAAATATTTTTACTAAAGATTCCTAAATCATAATTGAGCCTTTAAGCAAAGAATGATGCCACAATTTGTCCTCACCTCGTAGAGAGAATGGAAATAACCTCAATCTTACCACATTATCTAAGACACCATAAATCTTGAACATATCGTAGATCTCTAGGAAATTTGAGTTATGATTGTTGGGGTCTTTGTCAGTCAATCTGTCAAACTGAACGAATTGTTAAACGATTTAGATGATGTTGGGTTGAATTTAAAAATATGTTTGAATTGCCAACCTTGGATGCTAGATTTGTCTCCAGTCACCACAGGTTTAACAAACTCCATAAGTGTTTTGTTGGCATCATCATTGTTGTTATTCCCATTCAATACCATGTTTCCAATTTGAACTTCCTACTTACTATTTAAATCTTTTGATTCTTCTTTTAATCTTAGTGATAAAACTTGATCTATAGTGTTACGGTATTGTTATTTCAATCTCTAGATCAAATTCCTCCAATCTACTACAATGACTCCAAGTCATAAATTGGAAAGATTTAGAAATTAGTAATAATATAAGAGAGAATAATATCGAAATAACTAAGGAAAGAAATATTATAAATATATTAACATAATCGAAGAATCCAAGATCTTGTGCTGGTTTCCTAATTAGACTACTCTATTGGTTCCTTGATAATGAGGTCAAAATCTTGATGAAGCGTATACCGTGCTAACAAGCAAGTACACCAAGTCAAGTTATAATATAGATAAAGTGAATTATGATTCTGAGTGTCAATCCCTCGAGGAACCATACATGGTAGTGTATACAATTATTTTTAGTAGTTATACCCTAGAATCATTCAATTGCCTAACTTATATGATAAAAGATTTAATGTAACAAATTAAGAGCAAAAATTGAAGATTGTAGCAATAATGTAAAGTAGATGATTAAAGATAAAAGCAAGAAAATTGAATAAAACAACTAACTAAGATTAAGAAAAGAAAGCAATTAAATTAATAAAAAAACATATAAATATTCCTTAGTAAATCCTTTTGTTATTTACTACCTAGTCTTAAGTGATTTATTCAATCTCAATTGCTGTATTGGATCGTGGAGAGTCCAAATATGAACTAATTGAACTTGCATTTTTAGCTAATTCTTAATCTTGAAACCCACTTTACTAGAATTGCTTCTAAATAGAGCGTCACAAGATCGCTTGATATTCTTGAATCTTATGATTAGGTTGCCTTAATTTGGAACAACCAACTATTAAACATTTTAGCTAGCTAGTTTTACTAAATTGTGATAGTTAGGCATATTGCAAACCCTCATGAACTCTAGAATAGACTCTAGTAATAAATGAATCATCGGAATATTAAATTAAAGTAGACAATATAAATAACATAACTAGATGACAATATGCAAAATTATAGATTAAATTTCATTAATAAAAATCACCCTAGAATATAAGGTTTAAAAATGATTTACTAAGTTATGAAAATACAAACATGATAGTGATAAAAAAAAATGGAAGAAAAGAAGAGAGAGGCTCCATTTGTAATTCTATTTACTACTAACTTGTATTTTAGGGGATCTTTATAATCGTAGGTCTAAATATCTATTTACAAGAAGTGGACCTAGTATTACAAAGAAAACCTAACCAAAATAGAAGATCTAAAAATCATTGCATGTCCACAATTGAGGTACATAGCTATAAAGTTTGGGTGTATACTTGCACTTTGTCCAAAATCTTGAAACTTCATTGGAGTTAAATGATGAGGGGATTATGGGTGGGGACTACAATTGTAGTCCTTAACCATGGTCTCTACTATACTTCTTTTATCATGACTCGAATAGTATCATTGTCATGATAGATTGCCATATACCGTACAAAGATCAACAATCAATCCCCTCATTGACCATAGGCCTTCCATACGACACATAAGGTGCTTTCCACTCTATATTACCATTAGGCTTATAGATATGCAATATTAAGCATATTAACTAAGATTTACCATTTAATTACAAAAGTGCGGAAGTTAAAGTATAGATTCATAGGATTCCACAACAAAATATTATAAAACACTTAAAAAACTGATTTGCTTAAAATATATATAAAAATAAACCGCAATACTCCGACAAGTATACCAAGTCGGAATCAAGTAATATAGAGAAAGTAAGCTTATTAATCCCTTGAAGACTAAGAAATTACTAATTTTATGCTAATTCTTATCAATATTCAGGCAATCAAAATTTAATTAATTAATCTAATAATTACTCTACAACTATTGAAAAGAAAATAACTATGAAAAATCTAAAATTAAGCAATCAATTGAGAATTGTGAGAAAATAGAATTCACCCAAGATTAAGCCAATCAAATTGTTATCATGTTATGTAGATTAATAGTTATATAGTCATTCAAGTGAAATTATTATACCTTAAAACTTAAGGATTTAAACTCTTAATTAAATAGTCAGCTTCTGTATCTTCTAATTAATAGTAGACTCTAAATTATAATCATATATCTCCCGATACTATAATTGTCTAATGCTCTAAATCAATTATCCCTAATGTCCTAGTAAATAATCAATCCCCGAACATCACATTAATTTCTTGATAATTTTTAGTTAATTTAATTAACTCTGCTTCCATATTGATTAATCAAATCAACTAAAAATTTCTAATAAATCCTATATCAACTCTTGTATCATTAGGGTTTTTAACAATTATAATTAATTAAAAAATTATAATCGAAATCATAGAAATTGCAATCATGATATATCTCTTAATCCTATAACATGAATACAATCATCATCTTAGTTATCTAGGGTTTTATCAATTCCCACAAATAAATTTAGCCAGCTATGGATTTGGAAACAAAAACATAGATACTAATTGAAATTGCAAGGAAATTCATAATTGAAAGCATAAGTAATTCACAAAATTACATAAGAATAATTAAAATAGATGTCACCAATTCCGTATTGAAAAGGATAATCTTCAATTACAACTTCAAATTGGTCTCCACAGCAAAAGCAAATTCTTCTCAATGATCTAAGTGATTCTCCTAAGGAATTCTTTAAGAACTATCTAAAAACTATTCTATGACTCTCTACATCTAAGGAATGCGTATTCTTCGTCTCTCAAACGATGAAACATAAGTTATTTATAAGAGAAATTAAGGTTGATTTGCATGAAGTTTCTTTTTCTTGAAAGCTGACAGTGTAAGTACAAGGTTAGCTTTTAGGCCGACGGCATAGCCATCAAGGGTTGGCAGTATAAGTTTCTTTTTCTTGAATCCTCTAATTCCTGAAATGTCTAAATGAAAATAATTAAGTACCATTTCTTAATGATTTCTATAGAATCAATAATAATTCTATCTTAATTTGCACTTTAAAACATGAAAAACATGCCTTTATCAACTCCCTCACACTTGAACTTTTGCTTGTCCTCATGCAAAATAAATAGAACTAGAGAAATCTATCATTGAAAATACATAGTTTCCAATTGCTAATTTAAGACATCCGATAGTTCACATTTTCAAACTTACTAATTTATAATGCTTATTGTTATAACTAAACCGAAATATGTGAGTAGAGTACTACAATTGAAATTAATCAGCTATTCTAGACAAAACAAATTTTAATCCAAGCGTTTAACCTCAGACTTCTATTTCAAAAGTAAATATTCAGTCCTAGAAGGAAAAAGACCCATTTAAACTTTACAACTGTTAGTAAGCATATTATCCCTTTAATTATTCCAACAAACAAATTAATAAAGTAGTGAAAGCATATGGTATCTACTCTATCCCTAGATTTTCTTCCTTTTTATTAGAAGCCTAATTCATTTCTTGAATTACATTCAAATTTTCAATTTCCATTCCCCAACCTTACCACCTCCGCCAACCCCCCCCTCGCCCCCCCCTTTTTTTTCTAGTTCAGATACTGAACATTTACCTTTCTACTCTTCTCATTATAGTGAGTGCATTGAGTCGGCTCATCTCGAGCTCATCACCTAAGTGACCAGGTTTTAAAGAGACCCCTATGAACTTGTTCTTACTCTAACATTCAAGTTAGGATACTCTTAACTCAATTTCTTAAGTTATTAGAGTAAAGGTTCTCATTTAATCACTTTTTGAATACTCACTAAAATTTTTCAAACTTCTTTTATAGGAATCACTAAGTTCAAAGCTTCACTTACCTCTTTCACTAAGTGTTAGATTGCCATTAGAATAACTAAAAAGACCATATACTAACTAATTTTCCATAAAAGTGAACTTATTTGCTTTTCACTTAAGGGCTTGACCAACTTTTAAACTTCAAATTCTAAGGCTAAAAATTAGGTAAATTAGGTTTCTAAAGAATTGACTAATTAATTTTAACTGAGTACAAAAATCTCAACATTGGTGAGTAGGTCACCTTAGTGAGTCAATTATTCAAATCACAATCAGATGCTATCAATAAAAATTTCTTTCTTTGTATAATCTCTAGATTCTAAACAAGAAATTTAAGAACAAGTAAAGTTCAAGCTGATAAGAAAGTATAACTATTTGTAAACAAAAACCAGCACCAAAATTGATATTTTCATTTCCTATAATTCCTTCCCCCTACTGTAGGATAGGCAGTATCTACACTGTCTTCTATTCAATATTCAAGGGGAAATAAAAATTCGTAGCAATAAGAAATGAAAAACTGGTACTCCTCTAGATTCAAATTTTTAACAATAATGAAAATTCTAAGCATAAGATCATTGCAATCATAGAATTCAGATCTGACCTGTCTTATCAAACGCAAAGAAACATGAAATAGCAAAGGTAACATAATAGTGTATTGAAGAGTACATAGTAGATCTAATGATCTTAAGTTACCCAAATAGATGGGTACTAAACAAAAATAACCAAAGAACATAAAAAAGAAAAAAAAAAGAAAAGAAAAATGAAAATAAAAAAATAAAAAAAGCATGTTAATAGCTTGACTATCTTTGTCGATGCTACTACTCTTTACACTAGAAGTCTCATAATGGAATTGCTCTACAACTGCTAATTGAAAATATGAGATACCAAACTTTAACATATTGAATACAATAGTTCGGAACTTCTTATTCTTCTTCCTTTCTTTCCTAATTTCATTCCAGACTTCTCTAATTTCAATACTCAATTGTTCATATCTGCTATCTAGAGGATGAGATAAAGTAGACACTTTAACAGGAGGAGGAGGATTTTCAGGAATATGCTCCTCATCAATAGGATAGGGCCTATTATTTATCTTGACTAATCCCCAATCCCTAAAGGGTACAACATAAATAGGTATACATGGGATACCATCGTCTCCCTCTGGCTCTTGAAAAAGCCCCATACCCTTCAATAATGCTGCAATATACCCTCCACAAAAGATAACTTGTGTCCTGGTATCATCTATCTATCCATAGATAAAATTTGCTATCTCTATTCCCAGATTTATCTAATATCTAGAAATCATACTGTATAGATAAAACATGTCAAAACTAGTTACCTTGCTATGGCTAGTCTTCTTACAATTAAGAGTATGAGCAAGGATATGATGGAGTAGCCTATGCTTTACTGTTGAGAAAGTCGTAGTAAGCTACTTTGATGGTACAAAATCTTCCTGCCTGGGATGAATCAACTGGAACCAAAATCTCTTAGCAAACATATCTCTAGGCCAAGAGTTGGGTAAACTGATTTCCTCCTCCTCATATAAACCTAAAAAATAGCCAATTTGACTCAATTCAATAACATGAATTTCTCTATAAACCTGAAATGTGAAAGTGGACATTCATCCACTTCTCTCTAGTTTCGAAGTAGACAAAAAATCAATGGCTATATTTCTATAAGTGGGTTCTTTTACCTCAAATAACCAAAACCATGTTTTATCAGGAACCATATGCTAGATTCTATCATCCATTCTATACTCTTGCAAAATAGTCCAATCAAGATATTGCTGATTTATGAATGTCATCCATTGTAACTTCCTCCTTCCCTCCCTAGCATACTCCTGATGTGAGAGTAGATCGTTGCCCGAACTTCTAGAAGATGAATTGACTGCTGTCTTTTATTTCTTTCTCAGTTGCATCTTCTTGGACAGCATGGTGAATGTAGAAAGCATAGAACTGTAAAGAAGAATGAAAATGTGTGTAGAAAAAGTGAAGAAAGTGAGTGTATGAGGTTGTGGGTATGTGGGAGAAGGAGAGTTTGAGAGAAACTAGAGAGAGAATTCGAAAGGAAAAATGAGTGAGGAGAGAGAAAACCGACGGACATACTTTTAAAAGCACTGTATGTCAACACTTACCTTTATATGTTGGCATATATGCTTAGGCTAGCAGCCTTGAGTGTCGGCCTTGCATTCAAATTTCACGCTTTTCTCTCTTTTTTTTTTCTTCTTAGGCTGACAACCTTGATGCGAAAGGCCAGCCTAAATTTTTTTTATTTTTATTTTTTTATAAATAAAAAGAATTAAATAATAATGAATAAATAAATTAACTTGGTTAGACATGGGTTGCCTCCCATGAAGCGCTTAGTTTATAGTCATTAGCTCAACTTTTCTGATCTTACTGTAAATTCTTGCTTACTACCATAGTAGCATCAATATCCATGTTTTCTCCTTCAAAATAGTATTTGAGGAGATGACCATTTACCTTGAAAGTGCGATTGTCTCTTGCTTTTAACTCAACTGTACCATAAGGAAAATCATTAGCTATTTTAAATGGCCTAAACCATTGAGATTTTAACTTACCTAGGAACAATTTCAATTGAGAGTTGTATAATAACACTTTTTGACCAAGCACGAACTCCTGTTATTGAATGTTCTTATCATGCCATTGCTTAGCTCTCTCCTTGTAGATCCTAGCGTTTTCATAAGCTTCTTCTCTAATCTCATTTAGCTAGTTCAATTGGAGCAATCTCTTTTCACCTACAACTTGTAAATCAAAATTAAGGTATTTTATAGCCTAATAGGCCTTGTGCTCGAGCTCTATAGGTAGGTGACATGATTTACCATAAACGATTTTGTATGGAGACATTCCTATAAGGTTTTTAAAAGCTGTCCTATAAGTCATACAATGCATCATCGAGTTTTAGAGACTAATCTTTCCTAGATGCATTGACAGTCTTTTCTAGGATATACTTTATTTCCCTATTAGACACCTCAACGTATCCATAAGTTTGTAGATGATATAGGGTGGTAAGTTTATGAGTGACTCCATATTTTGTTAACAATTTTTGAAATTGCTAATTGCAAAAATGCGACCCCCCATCACTTATAATAGCCCTAGGTACCCCAAACCTCGAAAAAATGTTCTCTTTCAAAAATTTAATTACTGCTATGACATCATTAGTTTGTAGAGCTATTACTTCTACCCATTTTGACACATAATCTACTGCTAGAAGTATATATTTTTTTGAAAATGATAAAGGGAAAGGACCCATGAAGTCTATTCCTCATACATCAAAAAGCTCAATTACCAGAATATTCTTTTGTGGTAATTCATGTCTCCTAGAAATATTCCCAGTCCTTTGGCATTGAGCACAAGACATAACACAATTCCTACAATCACTAAACAAACTAGGCTAGTAAAATCCACAAGATAAAATTTTAGCTATAGTTCTTTCCACACAAAAGTGGCCCCTTGCTTCTTTAGAATGACAGTGCTAAATTATGCTAAGTTTTTCTGCTTCAGGTACACAACGTCTAATTACTTGGTCAACATAACTTTTAAAAAGATATGGTTCATCCTAGAAATAAAATTTCACATCATGTAAAAACTTTTTTTTCTTTTGAAATGAGAAACCATAGGGTATGATTTTATTAACCAAGTAATTGACTATATCAACATACCAAGGTAATTTTCGGATCTCTATTGAATACAATTGTTCATCAGGGAACTTTTCATTAATAGGTGGCTATAAACACTTCAATTGTAATCGAGATAAATGATCAGCAATTACATTTTTAGTTCCCTTTTTATCTCTAATTTCAAGGTCAAATTCTTGCAGTAATAAGATCCATTGAATTAACCTAAGTTTAGCATTAGCTTTAGCAAACAAATATTTCAAAACAGCATGGTCTATATATATTATGATCTTAGAACCTATGATATAAGGCCTAAACTTGTCATAAGCGCATATAATTGCTAAAAGTTCTTTCTCTATCATAGCATAGTTTCTCTACGCCTCATTTAAAGTTTTACTTGCATAGTATATAACATGAAATAACTTACCTCTCCTCTGCCCAAGTACTGCTCTTATAGCATAGTCACTAGCATCACACATCATCTCAAAAGGAAGCTCCCAATCTGATGCGACGATCACTAGTGCCAAAGTAAGCTTCTTCTTTAATAGATTGAATGCCTGCAAACAACTGTTATAAAAAACAAAGGTAGAATCCTTTTCAAGCAAATTACAAAGAGGTCTAGAGATTTTAGAAAAGACTCTAATAAATCTCCTGTAGAAGCCAGCATGCCCTAGGAAGCTCCTAACTCCTTTGATTGAAGTGGGTGGTGATAGCTTCTCTATTATCTCCACTTTGGCTCTATTAACTTCAATTCCCTTTTTTGACACCTTCTGACCTAAGATTATTCCCTCTCTTACCATAAAATGGCATTTTTGCTAGTTTAGAAGTAAATTACTCTCCTTGCACCTTTTGAGCACACAACTTAAATTTGTAAGACATGAATCAAATGACTTCCCAAAGATAGAGAAGTCATCCATAAATATTTCAATAAAATCTTCTAACATGTTAGAAAATATAGACATCATGCATCTTTGAAAAGTCGCGGATGCATTACAAAGACCAAAGGGCATTCTCCTAAAGGTAAAAGTGCCATAAGGATATGTAAAGGTGGTTTTCTCTTGGTCCTCGAGTGCTATATGAATTTGATTGTAACTAGAATAACCATCTAAAAAATAATAATAATCATGCCTTAAAAGTTTTTCTAACTTCTGATATGAAAGGGAGTGGGAAGTGGTCTTTACAAGTGCTATCATTCAGTTTTCTATAATCTATGCAGACTCTCTACCCGGTCATAGTACAAGTAGGGATTGGCTCATTATTCTCATTTTTCACTACAGTCATACCACCCTTTTTTGACACTACTTGAATGAGACTAACCTACTTACTATCTAAGATAGGGTAGATAATACATGCATCCAACAATGTAAGTACCTCTTTCTTCACTACCTCCTTGAGAGTTGGGCTGAGTCGTCTCTATGTTTGTACTGTGGGTTTGCACTCAACCTCAAGCAATATCTTGTGAGTGCAAATTAAGGGACTAATCCCCTTTATATCAGCAATGGTCCACTTGATGGCTTCTTGATGCTCTCTTAAAACTCCAAGAAGTTGTTTCTCTTAGTCACTTGTCAAAGAGGAGGAGATAATTATTGGCAAAGTATCATTTGTTCCAATATAAGAATATTTTAAATGACTAGGTAAAGGTTTAAGTTCAAGCATTAGGGTTTGTGTCAATGATGGGACTGGCTTCTACTCATTAGTGCCTAGTTCTTCATAGTATTAAGCTTTGATTTTTGACACTTGTTCCCTACCTTCTTCTCTAGGCTTAGTGTCATTACTTTAATCATCCATATCCCTAAGAATTGATTCTATGGTATCTAATCTTGCTTTCTCTTCTATAGACTCATAAGTAATGTCATAAAAAATGTCAATAGTATAACAGTATTTGCAATCATCAAAATGCTTTATGGCTTCATAAACATTAAACGTTACCTGATCGTCCATAACTCTTAAAGTTAGCTTACCTTGTTCTATGTCTATCAATGCCTTACTTGTTGTAAGAAATGGTTTACCCAGGATCATGGTTACCTTTCTATCATCTTCCATTTCTAGGACTACAAAGTTGATTGGGAAGATAAATTTGTCTACCTTCACCAAGACATTCTCAACAATACCCCTTGGGTATTTGATACTCCCGTCAACAAGTTGCAAGGTGAGATAAGTCTCCTTGCAATCTCCAAGTCCTAGCTTCTTGAAAATAGACAAGGGCATTAAATTTAATCTTGCACTTGAGTCAATAAGAACCTTATCAAAGTGAAAATTTCCTATAGAGTAAGGAGCAGTAAAACTCCCATGGTCTCTTTGTTTTCTAGGCAAAGTGGATAAATTTTTCTAAAGGATCATGGAGCACTCCCCTGTAAGAATTACAGGTTCGTTCCCATAAATCTTTCTCTTCTTAGTGAGCAAATCCTTCATGAATTTGGCATACAAAGGCATCTCTTAAAGTGCTTTTGCAAAAAGAATGTTGATTTACAGCTTCTTGACAACATTTAGGAATTTGGCAAATTGAGCGTCTAACTACTGTTGTTGCAATCTTCCTGGAAAGGGGATTGGAGGAACATTCATTGCTGATGACTTCTACATTAGTTCCTCTTCCACCTCCTTCCCTTTTTCTACCTTTGGAATCTCCACCTGTTCTTCAACTTGTTTGTCAACCGTTTCCAATGCTTTTCCTCTCCTTAGCATAATAGCATTGACACCTCTAGGATTCTCTTCAGTATTGCTAAGTAAAGACCTTGATGGTTTGTTACTCAACTATTGAGAAATTTGATTAATCTAATTCTCTAGGTTTCAAATAGTCACCTGTTGATTCTATAGCATGGTGTCAGTCTTTTCCTTATAGCTCAACATGAGCTCTTCCATTCTAGACTGATTTTGCTAAGGTAGAGTGTATTGAGTAGGCCCTTGCTTCTAGAATCTAGGTAGTGGTTGGAATGCATTTTTCTCCTTTCGCCATGAAAAATTTGTATGAGTACACCACCTAAGATTATAAGTATTTGAATATGGTCCTTAATTTCCATGTTGAAAATTGTTGATAAAATTCACTTATTCTCTACTAGTTAGAGCTGAGTGATTCCCAATTAAGCACTCAAGAGTTGAATGTGGTCTTGAACATAACTCACAAAAAACAATAGGGTTAGCATTAAAAGACTATATTAAGGTGAGTTTACTTACTTAAGTAGTGAGAGCTATAATCTGGGCCGTTAATTGAGATACATTGTGCTATTGTCATTGGCTACTGCTACTCCTAACTTGCTTCTTTCGATTTGCTAGTTATGTACACTAGAGGCCATTTCTTTTATTAGTGCACTTGCTTCATTATATGTCTTACCCATTAGGAGATTGTCTCATCCAAATTGAAATAGAAGATCTCAATCAAGAGATTGTTTGGCAAGCCATGATGTGGGCATTTTCTGATCGCCTCCTTGAATCTCTCCTATGCTTTATAAAGTGACTCACCACTAAACTTAGTAAAGTTGGTGATGTCGTTCCTTAATTTTATGGTTCTAGCTGGTGGGAAAAATCTCCTTAAGAACTTCGATGAAAGATCAGCCCAAGTGGTGATAGATTCTTGTGGTAGTGAATGAAACTAAGCTTTAGCTTTATCCCTTAATGAAAAGGGAAAGAGTTGTAATCTGATAACCTCATCTGTCTCATTGTTTTTCTTCACTGTATTGCAGTATTGAAGGAATCTTGCAATATGCTCGTCAGAACTTTCATTGGGATATCCACTAAACTAATTCGTCTGAACCATCTGAATAAGGGACAGCTTTAACTTAAAGTTGTTAGCCTGAATAGTGGGCTTCCTTATAGCCGAACTCATCACTATAGGTATTGTATAATCTCGTAATGTTCGCAGAACTCCTTATATTTAATTGTTACCTTCGTTATGTACCAATGGTAAAATTTTAGCACTTCTACTCTTAAGTATAAAACACCTGCAAATAAAGAAAAATAACACATGTCATCAATTGCACTTAAATTACCAACATAACTAAGAGGTTTAATATTTCCAATCCTCAGTAGCAGTATGAAAAATTTCATTCACTTAAAATATATATAAAAATAAATCATGAATACTCCAGTAAGTATATTAGGTTAGAATCAAGTAATATAGAGAAAGTAAGATTGTTGATCCCTTGAGGACTAAGAAATTACTAATCCTATGCTAGTTCTTATCAATATTCTGGCAATTAAAATTTAATTAATTAATCTAATAATTACTTTAAAACTATTGAAAAGAAAATAACTATAAAAAGTCTAAAATTAAGCAATCAACTAAGAATTGTGGGAAAATAAAATTCACCTTAGATTAAGCCAATCAAATTGTTATCATGTTATATAGATTAATAGCTATATAGTCATTTAAGTGAAATTATTATACCTTAAAACTTAAGGATTTAAACTCCTAATTAATTAGTCGACTTCCGCATCTTCCAATTAATAGTAGAGTCTAAATTACAATCATATATCTTATAATACTATGATTGTCTAATGTCCTAAATCAATTATCCCTAATGTCTTAGTTAATAATCAATCCCCGAACATCACATTAATTTCTAGATAATTTCTAGTTAATTCAATTAACTCTGCTTACACATTGATTAATCAAATCAACTAAGAATTTCTAACAAACCCTATATCAACTCCCGTATCATTAGGATTTCTAATAATTATAATCAATTAAAAAATTATAATTGAAATCATAGAAATTGCAATCATAAATCATCCATATATCTCTTTATCCCATAACATGAACACAATCATCATCTTAGTTATCTAAGGTTTCATCAATTCCCACAAATAAATTTAGCCAGTTATGGATTTGGAAACAAAAACACAAATACCAATTGAATTGCAAGGAAATTCATAATTGAAATCATAAGTAATTCATAGAATTGTATAAGAATAATTGAAATAGATGTCACCAATTGTGTATTGAAAAAGATAATCTTCAATTGCAACTTCAAATTGGTCTCCATAGCAGAGGAAAATTCTTCTCAATGATGCAAATGATTCTCCTGATAAATTCTTCAAGAACTACGTAAAAACTATTCTATGACTCTCTTTGTCTAAGGAATGTGTGTTCTCCGTCTCTCAAATGATGAAACATAAGTTAATATAAGAAAAATTAGGGTTGATTCGCGTGAAGTTTCTTTTTCTTGAAGGCCGACGGTGTAAGTGCAAGGCTAGCTTTTAGACTGGTGGCATAGCCATTAAGGGCCGATGGTATAAGTTATTAGTCGGCTACCTTCATTCCTAACTTGCACATGTTGAATCAAACTTCGTTCCTTTGTTTAAAATTCCTCTAAATCATCCGTAATTCCACTCTTGAATCCTCTAATTCTTGAAATGTCCAAATGAAAATAATTAAGTACCATTTTTTAATGATTTCTATAAAATCAATAATAATTCTATCTTAATTTTCATTTTAAAACATGAAAAATATGCCTTTATCAAAAACCTACAAGGGTTTGCATTAAGAAATTCTAGCTATAAGATTAAAGTAATTAAAGAAAATGAGCATCTATAGACCATCATTAGAAAATTCCCTCTTCACTTCTTGAATCACACAATCCCATCTCGGTACGAGGCTCACCTTAGGTATTCCTCAACCCAAATTGATGAAGAGGTGGTCTTACATAAAAAAAAAAAATCATCGGGGTGTAAGCTTATGCTTAGTGAGTAAATCCCTTCGTTATACCGCATAACATTTTCATTAAATGCACAAACATATGAACGTATGAATAGTTAGAATGCTAAACAATACGTGTGGTAAACTAGGAACTGTATGCAACTTAGAATTACATCCACTATAGTCAGGTTTGGAGATAATTAACCGACACAAACCATCAATCGGGTTTTAGCACTTGGGTTTTTATTCCACTTGTGCCAACATGCTCAAATTAACTCAAACATATATGTAAGATATACAAATTTTACTTTTCATAAAGAAAATATACTTTCCTTTTCAAGAATAAAAATTTATGCCAAAATCCCAACTATAGCGGTATGGTAGCCCCTGCAATCCATATTACACACCTTAAGAGGAAGTCACAAAATACGGTCTTTCGCTAACAGTTAGCATCTCCTAGCACTTAGTAAACCTGATAACTAGGATAGAGACTCAAATATATAATAATGGCATAACCGTTGCCTAATCTCGATAGAAGTCCCCGCTCCTATGAGTGCCTTCCCATCTTCCACATAAGGTGTTAGTCAGCATAGTTATGATGTAATAATGAGAAAAGCATGATCTATTGAATTTGTTAATCGAATAATTACTTAATCCGGTTTTCATTGTGATCAAACAAGTTCATTCCATACAATTGTACATAACTATCATCATAAACACCTCCGATTTATTATCTAATTATCAAATCATGGAATTCAATCATAATATCATACACAAATATTTCCCATATCCTACAAGCATTCAATTTCATTATATAATTTAAATAAAACTATACTATAAGCAAAACCAAGTATGAGATCATTAGGAATCACTCACTCGGCCATATCAGATCAGTCGTAGTAGTTTAGGGGTAAGTCTTCTCCAATGATAGGATCCCCTAAACATTGTAAATATGATAATATAAGAGTTTAAGATAAAATAAAAAGGCTAACCTGAAATCCTTTAAGTTACACTTTTAACTTAGTTCTTAAATTCTTCCTAGTTGTACTTAAAACTTCAAACATGTATAACTTTCTCATTTTAAATCTGATTTTTATGATTTTATAATCAATTTTTATCTTTTCCAAGTGTACTTTAATGTGGTGTGGTTAAATTTTTGAGATAAGACCTGCAATTCTATCCATTGGTCAGAATAATAGCGGTCCTCATGTTTAATACTCTTTTAGGCTTAGTTTGGTTGTTGGGTTTTTTGTTATCTTAGAAAATCTTTTGGGCTTGGGCTTAGAAACTTATTCTAAGCTTAAAATAGTCTTCATGGTTAGATTTCTATCCTTCTCTTATAACCTTGGTGTTATTCTTGGACTTTTAAGTGGACTTAAGTGGTTAAATGGGCTAGTTTTTGGTCTAAACTAAAGTCAGTGACTTTCTTAGGCTTAGATAGCTTTTTGTGGACTTCTTATGGGCCTTAAAGCAAATTTTCTTGATTAATTAAAGTGCTGGTCAAAATCTCTTGAGGGTCTAACTTAGAGTTCTAAGCTTGTTTTGGATGTTTTTAGACTCGGTTTTGAGTTTTAAGCTTATAACACCTATTATACTTGCTTTGATTGGTCTTTTCACTTTATTTTATTGTATTTTTAAGTGGGTTTTCTTGGGGTTTCAGATTTATTTAGTTGGGTTTAGGGCTTTCAACTTGGTTTTTCAACTTGTTTTATCATTCTCTTATGTTTAGGTATTAAATCAAGAACCTACATTACTCATGTTCCAACTCTAACTTAACTTCCCTTCCATAAAAAGATTATTTAGCTTATGTACTAAGTAAAAATTATAGATCACACACTTATCATAAGTTCTATACCTTAGTTTATATCTTAAAAAGTTAATTTCCTCATAAAAACATCATGTAATAGATTTTCCTTCACCTAAATCTAGATTTAAGCATATGTAACTTAATAAAAATAAAAATAAAAATAACACCTAAATGCCCTACAAATACTCTATGTCTAGCATGCTATTCCATCATCCATATACACATTTCATGATTTTCTCAACTTAAAAACTTCTATTCTAAATACTAGACATGTATTCTACATAATACCAAACTTAGTATACTCATACTCCAACTTTCATATAAGAGATTCATAAGCTTATCACCTAAGGTAAAGTAGCAATGTTTTCACCTTATGTGCATGTCGATATCCTCATGGAAATATAAACTCCTAAGCATGGCATACTAAAATACTCAACAAGGAAAAGAAATTACTCGTCCTAGATGAGTATAAAGGTGGTTGTGCGCTTAGAATCCTCTTTTGCTCCTTACTTTCCCTCTCTTTTTCATAAACTCCTTAGGTTACCAAAGCCTTGATGTTTAAGGTTGATTGTGGGAGATGTTCTAAGGTTTCCTAAAATAGCTTTTGATGTAGATAAAGTGAGGGCAACAAAAACAAGTTTTTGTGTCATGAGTGTCTATGTAAATATGTGTCAGCAAAGTGGAGGGTTGTGGGGTTTGAGTTGCTTTTATGTTTTTAAGATGAATGAAAGTGAAAGGTTTTGGAGTAATGAGTGGTCAGTTGGGTGTGTGTATATATGAGCTCCAACTAAGTCCTTTTGTTGTCTTTTATTTAGTACATAAGCCATACTTTATAATGATTTGATAATGTAAGTAATAAGGGGAAAATAGTTGATATGAAAAACACTTGGTTTGATGGATGATTGATAAGGTATGGCCTTCCTATCCCTTTCTTTTCAAACCAGCTATAGGGTGTCTCTTAGGGATATGGGTTTTGTTACATCACATATTTTAAAATTAAGTTGATAAAGTAATGAGATAACTTATCCATATGTAGCATAAGTTATGGTAAGATAAGGAATTGGTCTTAACATAAGCTTTTGATAAGTTATCAAGTGATAGGTGATTCCAATTCTTAAATGATAAGTTATTTAATGTGATTGATTGAATTTCCTATTCATATGTAACATAGCTTATAAGAGAAAATAAGGGAGTTATTTTAAAAGTAATTCTTTTAGGGTTTAGTTCTTAAATTAATTCATAGGTTATGATTTGCTTCTTAGGGAATTCTATAATTTTGTAGATTTGAATTAAAATTATTCAATTAGATTTTCTATTATTCACATGGGGCTACAAGTCCTTAATTATATTAGGGTTTAGGGTTTTAGATGACTTAAGGTCCAACATTCTTGCATTCAAGTTTTTATCGATAATGAATTTTTGAATTGAAAAATTAGGTTCGTTTTCTAAATGTAAATTTTATTTCTTAGTTTAGTTGATCCTTAGGAATGATTGAGAAGTACTCTTAGTTAATCACATGTCCCTTAAGTAGTAGGGTTTACATCTTTTCTCGATCGAACTTCTTTCACTTCATTCCTTGGTCAATGCTTTTGCTTCAATGAAGCCCTAAACTTCATAAAATCTTTTCAAACTTTATAAAATGTTCCCTTAGTCCTTAAAAACAACAATTAAGCAAATGAATCTCAAAATAATATAAAATTGACGAAAATAATGTCTATTTAGCATAAATTAATAAAAAGAATATATGTTAAATTCATGTTGTCAATAGGTAGTTCAAAACTTTGTTCCTTCATCTCAAATAACCTTTGGACCAATAGAAAAGTCATCAAATCTAATTTCATCTCTTATTAAAGATTAGCTCTAGTCATAATTAGACCTTCTTTCTTCTAAGCTCGATTGAGCCAAATTTACATATCTTTTACTCGGCTAAGGTTCATTAGACTCAACTTCACTTTCTGACCTTTACGCTTAAATGAGCAAGTATTCTTGAATCCATCATATACTACACTTTGCTCAAATAACCATGGCTTTCCCAACAAGATATGGGAGAAACTCATTATGAGGACATCACACAGTACTTCGTCATGGTACTTGCCAATTAAGATAGGTACCAAGCTTTGTTTAGTGACTAGAAAGGCTCCCTTGTCACTTAGCCAATGCAATTTGTAAGGTTTAAGGCAAGGAGAGGTTGACAATTTTAATGGCAAAACCATGAAGTCAAAGATAGCACTAGTGGAGCTTCTACTATCGACTACGAGTGGACATAATGTTCCTTTAACCTTAGACTCAATATGAAACAAGTTCTCACATTGCTCGTCCTCATGGACATGGTTGATGTACATCACCTTCCAAGAACCATGGTTGCTAGCATGAATTTTCCTTCCTCTAAAAAGATCACATTTGGCTCTTTGGAAAAGTTAGAACATTTGGTCTTCCCTTCCTTTTCTACCTCCTCATTAGTACTATTGACTTCAATGGTTAGCATCTCTCATTTTATGACCATTTTCCTCTTGTTCGAGTATTAGGCAAGCATGTGGCCTTTGCATTTGAAACACTTAATTTCACTAGTCTTTTTACCAAAGCTTTATCCTTTCTTAAACTTCCTTAGTAATTCCATTTCAATAGGTTGTGACCTCGGTTTTGGTCGATTCTCCTCATTCTTGCTTGGTTCTAATCTCATAGGTCTATCCAAAGTAAGTTAGTTCGATTGAGATCAACTTAAGGGAGCTTTGAATCTACTCATTCTCATCCTCTCTATCCTTTGGGTAGCTCAAATGGCTTCATCAAGAGTGACAATCTCTCTCATCTCTACGATATCTCTGATCTCATATCTTAAGTCACTAATGAACCTAGACATGATTTGATCTTTAGGCTCTTTGACTTCACATCGGATCATAAACATTATTCTTTTGACATAGGAATCTACACTAGATTGACCTTGTCTCAGCTCTTGCAATTTCCTAAAGGTGTCCTACAACTAATAGCTCAACACAAACCTTTGCATCATGATTCTCTTCATTTCTTTCCAAGTTTTGACCTTATGTCCTCTTTCTCATTGTTTAGTAGCTTATAAGTTCTTCCACCATATAGCGATATAGTTAGTGGACTCTAACATAGCAAGTCTTATGTTACTCTCTTCTAGAACCTCATAGCATTCGAAATGTTTCTCAGTATTGTCAACCTAGTTTAGGTAGTCTTTGATGTCTCCATTTCCTATAAAGTTTGAAATCTATAACTTCATATTCTTAACTTGAGGAACTCGAGCATTCCATTCTTTAACTTCATAGTACTCCTCTTCACCTTTCTCATCAGCTTCCTCTACTTCATCAAGTACTTGCCTAAGAAGTTGTTCCATTCCTCTAGCTTAGACATTCAGTGTCGGGTGACTAGGTCAGCTTATATAGGCATCACCTCAGCCATGTACTTTGTTAGTTCAGTTTTCTTCTTGGTTAGCTCTAGCAAGTTTGTCATTGTATTACATTGTCGCCAACAAGGCTCTTTATCAAGTCAATGAGCTTATCAGGCTTCTTGTTGATTGACCTTGGAGTATTTGAAGTAGCTTATCAAACTCAAGACAGTCATTTCTACAACTAATAGTACCTAACATAGTGGTGAATACAATTAGTACAAATAAGGCATAGCTCTACATACATAACTTTAGAAATCTTCCAAAGACAACATTATTACAACTCAATAACCACACTTTTCCAAACCTATAATACATAAACCAAAACAACCTAGAAACTTGACCTCTACTACTTACTCTATTTCATAACACTAGCTAGATAGAGTTGAATAGGAAAACACATAGAGAACTTACTTTACATAACTATAACTTATTTTACAACACGTCCACACAACTACAACACTCATAACTTTGAGTATAGTTGCTTGCACTTCAAGAATAGAATAGGAAAGATAGTACAGCAACTTCTACAAAGAATGTTGTTAAGGCTCTGATAACAAGAAGATATGCTACCATGGGTGAACACATGACGACAATATCGTATGTAACAAAATGGATGGGTTTGAGCTACAAGATGGTATGAAAGATAAATGGAAATCGAAGGCTAAGCTAGACTCATGCACAAGCACTTAGATATGACTCATCGAATGCCCTACATAAACTTAGGAATTACTTAACTTGATGCATACGTATTTCTTAAGGTTAATCGCCACTAGCTTTTACTCAAAAAAGTTAGATAAGAGTAGGGTTTCTTTAGACTTGGTTCATAGGGAAACATAAGCTTAGGGAGTAAGAAGGAGTGAATATTCTATTATTGATGATTTCAACTTAGTATAGAGGTCATAGTTATAGTTTCCAATTAAAGCAACTTCATAGATATGTGATTTGAAAAAAAAAATAGATAAGATTGCTATAACAACATTTTTACAAATTACAAGCACAAAATAGTTAAAACATGGATCATTATTCTTTTGGTAATCGTATAATGTTAGAGAACACATGGCATGCTATGAATGATTGTTGTCATTATAAGGAATCAATGGTCCTTAGGTTGGCTCCCTACTAAAGGTCAAGAGGGTTTGGTAAGCTTATCAATGAGCTCTACATAATGCTAGCTGATCTATTAGGATACGTCTATCGAGGTTTCTACCCTGTTTAATCTACATCTAGAATAGCTTGGTACTTAGTCGTCCTGGTGTTAGATCAATTCGAAACTAGTACTAGGCTCTACTACCTTAGAGATAGTTAACTTGTGGTGAGAACTCAAGAACTTGAAGAGGTCCATATGAATGAGTTTGGCATCCTCATCTATGTATTGTTGCTAAAAAGCTCAACGGATAAGGATAGCAAAGCCATGAGCTTGGGACCATGTTATTGGTCCTTAATTCCTATCAGATAATGTATAAGGTCCTCTTTATACCAATCCTGTAATGTATATGTTCCTAAATCTTAGAATCGGTATCTAACTTGTAATACTCTAGAATCACCCTAAGATCTATACCTTATATAACATATAAGGTGTAAGATACTTTATAAAACCTATAAATTTTTCCTTACTTCCTATAGATTTCTATTTCATGTAATATACATAGTAATCTATATGAAATATCAAAAGTTCTTCATTTGTAGAATTTATGGAACCTATAGCAAATCTATGGAATTAAAGAAAAAGAAAAAGAAAATTTCCTACCTTAATTATTTTAAATTTATGTAACCTTACCACTTAACAAATGGGAGAGAATGGAAAAATGTAAAAGTGGACGAGAAAATGAGAAATAATAAGGGAAATGAATAGAACAAGTAAAGTTAAAAAGGTCGCATATGGTTTACTTGTTTATGGTTATTAATTTATGGGTTTAAACTCCTTATTTTTCTTTTACTAAAACATTTATTAGCTTAAAAACATAATGATCATTTACTATTCATTTATTAATGATATTTAATGATTTTTATATGTTGGATGTAAGTTATCCTAGAATCCTATACCTATTATACTTTATAGAGTATAAGTTTAAGGTAGACACAAAGTAGAAAAACCTTAGTACCTTTACCCTACTTATCAGGGGCAGGCTCTAAAAAATCTATATTTGAAACCCTATTTGTAACTCTTAATACTTACTCAAAACCTACTCGATTAAGTATAATATAGAAGGGTACTCTATATAACAAGATACTGGTCACCACTAACAAGCATTGAGTCAAAAAATTATCTTCTTTTAATTTCAAATCATATTACCTTACCCATCTAATATGAAACATTAAACTATAAATTAAAGGGCTTTATTTAAATATTTTTGAAATTTTAATTTCATAAGTCACCACTAATCAAAGTTGGAAAAGAAAAAGATAGCTTAAAAATTGAATGTTGGAAAGTAAAAGATGGGTTAAAATCAAATCAATGAATCCATTTTTAACCTAGACACTAGTTAGTTTGGTAAAACTGAAAATTCAAGGGTTTGGGGACTTGAATTTAATAACTTCAAGATGAGTTACTGAAAACAACTGTTACAAAAACAAAGAGCTTTTATTTATTATATTTTCTTATTGTTCTTATAACAAATCAAGAATATTTAATTTTTTTTCTTTTCTTAGGAAATTTTTATTTCTTATTAGTGCCCTAAGGTGTTCATGTGTCTATTAAGACTTTGTAGTTCAATTTCATTTTGTAAAAGTTCAATATATTGGTTGCTTTTAATTTTAAAAACCAACCAAGTTCACTTTTCTCTCCCTTTTAATTTTCAAGAATCTTACGGGTTTAAATTTGATGCCATAATTTTTGAAAATTCCTATTAAATCTTAAGTTTTACAAGCACTAAATTAAGGATTTTTACTTATGGAAAATACTAAGTACCAGAATGTGATACCCTAGTTGCGAGTGTTCAGAACGATTTAGGGCCTTCAAACCAATTTGTCTAGATTAAGCTAAATTCTAAAATCAGATTATAAAAGTTAGACAAAGAATCCTAGCAAAGTCAATTTCTCAAAATAAAATATGTATAATATTTAATTTCAATAAAATATACTTTTACCAAGTATGTTCAGTAATTATTAGGAACTTGACATTTGAGCCTTGAAACACAATGAAACCTTAGAGATTAATTTTTTTGACTTATAAAAATAATTTTGAGAGTCAAATAATATTGTAGCATGATTATATAATTATGTTATGCATGTTGTATATACCCAATATGTAAATATATTATAAATATATCGAATAATTAGCTAGAAATAGCATAAAATTAATAAAAATTATAGATGACAAACACGCCTAGAAAAAAATCTGGAAATAGGTGCAGCATATATTCCTAGCACTAGAAAACTCCATGGTGTGTTGTAAAGTAAGAATTAATTACAAGATAAAGATAATACACATGAGAAAGTTAAAAATTGACACTTCTATTTCACTTTTCTTTTTCCAACCAACCTAATTAGTATATAAAGAGAATGGAGGATCATTCTACACTCTTTTATTAGATCAAACACACAAAAATCCTCTCAAGTAAACTATGAACATAAATTAAAAAAAAATATTGAAAAAATAGTTGAATTATAAGTAAATTTAGGGTTCGTATAGCAATTGGAGGCCTAACAACCTAGGCCTTGGGACTTAAGCAATTAGGAACATGTGGAGTTGGACCAATAAGCCTAGGTAGCTGGATTGCCATGTGTTAGGTGAGAACTTTTCGTCTAAATTTTTTTATTTTCTATAAATAGCAAATCAACCTAAAAAATTATGAATTTTTTTTTCCTAAGTTATTTTACATCTACTCACATTTGGTAATTTTATTTTGATGAAATAATTTTGATTTAAGATACTTGCTTAAGAAAATGCCATGTTTCAACAAATTTTATGTAATTTTTCAAAATATTAAATGATGTTGTTTCAGGTTGAATTATTTTTTTTGTAACACTCTTATAATATATACTAAATTGTAGTAACAAGAATTTCGAAAAATATTGTTTCTACTATTTATTGTGAATTATTTAGTTTTTCTTAGCAATTTGTTGATTAAGTTAAATTAAAGGATTTTGGAGTAATTTGTGTATAAAAATAACTTGAACTAATTTCTAGAGTTTATTATTATCAAAATATATGTCATACTTTAATCTTGGTGAAAAGTATAATTATTTACTTATTTTTAGCCATTTATTGATACAATAGAGTTAAAATATGTACTATGGAGTATATTATATAATGTGCTATGTTAGTGTTTCACATGACCAGAATATAATCCCTATTATTTTGTAAGTATTTTTCATGGTTTTAATGGAGTATAAATATAAACTATTGCGTATTTCATATTAATTATACACATTTTGCCAAATATAATAATAATTGGTGAATTTATATAATTAGTGATAAAGAGAGGGGGAGATGTAGCTACTCATGCATTTGAAAAGGTACTCTACTGGTGTTACTTTGGTTTAGTTATAAGTGGACATATTATAAATAAGTTTAGTATTTTGGGTAAATTAGAATTAAATTTAAAAACAAGATCGAAACCTAAATCAAAAGCAAAATTAGAGACTAAATCAGGAACAATCAAAGCATACCAACAACCAATAAGCGAATATTTAGCTAGAATATATACATATGTGATCTGTAATTGACCTTCGAAGTATTTACTCTTGCTAAGTGAAACCATGGAGGAGGAAGCTCACGCTAATAAGTAAGTTGGAAAAGTATTAGTAGCCAGTTAAGTAGATTTGTATGTATAAGGAATGGATTTACATCTACTTAGTAAATGGTGAGTATTCTTGCATGTGATTGTGATGATTTTCTGAATGTTGTTTGGATTTATAGTGTATGGTACTTGTTGATGCTTTGCTTTATGTGTATAATGCTAGAAATGAGTTATATGATGTGCTCTAAATCTGATTATGGGTAAAACTTATGAAGATTTATGCTAGAGGTATTGAGTATTCAAATCAAAGGCTATTTTAGAGGCAAATTCAAAAGTTAAAACAAAGACAAGATGAACATGATAGGCTTTATTATTATATTTGGTGCTTTTTGAAAATTGATTTATACATTCATAGCATAGTATGAAAAGGACCTATGGGTTAGTTTTCTTAAACTTAAGAATTTGCTAGGAAAAGTTTCCAAAGCTAAGTTCTCATGCATATAGGTTTGTATTAACCAAAATTGTAACCACACTTTGTGGTTTTGCTATGCTGAAATATTTGTTAAGTTCCCAGATATACTCTCTAGATGCCCAAATTTGAAGTTAGCCAAACCTAATGAATTATTGGGCTGGCTAAAATATTGGTGCCAATACATGTTATGTATATTAGCATGGCATATGAACTGCATTATTTTATTTGTTGTACAGGTATTAACTTATTATGATACTTGTATGCATGTGTTGTGTGCTTCTTGGTATTGTTACTTATTATCCACTCTCACTCATCTTAACAGTAGTTAAAGAGATAAGTTTCTCTCATCCTTTAGTAATGAAGCAAAATTTTTGGGCATCCCACCATCAGGATGGACTTTTGAGAGCATTAGATAGAGTCAGTTAATTTGGATAGTGAAATTGTTGTTGAACAAGTACAATGGGAATCTAGAAGTTTAAATGAAGTCTAATTTTGGAGTTTTCGAAACTTATAAATGATGTATATATTTGTAACCAAAAGGCTAAAGCTAAATTCTTATTTAAGCGCTAAATATAAATCAAAGAATTGAGTTTGTTTATAACAGTTTTACCTATATGATAAGACATCCTGTGCTATATTGGGTTATGACATAAAAACTTAACATCATGTTCATTATGGTTAAGCAAATCTTTTATTTGAATATATTCTCATTTCCATTTATATACTTCTTTTGCTTATTTTAGAGTAGTTTTCTCATTTTGCAAAATCTCATTATCCCCTTCATTTATTAGTATTATTAATTTATTTTTCAAAATCTTTTTATGTTTCTCAAAACTTTTTTTCTTAAGTATAATAAGAAAAAAATTCCTTATATCAATTTATGTATACATATATTTATGTATGTATGTATGTATGTATATTTACACAATATATATAAATAAAAGATAAAAGTAACACAATTTACAAGAAGCAAAATAATAATGGTTTGGAATTAAGTGGGTTTGAATTTGATTAAGCTCGAATTAGAATAGAAGATAGACTAGGTTATAGATTAAGTTAGAGTAATTGGATTAGGTCATGCAAGTTAGAGCTCAGTAACACATGGTAAGAGTTCCTCATCACTTATTGTCTTTCTTAGTCATCGAGGCTTTATTAGATAGGATGGGCTCATCTAAATCTACTGACCAATATTATTCATTCAACAGTAAAAAGCATTAATGGTAAAGATTTGAGGAAGATTATCGAGGCGATATCTCTAGCTTTTAAACTAAGGCTTGAATTAGATGTTTCTAATTGTTCAAAGATGGTTCTATATAGGTTAGAAAGGCTAAAGGGAGTAGTGGTTTGCTTTGACATTTGGTAGTTAAGCTTATGTTTGACAAAAGAGAGAATGGATTGCAACTACAACTTAGGACAGAAAGAAAGCTCATAATTGATCTTGTTCTTGAAAGATTGTGATGAATTTGTTATTGAAATTAAAGCTAATGGACTTACTTTATAGAGATAACTAAGGATCAAGCATTATAGAAGCTAAAAGATCAAGAATCAAAACTTTGAACCACATCTCTTCAACTTAATTTGCAAGAATACTTGTTTTAGTGCAATTCAAAAAGCAACTCACTCCTACAATCACTCTTTTGGTATCCTATCAATTAAAAAAGATAAAATGATGATGGATAGAAACTTTCTTCTCCTCTCTAATGGCAAATGTACAAGAGTTTGAAGATGGAGTGACCTACTCACAAATATGTTCATCGGACACAACATGGTTCGAACCTTTTTTTCTTTTTTCTTTTTACTTATTTTTTGTAAAAATAAAAAATAAAGTAAAAAATCCTCCTCCTTACTTGAACCCCTAACCTCTTTCTTACATCTTAGCATCTTAACCATTAAACCAACATACTACACTTTGACTATTAATGTAAGCTTAACACATCTAAATTAGGTCAACTAAGTGTAAAATGAACTTTAAGCCAGTGATTAGACTATGCCTAAAACAAGGTTTGGTTTAAAGCTATGTTTCAACTAAATCATCCGCCATCATATTCTTAGAAGTGTTTGAACTTGACTTAAGTGAAAAATTACTATTATAAAACGAACCCCTTCTTGATTTGAAATTCTATTCATTACCTTTTTAGGTTTTCTTATTTTTTAGGCTTTTTGAAGATTTTTCACTCTGAGGGATTTTCTTTTTTGGATTTTTGAGAATTTATTAGTTTAGGAACATTTTTTTGGGTACTTTTAAAATTTTTCCATTTTTTCTTTTTTACTTACACTTTTCCATTTTTTTTGTAGTTTCCCTACCTTTTTTATTTTTTGTATTTCTTGGGGTTTCACTTATTCTAAACTTTTTTATATTTTTTTTTTAATTTTTCATTCTTTCTTTCTATACTATCATTTTTTCCCCCCTAAAATGGGCTAAAGTTGGGTTGTATGGAATTGCCCTTCTTTGTGGTGATGATTGAGTAAAACTTCACTATAAAAACAAAAGAGAGACCTTATTTTTGCCTTAATTGACTTAGGTATTAGGGCATAAGGCTTAGCTTTTCAAGGTGATATCATACAATTAACATGTTTAGACTTATTTCTTTTAGGGTATTAAACAACTAAGGGCTTAGACTTAGTTCTTTTAAGGGTACAAGATGTCTAATAACCTAAATTTGGCTTTTCTAGGGGTACTAGATGCCTAATGTGCATGGACTTGATTCTTTCTTTGAAAAGGACAAGATAATGCTCCTTTAAGTTTAGGATCTACGATTTCAAAATGGGATGGAGTTCTAATGGGCTTATAATCCTAGATTTTTTAAAGTAGGAAAGACTCCAATGAGCTTGTGATCCTAGACTTTTCAAGAAAAAATAGAGCTCCAATGTTAGCCCCTAAAAGTTAGACATATATATTTATGAAGAAAAGCAACATATATACTATTAGAAACTAATCAACTGAAATTTTGACCAAATAAAAGTGAGATGAATATAAGCTTGAATCAAGAGTAGCGATGTGGTGGAATCCAAAGTTCGAGATCACGTTATAAGAACAAGAGTAATAAAGAGAGTAACATATCATATTGCAAATTAAGAATGGAGTTTAAAGATCAAGAATCAAAGTAGAACCCTCATGAACTTGATAGCATAGAAATCTATTGTAGCTATCTCAATAGTAATGCAATCTTTAGTTTTTGAAAATTTAGGAATTCATGCAAAGCACTTAAGTTGATATAAGAGTTCTTATTAAGAACAATAGTCATTTGTAAGTCTTAGTTTAAATTGAATGATATGATACCCTTAAGTGTTTAATATAAGCAACAATAGAAAATTTTATAAATAATTAACTTAGTTAAATAAATAATTGAACATAATGATAAGTTATACCCACCTTAAATTGTATATATCTGTACTTTAGTTTTCTTGACTTAAAAAAAGAAAAAAACAAAGATAGGATATCCATGAGTGTTTAATATAAGCAACTATAGAAAATTTTATAAATAGCTAACTCAGTGAAATAAGGAATTGAACATAACGATAAGTAGCACCAACCTTAAATTGTATATGTATGTGCTTCAATTTGCTTGACTTAAAAAAAGGAAAAGAAAAAAGAAAACATAGAATTATTCGATCCATATATTTGAATTATAGATTATTATTATATGCAAATAATACACTTATAGTATAAAAATAAAAGAAAATAATAAACCATGTATAACCATATAACGTATACCTATAAGCTAATAATATATACATATATATGTATTTGTAGTAGTTAATTAAATGAGTTTCTAAAAGCTAATTTTCCCTCTCCAATAATTACAATTCATGCTTTTATAACCCAAAATTTAGCATTTTATTTCCAATTTCAAATAAGAGAATATATTAAAATATAATAATCCATTGAAAAGGGCTAATAACCATGTAGGTATATTAAGACATTTCCCTTTACCATGCCTTTTAACACCCCCAATTCTTTTTCTCTTTCATGTCCCAAACTCCTCCCATACATCCCTTGACTTCAACTCTCTTTACCATTAATTTTATCCCAAATTTTTAAAGAAAACTCATCAACAAATAGCAAACCCCCATCTTTAAGCAATTACATAAATGAAGGGTAAGGTGTTTCTTCCCTTTCTTACACTTTCTAAGTTAAACCTTTAGGAACATGTGTTAAATACTTTGATCACATTGATGTAGCTTCAAATCCTACAATTATGTGAATTTTAGCTCCATGGTGTGAGTCTTTCACACAAATGTTCGTGCATGTTAATATTTAACAAGGTTTTCGAGTGACTAGGTATCTTAGGGACAAGTTGATGTTAGCTCAAAGTGTAGAATGAGGAGAAAAACTTAGTTCTCTTCATCTTAATTTCTAACTTAGTTTTAGCCTATTGAATGTGTATTATGTGTTGCTAATTGTACAAATTTAGAAGTCTTCTATGCATGTCTAGAGACACTTAGGTAAGTTTTAGCAGTCTCCTAACATTAAGATAACCAACATTAGCTAAACAATGTGGTTAGTCCTTTAGATTAGTTAATTTCATGAATAAAATTAACGTACCAACAGCTATCTAAAGTTATACCCATTTAAATTATAGTAATTGGAGTGTAAATATAAATATTTAATAGCATACTAAAGCGCTTACGATGCCTAAGGTACCTAGGAAATGAATTGATGATAGAAAAACAAAACCAAATGCAAAACTAATTAGTACTAGGGGTAAGTACATCTAAGGTGGGTAGAGTATGAGGCTCTACCTACAATCTTCCTTATAGGTATAGGTTCTTAAACTTTACTATCCATATCCTACCTTATGACATTCTGGAACCACCTTTTACCATGTACCTTGTAAATTGTACATGATAAGGAGTACTTTGGAAAACTTGTAAATCTTTTTATATATATATAAATTTCAATATAGGTGGTTTCTATTTATTTTTCTTTCCTTCCAATTTCTTTCATTTTTTTTCTTTTTGATTATTTTTTCCCCCATCATTATTATTTAAATATATTCATTTTAGTGAAATCTTGGTCTTGACTTTAAATACAAAACAAATAATTATAAATTGGACTCATTTAGGAGCTGACTTATTATAGTAATAAGAATATTCATAAATTTCAAACCGTAATATCTTAATTTGTAGTCAGCATCTATAATGATCCTCAATGCATCTCAATTAATAAATTCTAACCTATTGACTACATCTCTTTCAAACTTAATACAAACCTTTATTTAGTATAATGGAAAAAGGTATAAGTACTACATTGTATAAATTTATTACGAGACACTTTTCAAACCTAATATAAAGAAATTATTTCATCAAAAGAAATAAGTTAATAAGATACCTTCTTAGGTCGCTTCATACAAATTTTTTCTTTCTTAATTTTAGTAGAGTTTGACTTAGTAAATGAAGAAGATGGAGCAAAAAGAAAACGTAATAAAGAAAAGATTAAGAAGAAAGAGATTGATATGAGGACATCGAGTTTAGCCTAGGGTTTCTTATGGACCATGTTTTGTTATTTTTTTAAGCCCATAAAATGAAATGATATTTTTTTTTATTTACTAATTTTATGTAATTATTATTACATGGTAACTACAAGGTACCTTACAACTTGTACCCTATATACTTTACAATATAGGTTCTAAGGTAGGTATAGTGTACTCTGAACTTATACCCATACTGTACCCCATAAGTATATAGGTTCGATATTTCTTATGAATTTTGATGATAACAAAATGAGAAGAATGTTAATGTACTATCAAGTATACATATATTCAGGTAATTCTTTAGAATGTTTAAGTTTGTAAATTAAGTTTCATTTAGAGACTTATTTAGAAGGTCTAAATCACGTGAATAAAAAATAAGTATAGAAAGTATTTAGAAAATGTTTCAAAAGCTTTTATAAAAAGAATAAGTACAGTACTTTAGAAAATTATTTAATGATTTTAAAGATAAGTGAACTGAGATATCTTCATAAGGTTATTCAAATAGTTGGTCTAAAAGAGTAATTTTGAAAAACATCATGACATTAGTTTCGAAGTGATCAAGGCCTAGCTCTATTAGATTGGGTGTACTAGGGAAATACACTTAATCCCATTTCACTTAAGTTAGGATTGAGATCCACGAGGATTATTTTTAAGAGAATTAATATTTGGAAATACTTAAACAACAATAAAATATCTAAGATTAGATAAGGATAAGGATGATTTCGAATTTTATGAGATATTAAATTCAAAATTCAAGATTATCTAGAATTATTGATCAAAGTATATCCAATAAAGGAGATCTGACCGAGATAAGATTAAAATTCAAACTCAAACATTTTCTCTAAATATCTATGGATTATTTTTAATAAAACATTGGGATTAGATAAATATGAAGTGGAGATAAACAATAATATTTTAGCTATTGGAAAACTCCAATATAAAAGAAGAGACGTTCAAAATATTTGATATGACTTTGAGAAGGAAATATATATATATATATATATATATTATACTTTGATCGTGATCAATTTCTTCTATCTAAAATAGCATAGAACATTTCTCAAAAACTTCTTTAGTGAGTTCAATTGAAGCGGCATTTACAACAATCTTCATATTTGTTTTCGTGCTAAACTATTTGAGATTCACCTTTTGTTCTTAATTCTATTTTGTAAACATTATTTAGCATTTGAGTGTTATTTGAGAGAAGCTTGATTGTACTCTGTATATTTGTAATTAGCCTAGATTGTACAAAGCTTAGATAGGCAGAGCAAAAAGTTGTTAAGGCCAAGTGTGGCAAATGTTTGTAAGCTTCTCTTGATTGGTTTTTGATATAGTATGTCAAGAGGAACATCACTAGTGAAGAAGAATGGGTCCTTAATAGTAGAGTTGAAAAAGAGTAATAAGTAAAAGGTCGAACTTCTTTGAAATCCTAAGCTTGATATTCTCATCCCTATCTCCTTCACTTTGAGTTATTTATTTGTGTTATTAGTGTATTGAATTATTAAAGTACCACTATTCACCAAATTAAGTTATTAAGAGGGATAATTTTGATTCACATAAAAAAAGTTTAAAAAATTTTCTAAAAATATCAATTCGTCCCTTCTCTTGATATCTTATATGGGACCAATAATTAGTATCAGGGCCTCCCTCTAATATCATCTAGAGTTTAAGATTATGGGTGAATCAAGTGGTAGTTTAATAGTTCACCTTAGCAAAGCACCATTTTTTTATGGAACTAACTTTCCTTACTAGAAATTCAGGATGGAGACTTATGTGAATGCATCTAACTATTAGACTTGGTAAATCATCTCAATAGGAGATCTTACAGTTCCTATTGAAATTCGGTATGTCTTATGGTACTCTTTGAGGTAGATTCTAAAATTAATTTCAACTTTAACATAGAAGTACCTAATGATATATGTATTGAAATCAACAACTTACTTAAAGCTCTTTTTATGTCAAATGACAAGATCTTTAAGCCTGAATCAGAAGTGAAGATGTTAAAAAATAAAGAGAAAGTTCTCAATTGAACAAATCAATTGTTAGCAGATGAAAATGATTTCTTTTAAAATGATTTTAAAGGATTGCATATTGCTCGTGAAGCTTTAGTTAATGAAAATCTTATTTTGAAAGAAGAAATTAAAAATCTGAAAAATCGTATGGAGGATTTATCTAAGTCAATAAAAAACACGTTTCAAAAGTTTAATGAAATTAATAAGAAAATATAAATGCATATCTCTAGTCAAAGAATGGATAATTCAAAATCTGGACTTAATGATGAATTTGGAGAAACATCTAAAATAAAGAGAGCAATAGTATTTATTAAATCAAAAGGTGAAAATCAAGAAATAGTTAAGGAAAAGACAAAGGAAAAATAGTTGAACCTTTTAGAAGGTATAATAGACAATACTCTTAAAATAACAATAAGTATCCTTTTAGATGGTAAAACAAAAGGTTAAACAGAGCGTATGTCAAAAAGAATCTAAGTCAAAGGAAAGTGGTAAGTGATAAGTATAATAAGCAAAGACCTTGTGCCTGTTTTCTATGTAATAAACTAGGATACATATAGAAATATTGTTTTTCCAAAAAATACAAGCTTAGTAATAATCAAGGTTCAATTCAAAAGACGAGCTTGAATTTTCATGAACCCAAGCTTTGCAAGGTTCATAAATAAACTTGATTATGTTATGATTTGTGCAGGAACACAAAGCTAAGCTAAAAGGAACAAGATATCTTGATAGTGGATCTCAAGACACATGATAGGTGATGCTTAGTTGTTCACAAACTTGAAATGGAAGGAAGATGGATATTGAAATTCATTGACAATGGTAAAAGTAAAATAATTATGATAGGGACAATTGGTTTAACACCTCACACAATTGATTTGACACCTCACACAATTGAAAATGTATTGTTGTTTAAAGGTCTAAAACACAATTTATTAAGCATAAGTTAGTTGTGTGACAAAGGATATAGAATAATGTTTGAACATGACAAGTGTACTAGTTTTAATAAGGATGGATTCAGAAAGAATAATATTTACTTAATTAAACCATTTGAAATATTATCTAAAAGTTGCTTTATATCTATAAATGATAACTCCATACTTTGGCACAAAAGATTAGGACATGTAAATTTTCCTCAACTCAAGAAAATATCTAAAAAGAACTTAATTGATGGATTACCAAATTTGCATGCTCATGAAAATATTCATTGGGTTGCTTGTCTTAAGAATAAGAGAAGTTATCATTGCATAAAAGTAAGAAAATTATATTTTCAAAAAGAATAAGATGAGTTCGTTGTGCATCTTGTTCTTAAGTCATAAAAGTGATGCCTTTAAAAGTTTTGAAATATTTTCCAAAAAAATTCAATATAAAAAAGGCCTCTCCATCATTAGTCTATAGTTTGAACATAGAAGGAATTTGAAAATTCTGATTTTATCTTGTTTTGTGAGGAAAAGGGCGTCACTCATAACTTTTCAGTACCCTATGCTCCACAACTTAATGAAAGTGGTATAGCAAATCATTTTTGAGCTAAAGTAGCATCAACAACTTGTTACATTATAAATCGAGTATATGTTAGACCATTAACATATAAACTGCTTATGAGATTTATAAAGAAAGAAAAACTACTGTTTTACACTCTCACACATTTGGTTGTAAGTGTTTTGTAAAGAAAACAGAACAAGTATTAGGAAAGTTTAAAGAGAAAGCCGATGAAGCTATCTTTTTAAGCTATTCTCTAAACTTAACGGCATATTGAGTATACAATAAAGTGATAAAAGTAATAGAGGAATCAATAAATGTCAAGTTTGTTGAAGAAATAGGCAATGAAGAATCAAATGATGAACTTTCAATTGCCTGGAATAAAAAGAGTTCTACATGACTTATTTTAGAAGTTAAGTCAGAATCTCCATCAAAAGGAACATTAGAAACATAAAAAAAAATCCCTAATAAGTTCAAAACAGAACAAGGATCAAAAGGTTCTTTAGAGACTAATACTAGGTTTGTTAAAACACGTCTAAAAGGTAAGTCAGAAGGTTCAGAATACTTTCATATATCACTATCAACACTTAGATTTAAATTTGATCATTCTCCTAAACTTGTGATTGCTAATGTTAGATTTTGAATAAAAACAAGATTAAGGTTACAAAATTTTGAAAACCATTTTGCTTTAATATTTTAAATTGAACCTCATTCAGTTGATGATGCTTTAAATGATAATAATTAGATCTTAGCTATACAAGAGGAACTTGGTCAATTTTAGAGAAATCAAGTGTGGAATCTAGCTCCAAGACCTAAGGATAAGTTAATTATAGGTACTAAATCGGTTTTCAAGAATAAGCTAGATGAACATACAAAAATAATAAGAAATAAAGATCATTTAATTACTAAAGGATACTCTAAGGAAGAAGGAATAGACTATGATGAAACTCATGCTCCTATGGCTAGGGTAGAAGCTATAAGATTACTGCTTGCATTTGCTTATCTGAAAAATTTCCAATTGTATCAAATGAACATAAAAAGTGCTTTTTTGAATGGTTTTATAAAAGAAGAGATATATGTTGAGCAACACCTTAAATTTGAAGATCCCTTCAAATTGAATCATGTATATAAATTAAAAAAGGCATTATATGGTCTCATACAGGCTCCTTGTGCTTGGTCTGAGAGATTAAGTCAATTTTTAATTAAAAATGATTTTTCAAAGGGTAAATGTTGACACTACACTATTCATGAAGCATCATGAAGAAAATATGATAGTTTTATAGATTTATATTCATGACATTATTTTTTATGCAACTAATGAAAAATATTATCAAGAGTTTTTAAGCTTGATGCAAGTTGAATTTGAGATGTCACTCATTGGCGAATTAAACTTCTTCTTGCAATTACAAATCAAACAAACAGAGAGTAAAATTTTTATTCACCAAAATAAGTACACTAGACAAATATTGAAGAAATTTGGTTTTGAGAATATCAAGGATTCTTCAATTCCTATGAGTACCTCAACTAAACTTGATATCATAAGTAATGGATCTTTACTATACCTAATAGCTTTACGTCTTAATATTTTGTTTAGTACTTATGTTTATGTTTGATTTTAAAGTTCACTAACAAAAACACACTCAACTTCAGTAAAAAAGATCTTTAAATATGTAAAAAACACTGCAAAATTAGGAATTTGGTATCCTAAAAGTCAAAATTTTGTTCTCATAGGATATTCAGATGTTGATTATGTAGGTTGCAAAGTGGATAGGAAGAGCACATTAGGTACTTGCCAATTCTTAAGGGGCAAGGTAGTTTGTTGGTTTTTCAAGAAACGAAACTTTGTTGCCCTTTCAACTATAGAAGTTGAGTATGTTTTTATTGGGAATTGCTGTGTACAAATTCTTTGGTTAAAACAACAATTAAATGATTATGGGATAAATTTTAAAAATATACCCATAAAATGTGATAATAACAGTGCTATTAATCTAACAAAAAATCCAATTCATCACTCATGGTCAAACCACAAAGAAACAAGGCATCATTTCATTCGTAACCATATTACAAATAATGATGTGAATGTTTAATTTATACCAACTGAATATCAATTTGTAGATATATTTATAAAACCTCTAGATAAATTAAGGTTTGAATTTATTTGTAATGAAATTGGTGTATGTAGCCCTTTTTGTTAGCATGGAGAATATCTAATTATTTCTCCTTAAGTTCATAACTTAGACATATACAATTAGATTATTCTTTTTAGCTCCATAATTCAAACATGTGTGTAATTTCTTATCGTGTGTAGTGCACGTGAAAAGTGCAAGTAGTGGTTTTGAAAATTCCTTAGTGTATCTTAAAATATCTTGGAAGTGGGTCGAAATGTTTAGCCCATAAGCATGTAGGATAAGGACCGCCAGATTCATTAGTTTTTCCCTTCTCCAGTATAAACCTATAATTTTCTCTTCTTCCTCTCATTCTTTCAAACTCTTCATCTTCTCACTCATATTTTACCCTAAGAAAATATGTCTCTTAGAAAATCTTCTCACATTGTTGCTTATGGTACAAAAACCAAAATCCCAATCTATCAAGACAACTATATTGATCTCACTAAACAAGAGACCAACAACCCACTAAAACCTTAACTCAATCAACCTACTGAACCTCGATAAGAACCGTTTAAAATTATCAAAACCCTAGAACTTTAAGATGAGACCCCAAATGAACCAATCTAGGAAGTGACCTAAAAGAATGGTTCTGAACCACAATCTAAACTAGCCTAAGAAGTTACTCAGAAGACTTCTCAAGATGTGCAGAATTTTAGTTCATCTTCTTCATCTAAAGAAGTTACTGAATCAGAGGCTTAAGTTCTTTAGAAAATTCATTTGAAGAAAAGTCTGAAACTGAGATGAATCCCCCTGAACATGCTCCTGAACTTGAATCTAAGAAATTAGTTGGTAGAACCAAGGATTTATAACCTATCAAAAAGACCTTAAAGGCTGCTCCTCAATCTATGTAGAAGTCTTAGAAAGCTGAAACCACAAAGAACCCCCCTTGCAAACAAAGAGATAAACCAAAAAAGAGATGCCTTATGAAAGGTAAGAGTCTATCTATCAAAGAATCTTTTTTCTTAGATTTAGAATTCTTTGAGAAAAATGGATTTTACTAGAAGGAGTATGTGGATGCGTTAGGACTAAATAATTTAGCAAACATAAGAGGTATTGTGTATGGTGAGCTAGTAAATGAATTTTATTGAAAGCTAGACAATAAGCATCAGGATATATGGAAATATGTAATGTTAGATAAAAAAAAATTGAGATTATGAAATAGGACATTTTGAAGTGTTTTGGCATTAAAGAAATTCAAGAAGATTAACATTTGGTGCAATTGACTAAGGAAAATGTTTTTATAGAATTGAATGATGAGATAGAGTTAGGTATTGGTAGAGATATATTCAGCACTGAATTTGAATTATTTTTTAGGTTTATGCATGAGTTTGTAGATACCTATGTTCTACTTAGAAGGAGTAGTTCAACTTTTGTGACTGGGGAAGATGCTTTGGTTATGATGGCTATGTTGGGAAAAAGGAAAGTAGATGTAGTGAATCTGATGATGTGGCATATATGGCAGCATTTAGATGTTAAGCCATATGGAAGTTGGTTAATGGCTTTGTTTAAGTTTAAGAAACTAAAAATTCTAAAAGATGCAACTTGTCTTTACTATCCTACTAGGATAAGATAGAAAATTTTCAAGCAAATGGCCAATTATGTGATTGATAAACTCCAACACTCTCATAATGGAGGAGTTTATGTTTACCCTTCTAACATTAGGAAGAGAGTGATCATTGTTTAAAAAAAAAAGGATGGTGAGAAGAAAAGGAAAAGAGGTAAGGAACTTGCTGTTAAAGGTCAAAAGAAGAAAAAGGAATATGGTAAAAAGGACTAGTGGAATTAAATTTAGAGAAGTGACTGGATCACTTTCAAATAGTGATTCAAAGAGTACAAAATTAAAACTTCCTCCCTCCAAAAAAGTGAAAGTTTTGTATTTTTTGAGCAAATTCCTAAAGGAATCACGGAAGTACTTAAAAGGATGTGAAGGATTAAATTTAGAGAAGTGACTGGATCACTCTCAAATAGTGATTCAAAGAGTACAAAATTAAAACTTCCTCCCTCTAAACAAGGTGAAAGTTTTGTATTTTTTGAGCAAATTCCTAAAGGAATCACGAAAGTACTTAGAAGGTTGTGAAGGATTAGCTTTTAGGCAAGAAAGACTTATTCAAAATGGAATCAAAGAGACAATGATTAAGTCTAAAGTTAATGAAGAAGTTCAACCTATTGTTCCACTATTTGAACTACCTGTTACTAAACCAAATCCACAAACCCTAACACTTGAACATCATTCTCTTGTGACCACTTTACCACAAGCTAATCAACCTTATCAACTATCTATCCAAGAATTTGACAAAACTTCAATTATCTCTCTTTATTCTCTAGAACCTAAGGATCTTCTTATTGAAACTCTAGGACCTCCAACTACAACTCTATTCTTAACCCTAAAGGTTAGACCACTCTCGAAGGAAACATAGAAACTCTTTATGTTGGATCCAACAAGGATGGTAATACATCTGGCCAAGCAAAATCTATTCCAACTCCTATGAAAGACACCAAACCTACTTCTAGTGTCAAGCAACCAACTAAAGTTAAACCTTCTCCTAGCAAAACAACTCCAACTTACTCCAGCAGGATGAAACTTTATGCTAGGAAGAAAGCCAATAGAGTACACAAATAATTTCTTTATTCTAGTGTTTTGTCTTTTATGTTCTGTTGTTAAGTTCTCTTTTATTTTAGTTAACTCTTATTAAGTCTTTCGTGTTCCATTTTGATGCTAAGTCCACCTATGAACTATGCTATGTTCTTTCTCCTTTATCAATGAAAGTAATTTTCATTTTCTGCATATTTTGTCTAATTATAAACACTAAGGTGAAGTTGTTAAATAGCCTCTGATGATAACAAAAGGGGAAGAAAAGCCTAAAACAATTTTGTATTAAACATAGTAACAAACATGACAAATAACATAGTAACTTGTATTTAATTGCTTTTGAATAATGTTTCTATCTTGTTGTTTATATTTTGGACATTGATTCGAATTTTCATATGTTTTTGGACTTACAAGTGTTTTGTTATTATCAAAATGAAGGAGAATGTTAGATATCTCTAATGAATTTTGATGATAATAAGAAGAGAAGAATGCTAATGTACTAACAAGTGTGCATGTATTCAAGTAGTTCATTAGAATTTTTAAGTTTGTAAATTAAGTTTCGTTTAGAGACTTATTTAGAAGGTCTGAATCGCTTGAAAAAGAAATAAGTCTAGAAAGTATTTAGAGAACATTCTAGAAGCTTATATAAAAAGAATTAGTACAGTACTTCAAAAAATTATTTAGAGATTTTAAAGATAAGTAAACTAAGATATCTTTAGAAGGTTATTCGGATAGTTGCTCTAAAAGAGTAATTTTGAGAAATATCACTACATCCATTTTGAAGTGATCAAGGCCTAGCTTTAATAGGTTGGGTGTATTAGGAAAATACACTTAATCTTATTTCACTTAAGTTGAAATTAAGATCTATAGTGATTATTTTTAAGAGAATTAATTTTTGAAAACAATTAAATGACAAGAAAATATCTAAGATTGAATATGGATAAGGATGATTTCAAATTTTATGGCATATTAAATTCAAAATTATCTAAAGTTGCTAATAAAAGTATATCCAATAAAGGAGATCAGACCAAGATAAGATTAGAATTTAAACTCCAACATTTTCTCTAAATATCTATGGATTATTTTTAATTAAATGTTAGGATTAGATAAACATGGAGTGTAGATAAACAACAATATTTTAGTCATTGGAAGACTTTAGTATAAATGAAGAAACATTTCAAAATATTAGATATGATTTTGAGAAGAAAAAATATATGCATTATACATTGATTGTGATCAATTTCTATTATTTGAAGAGTACGGAACATTTCTCATGGACTTCTTTAGAGAGTTGACTTGAAGCTATACTTACAACAATCTTCATATCTGTTTTCATGCTAAATTGTTTGAGATTTACATTATGTTCTCAATTCTATTTTGTAAACATTATTTATTGTTTGAGTATTGTTTAAGGGAACATTGATTATATTATGTAGATCTATATTTAGCCTAGATTATATAAAGGCTACATAGGCAAAGCAGAGAGTTGTGAAGGCCAGGTATGACAAATGTTTATAAACTTCTCTTGATTAGTTTTTGATAAAGTGGATCAAGTGTAACGGCACCACTGAAAAAGACCGAGTCTCTAATAGTAGAGCTGGAAGAGAGTAGTAGATAGGAGGCCGAAACTCTTTAAAATCCTAAGCTTGATATTCTCCTCTCTATCTTCTTTACTTTTAGTTATTTATTTGTATTATTAGTGTGTTGAATTATTAATGTATCGTTATTTACCAAATTAAGTTATTAAGAGGGATAATTTTGATTTACAGCGAAAAAGTTTCAAAAATTTTCTAAAGAAATCTATTTAAAACAAACCTAACCTTACCTTAACCTTCTCATTATCTTGTATAGGAACAACACAAGGTTATTCGCTTACCTCTAGTTAATACACTAAATTGAAATTTTAGGACTTATGATTTGAAGCCAATGGTGTAACACTTGACATAATTTGACTTTCAACTAAATGAAAGGTAAAATAAGAGCTTGGAAAGGGATAACTATGAGACCTTAGTCTTCGACTAACTATTGACAACTTGAAACCATGGCACATTCCTATTAAATGAGGAACTTAGAAAAATATGACTTGGGAAGTGAAAAAATAAAGTAGACATGAGCAGCACGAGTTTCGAGTATTGTTATGTAATGTGATCGTAGTTGCTTGAAATCAATAGATTTAGGATTTATAAAAATATTCTCAAAATTGAATAAATTTTTATCAAGAGGTCATGCAAATTAAAAGAAGTACCTTAGTAAAGTTTATCTTGTAAAATAAAGTAAGCAAAATATTAAATTTAATAAAAATGTAGTTTTATCGATAATGAATATTTTTATTGTAAACTCGAAACGTACGACCAAAATATAGCAAGACACTAAAATAAAATCACTTGACCTATAAAAAATAATAATAATTTGAAGCAAAGTGGAAGTAAAATAACCATGTAAATATCAAGTGTAGATATATATACTCGAATTAGGAAAAAATAGCAATATGTAATATGCACATAAATACAAACTAATATCTTAATTAAGCAAAATAATACAAAAAAAATAGGGAATATAACTGAGGGAGTTGACTTTGCCAGATGTTAGGCATGGCATTGAGTTAGAGAAATCACAAGATTGGCGCATTAGAGAAAAATTACAAGTATCATGCAAAAATTAGGCAAAGGACATGTGGTAATGCAAAGAGAGAAAAACCACCTAAGCTATAAAAACTTGTTTCAACTACATGATAGTCCCTTTTGGCATTGATGAGAGAGATTGTGACCTAGGAAAAATATGATAGCTAGGGACAAATAAGATTAGAGCAAGGAAAAAAAATTAGAAGAAGATTAGTGCAAATTGATGCTTAAGGAGTTTAAGGATCTAAGCGACCTCTAGGAGTGAACCACTACTACTACCTAAAGGAGGAGGCTACATCTTGCCTAGCCAACAAAGCCTTTAGTCCCGATGATGGCTTGAAAACACAATGCTGGTAAGTACTTGGTATTACCAAATTTTTCTCTAAAGTTCTAAAAATAGTTAATGAAGTCTAAAAATTATAATTTTTGGTTTTACCTGGTATTTTTGCTTATAGAATTCAAATATGATACCAGATTTTTGAGATTAAAAGCGAAAATATGGGTTCCTTAAGAAACTAGGCTTATAAAGGAATTTTGTACCAAATTTAAAAATAGTAAACAATGTAGTTTCAACTCCAATTTTTGTATATAAGTTTTTGAAAGGGTTAACTTTAATGCTATCTAAAATTTTTTGATAAACTATGAAGTTGGACTATAGGTAAGGTTTAATATGGAAGTAATGAGCTGGAAATATATGAAAATAATATTTCCTTAAGTAATTTGATTTGCATGTGTTATAATATGGTTGTAATTAGGTTTTGGAATGCTAGATTAGATTGGTTTAGTGGTGTATGGAAACAAAGGAATTGATGCTAAAGTCGAGCGGTTTGATGATGTAAGAAGTGCTCTATATAGGTTAAAATATGAGTCAAAATGTGGGTTAAAACATTGGGTAGATGAAAATATGAAATAGCTCGATATTAAAAAATTAGATAAGAAACCGACACTAAGCATTGGTTGATTAGGTGACTTTTTCGAGGTGAATTCAACTCAAGCGTACTAGGTACAGCTTGGATTCGAGTCGACTAGGTAGCTAGTCAGATGGGTAGAGCTATTATCTAGATGTGTCTTAGGTTTGTAATTGGAGACTATCGATAAGTTCAAGAAGGTTTGGCTTGCCTAAGGCATTAGGTCGGTATACTGTAGTAGTTTAGATTCCTCAAATGTAGTGTGTAAGGAAAAAACTTATTTGGCCATGCTTTCCTAATGTGAATTGTGACCAAGGATAGACAAGGCCGGTTGCTAAATAGGTCCAAGCTTGTTAAATGCTTGAAAAGGAAGTGATGAGGTATCTGCGAAAGAACAAAAGTGAATGAAAAGTAAGCAAAAACTCATAAATAGCTCCAATGGATATGACGTATAAATGGAACTTTCGAGGACTTACGACATAACTTGATATAATGCACAAGATAATTCGGTGAGGTTATTTGCCACCTAGCCTTACTTAAAGGTTAGGATGAGAGTAAAATAAGTTTAAACAAGCAATGTTTACAAGAGGAAAAATTTCAAGTATATTAATGTTCAATTCAATTACGGCTATAAATATAAGGTATATTTATACCCAATAAGTTAGGGCAGTTTACCTAAAAGGGAAAAGATAAAGAGGGTATTACCCTAAAGAAGTAATGTATAAAAATACAAAAGGGTAAAAATGAATATTCAAGAAAAGTAATGATTAGTGTGGTAGATTCAACACATAGTCCTATACACGTGGCAGCGATACATAGGCGAGACCATTGAAGAATGTAAGCTAAAGAGTATGATCAAATTGCTGGTCTGAGTAAGGGTAACTAAGGATTAGTTCAAGGTTACTCTCTCAGCACCTCAGTAAGAGTGAGGCTAAATAGTTGGTTAGCTCGGATGTGAGCGAGTACTTGAGAACAGCCTAGTTGTTATCTTAGCAATCTACAATTTAGTATACTTCAGAGAGATAGGTAGTTATTTAGCTTAACATATAAAGTGGCTCGGCAAAGAGATACTCAGCTTTGATAGGAGTTGGCTAGAGTAGGAGGATCTGCCTTGCTAGCCCTTCCTATCCTCGGGCTTGGCTATGGGTCAAAGGCTTACTAGCCTGATTCTTATCATTCCCTCTAGGTTGATTTGGATTTAGGATCAAATCTAAATGGTCTCTAGTTAGCTCTCCATTGGGGTGATATGAACTGAGGTCGACAATATTAAAGGTATCAAAAACCCCATAGTCTTTAGGTAACTCCAATTTGTAGGTGTTATCGTTAATCTTCTGCAAGATTCTAAAAGGTCTTTTAGCCCTTGGGGATAGTTTGTTCCTCCTCTTACATAAAAACCTCTCTTTGCTTAGGTGTAGTCACACCAAGTCTCTTACTTGAAAATGTTTGGCCATCTTGCCCTTAATATTCTCTCGCATATGTCTAGTAGCTTGGTCAATGTGTCAAGTGACTTTGTTATAGATTTGCTAAAGGGATTGTGCTCTAATTCTTACTTTAGGGTCCTCTTGTGCATGCACAAGTACAGGCATGTGATCGAGGTGCGACTCAGGATTAAAATCATAGACTACTTCGAAAGGGGTCTACTTAATGGCGTCATGCATTATTCGGTTGTAAGTGAATTTGACTACTAGCAAACAGACATCTTAGTCAACTAAGTTCTTACCTACCATAACTCAGAGCAATGATCCTAAAGTTTGATTAACCATCTCTGTTTGGTCGTCAGTTTAGGGGTGATAAGAAGTACTGAATAGTAGTTTGGTCCCCATCTAACATCACAAGATTCTCCAAAAATGGCTCAAGAACTTCGAGTCTCTATTAGAGACTACACTCCTCGGTACGCCATGTAACCATACAAACTCCTACAAGAAAAGAGAAGCAATAGTCGAATCATCGTTAGTCTTAGAACAGGGTACGGAGTATGTCATCTTGCTGAACCTATCCACGATAAACATTACAGAATCTTAGCCTCATGTAGTTTGTGGTAGTTCAAGAATATAGCTTATGCTCAATTTAGTCTATGGCTTCGTTGGAATAGGCACAAGCATTACTTTTCCTTATTCGGTTCGATAGTTAGCTGTCTTATACATGGCATGGCTTTCAACAACTCGGTGTACATCTTGCCCCATTCTTAGCTAAAAGAATCAACCACTCAGCAATTCATATATTCTTTTCTCCCCAAAATGTCTAGATAGTCCTCCATTATAGGCTTCCTCGATCAGCAACTCTCAAAGTTGATTGATCAGCATACATAGTTTCCCTCCTCAGAACAAGTATCTTTCCTGCATATGATACTCGTCTACTTTCCTTCCATTGACATAATGCACAAATATGGGTCTAAAATGTAGATCCCTAAAATATTGTTCTTTGATACTCATAAACTCAAACAATCTAGTCTATAGTTTAATCATAAGTGCATGCCTTCTCGAAAGAGTATCTACAACCACGTTACTCTTTCCCTACTTATATTTTATCACAAAATTGAATCCCTTAAGGAATTAAATCCATCTTGCTTGCCGTTTTGATAATTTGGTTTGACTTTGAAGGTACTTCAAGGACTCATGGTCAATATAAATGACAAATTCTCTCGATAGTAGATAATGCTACCATACTTACAGCACTTAAATCAGCACCAAGAGTTCTTTCTCATACACAAAGTAATTTAGTTGAGGTCCTCTAAGCTTCTCACTATGATAGGTAATTGGTCAGCTTTCCTACATTAGGATAACACCTATTCTAATGCTTGATGCATTACATTCCAACTTAAATATTTTCTCGAAGTCAGTTAAAATAAGTATAGGGGAGGAGGTCAACCTTTCCTTTATCTTGGCAAAACTCTTCTCCTCCCTTTCTCCCCATTGGAAGTCGATGTTCTTCTTTAGTATCTTAGTAAGTGGTATAGTGAGGGTGCTAAAATTTCTAATTAATCTTCTATAGAATGAAGCTAATCCATGGAAACTTCTCAAGTCGGCATAAGTAATAGGAGTCGGCCACTTAATGATTACTTGGATCTTCTCATCATCCACTTGTAAGCCTTCTCTACTTACTACGTAGCCCAAGAATACCACTTCCTCTTAGTAAAAGCAACACTTCTTGAGATTGCCGAATAATCTCTTAGCATAGAGGACATTCAATGTAGTATAGAGATGTTTATAATGACTCGGCATGTCGACACTATAGATTAGGATGTCTTCAAAGTATACCATAACACACTTCCCTATCAGATGTCTTAGCACGTGATTCATTAGTCTCATTAAAGTGCTCGGGGCATTCGATAAGCCAAAGGGCATGACCATCGATTCATAAAGCCCATGTCGAGTCTGAAACGCAGTTTTACACTCATTTCCTAACCTTATGCGGATTTAATGGTAGCCGAACTTCAGATCAATCTTGCTAAAGACCTTAGCTCCACTTAGCTCATCTAGCATGTCTTCTAATCTCAGAATGGGATACTTGTACTTAATCATGATCTTGTTTGTGGCTCGGTTATCTCCATACATTCACTAAATTCCATCCTTTTTCAGCACTAGAAGTGCCAGCACAGTACAAGTGTTGAAACTTTCCTTAACATACCCTCTCTCTAGTAACTCATTGACTTGACGTTAGAGTTTAGAAGCCTGTTCGGGACTCATTTGATAGGGAGGCTTATTTAATAGAGTGGTACTGGGTATTAAGTTAATGCAGTATTCTATGCTTCGTAGTGGGGGCAATCCTTCAGGTAACTCTTCTAGGAACAAATCAGCATATTCATCCAAAATACTCTCACTTCCTAGGGTAGTTTACCCTACTTCCCTATCTCTAGTAGGCGCCTAACCAACATAAGGGTTGGCTTGTCAACATAGATGGCCTCTTGAAGTTTGGCTCTACTCATCACCAAAGCCTTCTTTGATCCACATGCAAGTTTATTTTGTAGTTTGTTAACTTCTCTTAGTAGCATTGGGTTCACTGTAATCTTTCAACCATACTTCTCAAACATATATGTATTTTTGTACCCATCATGGATAACTTTCCTATCAAATAGCCATGGTTGGCTAAGTAGTACATATAAAGCACACATAGGTAGTACATCACAAAGAATTTCATCAGAGTAGTGTCCAATAGTGATCAACAATAGTACTTGCCGAGTGACATATAATACCCCTTCCTCACTTAGCTAATGCAGCTTGTACAGCCTCGAGTGTACAATAGTTAGCAATTCTAACCTTGTGACAAAATCAGTCGATGCTATAATGGTATAGCTTCTACTATCAACAACTAGTATGCTTACTTGATTATTCACTCTATAGGTGGTATGAAAAAAGTTCTCCTTCTGCTCTTCCTCTTGCAATGGTTCTATGTTCATTGTACATTGGAAAACTAAGGCCAATTGGTCTAAGTTCTCAACAAATACATCCTCTTCAATTAGTTCTTTCTTGGCAGCTTCTTTCTCAACATTAATCTCCTCCTCCTTAGGTTCCTCATTAGTACTTTCTACCGCTAGCTTGGAGATGTCTCCCTTGATGACCATTGTCCTTCAATTTAGGCATTGAGCAGCCATATGTTCGAAGCCTTGGCACTTGAAGCACTTGATTTGGCTTATCTTCTTACTTGATCCTTACCCTTTCTTATAAGTTCGAGTCGGCACGTCACTGTCAGGTTGGCCTTTTTGCTAGGCTCGGATATGCACTTTTTAGAATCGCTAGGTACTTAACTAAGCTCGGTGTCTTCCTTGTTAGGGTCAGCTAGTTGGCAATCTGGTCAATAGTTGGCATCATATTTGCCTCTCTACTCGTTGAGCTATTCTAATAGCTTTATCCATTGTGGTAAATCGTTGGAGCTCTACAATGACTTAAATGTCCCTCGTAACCCAGTAAGGAACCTAAAGATTGTTCATATTGGTGGTTCCTCCACTTCACATCGGAACACGAGCATTTAAAATTCCTCGATATACTCATCAATTGTTCAGCTTCCTTATCTTAACTCCTTAAGCCAAGTAAAGGTATCTTGCCTATAAGTATTTGGGAGGAACTTGTTCCTAAGTATTCTTTTCATTTCTGGCCAAGTGTTAATCTCTTAGTAGCCTTCTTGCCTCCTTATAACCTGAAAATTCTTCCACCAAATAATAGCATATTCAAAGAACTCAATAGCAACAGTTCTTACTTTTTCGTAATCCTCATACTGACAATAATAAAAAATACGCTCCACTTTCTCTTCCTACTCTAAATATTCATCAATACTCTTAGATCCATTGAAGCTCAAAATTCGAAGCTTTACATAGTTAGATGCTCTAGGGACTTGGGCTCACTCTTCTTCAAAATAATCCTCTTCGTCCTCTTCATCTAGTTCTCTCAAGTCCATCCCTCATTTCACTTGTACACCTACTACTCCACCTCGAACTTATCGAGTTAGGTTCTAACCTCTAATAAGTTGCGTAGCTTGTGGAGTATTTTGTACGGCTTCAATCGATCGGGAAGTTAATGCATGAACAGCTCGAGTTAAATCTACCAAGAGTTTAGCTACATCATCAAGTCTCTCGTCAATGCTCTTAAGGGTTCCTTGAGACTGTCAGCTATGGTAGATAACTCCATTATTGTCATCTCCAACACCAACGTTTACACTTGGATTTGTCATTACTCTAAACCAAAAACTAAATAGCCAAGAAACATAGTATCTAAGATGAATACAGTAACTTGCTCTACTTTATACACACAAAATAGAGTATAAACAAAACTTTGAAAATAAACTATAACTTAAACAAAACCTTCGCTCTAATACCAATGTTAGATATCTCTCATATATTTTAATGATAACACAAAAGGGTTAAAAGCTAATGAATCTTTAAGAGTGTCGACTTCTAGAAGGATTTTCAGTTTAATTTTGTAAAATTAAGTTTCATTTAGAAGCTTTTTTAGAAGCATTGAATTGATTGAAAACAAACTAGTCTAGAAAATCTTTAGAAAGTATTGCAGAAGCATTTATAAGAAGAATTTATATAGCACTTCAAAAGTTTATTCAAAAACCTTAGAAAAAATAGGATAATACTCTTCAAAAGCTTGTTTAGAAAGTAAGTTTGGAAGTATGATACTGAAATTAGTTTTAAATCAGATTCGAATTAATCAAACCCTAGCTCCACTAGATTGGGTGTATTAGGAAAATACACTTAATCCCATTTTACTCAAGATGGAATTAAGATCTATGGGGATTATCTTTGAGTGATTTAATTTTTTGAAAAATCAAGATAGGCACAAATATAGACAAGGATAAAGTTGAGTCGGATTTTGTGGAAATTCAAAATGAACTTATCTAGAAATATTTGATAAGGATTGTCTCTTCGTTAAGTTTAAGCAATCTATTTGATAGTTATGGATTTAAGTATATTTTTTCTAAACAAATCACGGAGAATAGATTTTTAAATTCAAAATATCGAGATCTTCTCATGAAAATATCTAAGGATTATTCGTTGCATTCTAATGGTTGGATAATTATGGAAGTGATCATAATCTTCATATTTTTAGCTGTTGAAAAAACTCAACATACAAGAAGAAGGATTCAAAATGTCGATATACAACTTTGAAGATATATTATCATTGCACAAAAAATTCTTGATCAATTTTTACCTTCTGAAATGTTTTAGAAAGTCCTTCAAATACTTTTTTAAAGAGTTGCATCGAATCAAAGTTCTACAACAAGTGTTATTTCTTTCAAGTGCAAAATTATTTGAGACTTATATTTTTATTCTCAGTTGTAATCTCTATACTTTATTGAAGAGAAAAGATAGTTTGTACTTTGTAGATCTGTATTAGCCTAGAATATAGAGAGACTAAATAGGCAGAGCAGAGTGTTGAAAAGTCCTTGTGATAAATGCTTGTAATTTGTTTGTGATTTGATTTAGTGAATCAAGTGGAATGACATCAGTGAAGTAATACGAGTCCCCAATAGTGGAACTAGAAGAGAGCAGTAGGTAGAAGGCTGAAGCTTTATGAAATCTCTACCTAATTTTCTCTTTCCTTACACTCTTTTAATTTTGTTTATTATCGGTTGTGCATTGAATCACTAAATTATCACTATTCACCATTATAAGTTGTTAAAGGGATAACTTCATTTTTAATGAAAAAGTTTTCAAAAATTACCCCCCAACCCCTGTTGATATCTTATATGGAACTAATAATTGGTATCAGAGTCTTGCTATAATATCTTCTAGAGTTCAAGATCATGAGTGAATTCAGTGGTAGTTTAACAGGTCAACTTGGCAAGGTACCATTTTTTGATGGAACTAACTTTCCTTATTAGAAATTTAGAATGGAGACTTATGTGAAGGCATCAGATTATCAAGCTTAGTAAATTATTTTTGTAGGAGATCTCAAAAGTTCGATTGTTATCACAACAAATGTTGATATCATCAAAGTCAAACTCAATTCAAAGGCTAAGAATATTTTGTTAAGTACTATTGTACGTTCTAAATTTTATCTAATTGCTTCTTGTGAAATAGTTAAAGGCATTTAGGATACTTTGGTGCAAACTTACAAAGGCACAGAAACCATCAAGGACACAAGAATCAACTCGCTAGTTCAACAATATGAAACGTTTCGAATTCTCCCTGGTGAAGAAATGAAAGACTCTTTCAATAGATTTACTACTATAACTAATGAACTATCTTTTCTTAGCAAAGTTATTAGTGATGCAGATATGATATGCAAGATGTTAAGGATTCTTCCCAAAATTTGGAATTCAAAGAAAACAGCTATAGAAGAAGCTTGTAATTTCAAGACATTAACACTAAGTCAATTGTGTAGCAAGCTCATGGCATATGAAATTCATTTTTTCAAATCAAAAGGTACTTCAAAAGATATGAAGAAGAGGACCATAGCTTTCAAAGCTAAAGAAATAGATAATGGTTCAGAAGGAGAAGATTCATCTAAAGAAGAAGATGAGGACATGATACTACTAGCTAGAAAGCTCAATAAATGACTTAAGAAAAAGGGTAAGAAAACATTTACTAAAAGGTTTACTACTAATAAGAATCGATCCATTGATGCAGGGAAGTCAATCAAAGAAAAAGAAGATAAGAAGGTCAAAAGGGAGATTACTTGCTATGAATGGAAGAAGCCTAGACATATCAAATACTAATGTCCTTTGTTGATTAAGATAATGGAGAAATTCAAGAAGAAACGTAAATCTCTAATGACGAGATGGAGTGATCTGGAGGATTCAGAAACTAAATTAGAAGGTTCAAAAGAATGTGAAGAAGCTAATTTATGTCTTATGGCACTTTCTGAGGGCTATGAAGCAAAGATAAAAGGAACATGGTATCTTGACAGTGGATGTTCAAGACACATGATCGGTGACGTTTCGTTGTTCACAAATTTAGAATGGAAAGAAGATGGTTATGTGAAGTTTGGTGACAATGGTAGAGGTAAAATAATTGTGGTGGGATCAATTGGTTTAGTACCTCATTCAATCGAAAATGTGTTGCTAGTTATAGGACTAAAACATAACTTATTAAGTATAAGTCAATTGTGTGATAAAGGATATAGAATAGTTTTTGAACATAATAAATGTGTTGGATTTAATCAAGACAGTTTAAAACTCTTTGAAGGTTTCAAAAAGAATAATATCTATCTAATTAAACCATTTGAAAGCTGCTTTATTTCCATAAATGATAATGCTATGCTCTGGCATAAAAGATTAGGACATGTGAATTTTCATCAACTGGAGAACTTGTCCAAAAAGAGTTTAATCTTTGGTTTACCTAAAGTACATGCTCATGAAAACTGCTTGCTTGAAGAAAAAAATGAACTCATCATCTCATAAGAGTAAGAAGGGTATTTTTACTCAAAAACCTTTGTAGTTATTGAATTTAAATCTCTTTGGCCCTACTCATACATTAAGTTTAGGAAGAAATAAATAGGGTCTTATTATAGTAGATGATTTCTCTAGATTTACTCAGATCTTATTTTTGTGTCATAAAAGTGATGCTTTTAAAAGTTTTGAAATCTTCTCAAAAAGAATTGAAAATGAAAAAAGCGTCTCCATCATCAGATTACAAACTAATCATGGTAAGGAATTTGAAAATTATGATTTTATTTTGTTTTGTGAAGACAAAGGCATCATCTATAATTTTTCCGCACCCTATACTCTACAACAAAATGGAGTAGTTGAATGTAAAAATAAGACTATCCAAGAAATAACGAGAACTCTTCTTAATGAAAGTAATATAGTTAATCAATTTTGGGTTGAAGCAACTTAAATAGCTTGTTATATCATTAATCCTATATATATAAGACCCTTGATAAATAAAACGGCTTACGAGATTTACAAAGGAAGGAAACCTATGGTTTCTTATTTTCACACATTTGGTTGTAAGTGTTTTGTTAAGAAAATAGAAAAAGTTATGGGAAAATTTAAAGAGAAAGTAGATGAAGCCATATTTTTAGGCTACTCTCTAAACTCAAAAGCATACTGAATATACAACAAAAAAACAAAGATCGTGGAAGAGTCAATAAATGTTAAATTTATTGAAGAAACAATCCTTGAAGAATCCAACGATGAAATTCCAGTTGCTTCAAATGAAAAGAATATAGTTCGTCCTAATTCAAAAGAAGGAAAATTAGAACCTCCTTCAAAAGGTAGTTCAGAAGCTTTTAAGTTGCCTGATGGAACCGAAACAAAATCTGTATCAGAAGGTCTTCAGAAGCTAATACTAGGTTTTTTGAAAAACCTTCGAAAGGTAAGTTAGAAGGTTCTGAACTCTTTCATACTCCTCTATCAACTTTAAAATTTTAAACCAATCATCCTCTTAAGCTTATTATTAGTAATGTTAGATCTGGGATAAGAACGGGATCAAGTTTACAGAATTTTGAAAATCAGTTTGCTCTTATTTTTGAAATTAAACCTCATTCAATAGATGAAGCCTTAAATGTTAATAACTGGATTTTGGCCATGCAAGATGAATTTAGTTAGTTTCAAAGAAATTAGGTTTGGAGTTTAATTGCAAGACCTAAAAACAAGTCAATCATTAGAATTAAATGAGTATTTAAGAACAAACTAGATGAATATGGAAAAATAGTTAGAAGCAAAGCACGATTAGCTGCTGAAGGTTATTCACATGAAGAAGGAATAGATTATGATAAAAGCTATGCTCTTATTGATAGATTGGAAGCTATAAGATTGTTAGTTGCTTTTGCTTATTTGAAAAATTTTAAGTTGTATCAGATGGATGTAAAAAATTCTTTTCTGAATGGATTCATAAAAGAAGTGTATGTTGATCAATCTCCAGGATTTGAAGATCCCTTTAAATTAGATCATGTGTTTAAATTAAGAAAGGCATTATATGGACTTAAACAGGCTCCCCGTGCTTGGTATGGTAAATTAAGTCAATTCTTGATTAAAAATGACTTTCAAAAAGGAAAAGTAGATACTATACTTTTTATGAATCATTTTTGTAAAGATATGCTAGTTGTACAAATCTATGTCGATGATATTGTTTTCGGTGCAACAAATGAAATATATTATCAAGAATTTTCAAGTATGATGTAAGCAGAATTTGAGATGTCACTCACGGGTGAATTAAACTTCTTCTGAGGATTACAAGTTAAACAATCAGAGAATGGAATTTTTGTTCGCTAAGAGAAGTACACCAAACAGATGTTAAAGAAATTTGGTTTTGAGAATGCTAAGGATTCTTCAATACCTATGAGTACCTCAACAAAGCTTGACATCACAGGTAATGGCAAAAAGGTAAATGAAAAACTCTATCGTAGCTTAATTGGATCTTTATTGTATTTAATTGCTTTACAACCAGATATCTTATTTAGTACTTGTATGTATGCTAGATTTCAGAGTTCACTAACTCAAACACACTTAAGTGCAGTTAAAAAGATTTTTAAATATATAAAAAGCATTGCAAGATTGGGAATTTGGTATTCTAAAAGTAAAAATTTTGATCTTATAGGATATTCAGATGCTAATTATGCAGGTTGCAAAATAACTAGAATGAATACTTTAGGAACACGTCAATTCTTGGGAGATAAGTTGGTTTCTTGGTCTTCCAAGAAACAAAAATCAGTTGCACTTTTAACTGCAGAAGCTAAATATGTGTCTATTGGAAATTGTTGTGTACAAATTCTTTTGTTTAAACAACAATTAAATGATTATGGAATAAGTTGTAAAAATATCCCCATAAAATGTGATTACACTAGTGCTATCAATTTGACAAAAAATCATGTTAATCATTCAAGATCAAAGCACATAGAAATAAGGTATCATTTCATTCATGGTCATGTTGCAAATAATGATGTGAATATTGATTTTCTTTCAACTGAATATCAATTTACTAATATTTTCACTAAACCTCTGGATAAATTGAGATTTGAGTTCATTCGTAATAAACTAGGTGTTTGTAATCTCTTTTGTTAATTTGGTCTTTCATTTAATTTTTCATGGATGTTTAGTCTTTTTTTTTTTGCCACGTGCAAGTCTTGTTGATATCTATTGGACATGAAAACTTTGTGGGCTTTAGCATGTTCTTAGTGGGTTCACAAAATCTTCCTTAGTGGGTCTATTAAGTAAATCCACTCTTTCGGCTAACTATTACCAAAATTGGTAATTTAAGTTCTCTAAGAGCCTCATTTTTTTTCTCACTTTCTTTCTATTCATCAGATCTTTCCTTTTTTTTTTCTCATCTCAACTTCGATGGCATCCAAAAAAGCTAACCACATTGTAACTAAAGGGGTTAAATAAAAAATCCAAAACGATCCTAAGAATTGCATTGTTCTTCATGAATAAGAAACTAAAACCACCAATCCTACAAATCCTCAACCAAATCTACCCTTCAAAACACATCAAGAATCATCTAAAAAACCCTAACCCTTAAACTCTAAGATGAACCTTTAGAAGAGGCTATTCAAGAAGTGAGTCAGAAGAACGCCTTTAAAGTACATTCTGAACTAGTTCAAAAGGTTGTCTAGGATGATAAGGAATCTGGCTCCTCCAAAGAAGTTGTTGATTCAAAAGAATTTGAACCCTTAGAAAAACCATCTGAAGAAGTCCCTAAAAGAGATCCTTCAAAACTTGATCCTATTTTGAGACCAAGAAAATCTATTCAAAAGGTGATTCAGATAGTTTCGTGCACCAGCCAATTCACTATAATCAAGGAGAGAGCTTAGCCTTTGTGGAATAACTCTCTAAAGGAATCAAAGCTATTGTAGAAAAGGTTGTCAAGGATCAAATGATTGGCATGAGAGACTTATTCAGGGCTTAGATTAAAGAGTCTGTTGTAGAAACAAATTCTTATAACCAAGCACATAATTTTGTTGATCCTAAACCTCCTATATAGCACCAAACCTCTGAACCTCAATTCACCACCAAAGAAACATCTATTTTTATTTTAAATACTCTTGTTACACCACTAGGACCTAACTAATTGATCAAAATGTTCTCAATCCTATTCCCACTTCAGAAAAGACCTTAGTTATTTCACCACAATCCTTTAAAAAGACATCTTAATTTTCTACTCTTATTCTTAACACTGAAGAACAGATACCTCCTAAAGGTCACATTGAAATTCTATCTATAGCCTCTACCAAAGAAACTTCTCCACTTGCTCTAATCTAGACTACACTACCATCCAATCAAAACAAAGAACCCACTTTATCTATGGCAATAGCTTCTGAAACCACTTCTGCTTCTAACACAGTTCTTCCTTCATACTTTGGCAAATTTAAGTTATGTATTAGGAAGAAAATAAAGCAATCCAAATCTTCAGAAAGTATTGCAAGAGCTTTTATAAGTAGAATTGGTACAATACTTTAGAAGTTTATTCAGAAACTTCAAAAATAATAGGCTAATACTCTTTAGAAGCTTGTTAAGAAAGTAAGTTTGAAAATATGACATTGAAATTAGTTTTAAATTAGATTTGAATTAATCAAGCCCTAGTTCTACTAGATTGGGTATATTAGGATAATATACTTAATCCCGTTTTACTCAAGATGGAATTAAGATCTATGGGGATTATCTTTGAGTGATTTAATTTTTTGAAAAATCAACATAGACACAAATATGGATAATGATAAAGTTGAGTTAGATTTTGTGGAAATTCAAAATGAACTTTATTTAGAAATATTTGATAAGGATTATCTCTTCATTAAGTTTAAGCAATCTATCTAGTGGTTATGGATTTAAGTATATTTGATTTAAATAAATCAAGGAGAATAGATTTTTAAATTCAAAATACTGAGATCTTCTCACGAAAATAGCCTGGCCGTTATCTCGGCAATCTACAATTTGGTATACTTTAAAGAGACGGGTACTCATTCAACTTGGCATATAGAGTGACTCAGTAAAGAGATACTTAGCTTCGATTGGAGTAAGAGGATCTACCTTGCTAGCCCTTCCCGTCCTTAGGCTCGCCTACAAGTTGTAAGCCCCAAGGTTCAGCCAAGTAACCGTAGGATTGAACATAGAGCTCAAGGTTTAGGGCGATCGGTTAAAAGATCCGATCAAACCCAAATTATAAATTATTTAACAAGATATCAGTAAAAATGACCCTGTAAACTTAAATTTAAGAAAATAAGTAGTAAAATAGGAGACTATAAAATTTTCAAATTTTAAGCATAATAACTGCTAATTACCAAAAAGGCAAAAAGTGTAATATAATAACTAATAAATTATTAGAGACAGATTATATGTATACTAAAAATTTTAGAATGACCAAAATAATATTTAAGAATATTTATTTATACTATATATGAATATACATGTAAGTATAAATACGCGTAATTACTTAAAATACGCGAAATGTGCTAAAATAATACTAAATGCTTAAAGAAAATTCATAATTAATTAAGGAAAAATCATGAATTATCCAGAATTGGGTCGTGGCAGCTGGGAAAAATAAGAAAAAAATTCGGCCAATTAAATTAAGACAACATAAAAGCCAAAAATCAAGGGATAAGGCAATTGTCTTGTCCCATTTAATGCACAATAAATTCCACAAAGCCCTATAAATAGCAGGAAAAATTACAGAGCACATTTGGACAGATACAAATCAGAGAAAATTAGAGAGAGTTGAAAATTCGAGAGAAAATCCAGAAAATAAAAAAAATAAGAAAAACTGTGCAGTTAAGGGTTTTAAAAGGAACCCACACCAGACGAGGAGCTGGAAGAGGACGGCCACCACCACCACACGGTGGTGGCAGCGCCCAGGCCGGCCGACAAGGCCACGGCGGCCCGCGGTGGCCGGAGCCACCCAAATCGGTGAGTCCGATTTCCAGCCCGAATCTTGTAAATTTTTGTAAAAATAGTAAATATAATTAGAAAATTATGAATTTTGTTATTCTGGGATATTTCTGTATGTAGTTTGTAGGAAAAATATTATTTTGATGAAATTATATCTCGTAATATATGGCCCCTAAGAAATCGTGCAAAACCGAGCACATTTCGATTTAGAAATAAATGACCTTAGGAGTGTAGTTTCAAGCCCAAAATTTTTGTGTAGATTACTCAGATGATATAGAACAGTGCTATGAAGCCATTTTTCAAAAATTAATTTTCGAAATTTTTAGATAATTTTTAGGTCCTAAAATGAGGCATAAAATGGGTAATTTAGGATTAATTAAGTAATTAAATTATTAATTTCTGACTTAGTGAATAAGTAGATGTTTTAGGGTGTTAAGATCTGATGGAGTATGATACTTATAGCATTTAGGGTGTTAGATGTAATTATTAGGTTAATTATGTAATAAATGAGTAATAGGAAAAAATAGTTAATTTTGTAAATTAGGGAAATTTGGAGTAAAATCTGATTTAGGATGGATTTAGACATTTTGAAATAATAATTGGTGTTTAGAGATGGTAATTAGGGTAATAGAAATATTAGAAATGCATTATGTGCATAATATGCAATAATGCATAATGTGTAATTATTGAAAATATAATAAATAGAAAATATTATAATAAAAATTAATATTTTGAGAATAATAAAAATGCACAATAAATCTGATAAGAAACTTGAATTTATGTAATTATATGAAAAATGTAAAAATTTCTCACATTAGGAGTAAATTCGGTACACAAATAGGGATTTAAGTGTACCGGATGGAATAAAATACTGACTAGGGGTAATAATGGTATATAGGAGATCAAGAAGTAATGTGATTAATTTCACATTATAGGTTGAAATGGATTTTTAGGGTTGGAATCTAAAACATTACTTAAAAATCGAACTAAAAACCTGGTTCAGAAATCGATGCGAAAACCGAACCTAAACCTAAACCTAAACCTAAACCTGGAATAATTATAAAAGACATAATACCTAGATAATTAGGCATATTAGACCGTAAACAAAACCTAACAATAAGCATTATAGGATAAAACGAATCTATAATAGTTATATGAAAAGCTGAAACCACGTTCGTGTTATAGGGATAATCGGCGATGGCCTGAGCAAATCGGACCTCGAGTGAGCGAGCGAGGAGTCGAGGTAAGTTGGGATTAATACGATGCTGTATTTTGGAGGCTTAAGATTATGCTTGGTTGTGCTTGTTAGATAGTTGAATGCGTGCATGTGCTTGATTATGGGTGATGCTATGATTCTGTTTGCTGCTTTAGCACATGTTGTATGAATTGTATGTAATGATTGATCGCTCTAAATTGGACTTAATCAAATGTACGACCAATAATCATAATCGAACATGCATGGCAACCCGTTAGGGGATTTAGGACTCTCCGGCCAAATACCGACCCCTTCGGAAGGGATAGCGCAGGATTGCAAAATGGTCCCTTCTTCATCCTCAGTCGAACTAAGTGACAGGAGAGGAGGTCGCGGCGGGGATGAAGACAGTGGTTCGAAGGTAGTCGCGGGAGGAGCAAGGTCTCCATTACACAAGCCTGGGTTTGGTCGTGAGCTGTTGCATTAACGGTAACTCCTCAACCCGGATTAGAGCGGGCGCAATTTCTCTAATCTCACGACGGGCCGGACAACGTCGTGCGATGGCATTTGCTTGCACATGCATTGCAACTAATAAGTGATTGAAAACCTTGTTGTGTGTATGGTATAGTTTTAAGTCCTCCTTCCTAACTTACTGAGCTGTGGTTGCTCACATCCCTATAGACATCGTGCAGGTGCTGGCTAAGAAGCGGCAACCAATTACTCTGAAGCTAGCAACTGCTGGATCCTGGGGAGTGAGGAAAAACATTGAAGAATCAACACATATTTTAAGGTCTAAGTTTTTATTTAAGAATTATTTTTCATTTCCGAGTGATGTAATAACTAGGGAATATACTATAGAGAAATGTTGTAAACTTTAACTGCAATAATTGAATGATAACATATATATATAATTCCTCACTTTTATAGGTAAATGATTTAATTAAATTACAAATTGTCTACTTCAAAGCGGGTTAGTTGTGGACGCCTTGTGTAGATCAGGTCTAGGATAGCGGTTGTGAGGCCAACTTCTATCTTAGGGTGGTTTACACGGCGGAGCTGTTACGACTCTGCCGCTTCGGGGCGTGACACAAGTCAAAAGCCTAGTAGCTTAATTCCTGTCATTTCTAATTCTCAAGCTTAAGCTCAAGTTAAGGGTTCGATGATCTAATTCCTATCATCCTTGTCAGGCAAAGTGTGATTTGGGATCAAATCTAGTTAGTCCTTATCTAAGTTCTCCTTAGGTTGATAAGGGCTAAGGACAACAACATTAAACACGTTAAACACTTTGAAGTCCTTTGGTAGCTCTATTTGGTAAGCATTGTCATTAATCTTCCAAAGGATCTTAAAGGGTTCATTAGCTCTGGCAGATAGCTTCCTCTTCCTCTTGTTTAGGAATCTTTCTTTTCTCAAGTGTAGCCACACTTGGTTACTAAATTGAAACTACTTAGTCTTCCTTCCTTTGCCTTTCTCCTTTAGTTTTTTGGTAACTCGGTCAATATACTAGGTGACTTGTTAGTAGCATCGTAGTGTGATCGAAGAGTAGTTTAAGGTTGAAACCATAGACGACCTCAAATGGGGTATGCCTAGTGGTGGCATGTATTATCGTGTTGTAAGCAAATTCAACCATAAGTATGCAGGTATGTCCTAGTCAGCTAAGTTCTTTCCTACTATAGTTTAGAGTAATGAGCCTAAGATGCGGTTGATAACCTCTATCTAGTCATTGGTTTAGGGATGGTAAGACGTGCTAAAAAATAGTTTAGTTCCCATTCGATGCTAAAGAGTTCTTTAGAAATGGCTTAGGAATTTTGGGTCACTATCAAACACCATACTCTTCGATGCTATGTATAAGCGAACTATTTCCTGCAAAAACAAAGAAGCAATAGTTGAAGCATAGTTAGTTTTGTTACAGGGTACAAAATGTGCCATTTTGCTAAACCTATCTACAAAAACCATGAAAAATCTTCACCTTAAGTAGTTTAAGGGTAATCCAAGGACAAAATCTATACTTAGATCGGCCCATGATTTGATCAGAGTAGGCAAAGGCATTACCTTCGCTTATTCTACTCGGCTTTTTGCTTTCTTGTAAATGGCGCATCCTTCAGGTACATGATGTACGTCTCGTTGCATCTTAGGATAGAAGAACTGGTCATTTAGCAACTCATACATTCTTTACTCTCCAAACTGCCTAGAAAGTCCTCCATTATAGGCTTCACTTACTAATAATTCTCTTATCAAATAGGTTAGTACGTACAACTTGTGATGAGAATCAAGCTACGAGACCTCTAACCTACAACCGAGCCCGAAGATTAGAGGGGCTGGCATGACAAATCCTTATGTTCCAAGCAACCCCTGCCAAGGCTAAGTAATCCCTTACCGAGTCACTTTTAATGCTGTGTCGTTTGACCGCCCATTATTCTATGGTATGTCGAATTGATGATTACTCTCCATTACTGAGCCAACTAATCACTTGGCATTATCCTTGTTGAGAAGTCGAGAGATAAAGGATTTGGATTAACTAAGCCATCCTTACTTGGACAAGCCCATTTGTCCATACTTTTTGTCTGCAACTCCGAACAACCTTGCCAATGTAGCGCCGCTATGTGTACAATATCATATGTAGAATTTATAGCACCAATGATTACTTTCCTTGTATATTCATTTTTATCCTTTTGTATCATGTATATTGCTTCTTTAGGAAATGTCCTTATTATCTTTTCCCTTTTGGGCAAGTTACCCTAACTTACAGGTATAAATACCCTTGCACTTATAGTTGTTAGAGACAAATTACCGTCAATACACTTAAGTACTTTTCCTCCCTACATAAACACTATTGTTTACTCTTGATAGCACTCTTATACTTTCCCTTAAGCAAGGTTAGGTAGCGAGTCTCATTGGACTAATTCTTGCATCATATTGAATTGTGTCATGAGCCCTTGGAAGTTCCATTAGTGCATCATATCCTTTGAAGTTGTTAGTAGGTTTTGTTTACTGCTTTCATTCTTCATTTTTCACCCTTTCATACCATTCCCCATTAACTCTTTTCAAGCTTTCTACAAGCTTAAACCTATTCAATGACCGACCATATTTGTTCTTGGTTGCGGTTCACAACATCTTGGTATCAAAGTAGAGGTTTTGTGTGAGCTATAGTTAGTCCTTTTATAATTCTGTTATACTCTATTTTACGTATGAGAAACAAAGCAAGTTATTATGTTCATTTGACTATCATGTTATTAGCTATTCACTTTTTGAAGTGTTTGTTTGAATTTGAATATTTGAAAAAAAAGAAAATGATAGACCTAAGTATGAATGTTAGTGCTGGTGATGATAGTAGAGTTGTCTACAATGGACGACAATATCAAAGAACTCCCAAAAGCATTGACAAAAGACTTGATGAGGTAACTAATGTCTTAGTAGATTTGACTCGAGCTGTTCATGCCCTGTCTTGTCAACCCACTGAGGTCATGCAAAACATTCCATAAGTTACTTAACCTATTAGAGGTCAGAACCCAACTTGACCAGTTCGAAGTGAAGGAGTCGCTAGACGAGTAAGGCAAAGGATAGATTAGAGAGAGCTTGATGAAGAGGAAGAAGAGTATTTCAAAGAGGAGCATATACAAGTCCCTAAAGCATCCGACTATGTGAAGCTCCAGATTTCAAGTTTCAATGGATCTAGGAATGCCAAAAAGTATCTAGACTAAGAAGAGAAAGTAGAGCGTATGTTTAATTACTATCAATATGAAGAATATGAGAAAGTGAGGACTGCTGCTATTGAATTCTCTGGACATATTACTATGTGGTGGAAGAATTTTTAGGCCATGAGAAGAAGAGAAGGGTATCGAGAGATTAACACCTAGCCTAAGATTAAAAGAGTGCTAAAAAATAAATTCGTACCGAAAACATATCTCCAAGACACTTTCACTCAACTTCAGGAGCTGAGATAAGGAGGTTGAACTATTGATGAATATGTTTAAAAATTCCAAATACTTATGATAAGATGCAAAGTGAAGGAACTACTAGCCCGAACAGTCTCAAGATTTATTACTGGATTGAGAGGAGACATCCGAGACATTGTGGAGCTCCAACAAGTTGACACCGAGCTAGTAAAGAGGTAAAGAAGGAGCCAAGTAATGACCAAAATGCTGACTAGCCAACCAAGACAAGTAAGTCACCGAGCTCAGTTTAGTATCAAGCCGAGTAGAAGAGTTAATGTTAGAACTAAGCAAAAGGGATGACCTAAAGATGTAGTGCCAACCCTAACGTATGAGAAGGGAAAAAGGTCTGGCAGGAAGATTAGCTAGATTAAGTGTTTTAAGTGTCAAGGGTTTGGACATATAGCTGCTCAATGCTTGAACCTAAGGATGATGGTCATTAAGGGAGACATCTCAAAGTTAGAAGTACAGAGTACGAACAAGGAACTCGAGGAAGAAGAGGTTCCTACCGAGAAACAAAATGCTGAGAAAGAACTAATTGAAGAGGACGTATTTTACAAGGACTTAGACCAATTACTCATGGTTATCTGGCGTACTATGAGCGTAGAACCCTCAAGAGAGGAGGAGTAGAAAGAGAATTTATTTCATACCACCTGCAAGGTGAATGATCAAATGTGTGCTCTCACTATAGATAGTGGAAGTTGCACTAATGTGGCATTGGCCGATCTTATTTCAAAACTGAAGCTGCCGACTATTGCACATCCTAAGCCGTACAAGTTGCACTGGTTAAGTGAGAAAGGAGCATTACATGTCACTTAGTAAATACTACTATAGATCACTATTGAGAATTACTCTAACTAGATCCTCTATGATGTGCTACCTATATGTACTTCCCATGTATTATTGGGTAAATCATAGTTATTTGACAGGAGAGTTATACATGATGGCTACAGAAACACATATATGTTGGAAAAGGATAGCTGAAAGATCATGCTGAATCAGATGCTACTAAGAGAAGTTCACAAGCTATAGACAAAACTTACTCGTTGATCGAAGAAAGCTCTAGTCATGAGTAAAGCTAAGCTTCGTGAAGCGATCAATACTAACGAGCCAACCCTATTGTTGGTTAGACAACTATTGGAATGAAGGAGCGGGGTAAGCTTCCTTAAGAAATCAAGGAATTGTTAGATGACTATGTTGACCTATTTTGAGAACAGTTACATGAGGGGTTGCCCCTAACTCGAGGCATAGAGTACTGCATTAACTTAGTACTTAGCACTGTACTGCTGAATATGCTAGCTTATCGGATGAATCCTTAGCAAGCTTTTGAACTCCAACATCAAGTCAATGAGTTACTAGAGAGAGGTTATGTGAGAGAGAGTCTCAACCTTTGTATTGTGCCTGCACTTCTAGTGTTGAAGAAGGGTAGAACTTGGCAAATGTGTGTTAACAGCCAAGCCATGAACAATATCACGATCAAATATAGGTATCTAATCTTGAGGCTAGAAGGCATTTTAGATGAACTAAGTGGAGTCAAGATTTTAGCAAGATTGATCTTAAGTCTAATTACCATCAAATCCACATGAGGTCGGGAGACGAGTGGAAGACTGTATTCAAGATTTGACATGGGCTTTACGAGTAGATGGTCATTACCTTCGACTTGTCAAATGCTACAGCACTTTCATGAGACTTATGAATCATGTGCTGAGACATCTTATAAGGAAGTGCATTATGGTGTACTTTGACGACATCCTGGTCTATAGTACCAACATGACAAGTCATTGTGAACATCTCAGAGCAATCTTGGATATCCTTCATGCCAAAAGACTATTCGGTAACTTAAAGAAATGTTGCTTCTACCAAGAAGAAGTAGTATTCTTGGGACATGTAGTTAGTGGAGGAGGCTTGCGAGTCGACGATGAGAAGATCAAAGGGATTGTCGAGTAGCCGACTCCTACTACTTGTGCTGACTTAAGAAGTTTCCATAGACTGGCTTCATTTTATAGAAGGTTTATCAAGAATTTCAGCACCATCACCGCACCACTTACTGAGATTACAAAAAGGAACATCGACTTCCGATGGGGAGAAAGGGAGGAAAGGAGTTTTGCCAACCTAAAAGAAAGATTGACCTCCGCCCCAGTATTAGTACTACCTAATTTCAACAAAATTTTTAAGCTAGATAGCGATGCATCAAGTGTTAGAATAAGTGCTATCTTGATGCAGGAAGGCTGACCAATTATCTTCTACAATAAGAAGGTCCAAGGACCATAACTGAACTACTCTGCATATGATAAGGAACTTTTAGCATTGATCTGAGCAATGCAAGTGTGGCAATATTACTTACTGCTGAGAGAATTTATCATATATATTGACTATGAATCACTAAGGTACCTCTGAAGTTAGCCAAATTGTCAAAGCAGCAGGAGAAATAGGTTGAATTCCATAAGGGATTCAATTTCATAATTAAATATAAGTAGGGAAAGAGTAACATAGTTGCAAATGCTCTTTTGAGGAGACATGTGCTCTTATCAAAATAATAAACCAGGCTATTTAGTTTTGCGAGTATCAAAGAACAATACTTTGGGGATCTACACTTTGGACCAATAATTTTGCGATGCATAGATGCGAAGACAGTGGACGAGTATTATGTGGTGGATGGCTATCTGTTCTGAGAGGGGAGATTATGCATGCCGACTTGTTCCCTACGAGAATTATTAATCAAGGAAGCCCATATCGGAGGACGCTTCAGACAGTTTGGACAAAGGAAGACCTGTGAACTATTGAATGATCGATTCTTTTGGCCAAGAATGTGAAGAGATGTACGCAAAGTTGTTAAAAGTTGTGCTGTATGTAAAAAGGCCAAGTAGCAAGCCAAATAAAGGAAAGCAATGCCCTTACCTATTCTGATGAGGTCGTGGACTGAACTGAATATAGATTTTGTTCTCAAATTGCTACAAACTGCCCGAGGCAAAGATTCTATAATGGTCATTATAGATTGGTTCAGTAAGATGGCATACTTCATACCCTACACCAAAACTAACAACACTTCGGCTATTGCTTCTATTTTCTTATAGGAGATTGTATGGTTATACGGCATACCGAGAAGTTAAGCCATTTTTGGAGAACCCTATGGCATCAGCTAGAAACCAAATCACTCTTCAGTACCTCATGTCACCCCCAAACTGACAGCTAAACAAAGGTGATTAATCATACTTTGGGGTCATTGTTCCGAGCTGTAGTAGGCAAGAACTTGGCTGATTGGGATGTCTACTTACTAGTGGTCATGTTTGCCCATAACCATACCGTACATGATACCACTAAGTAGACTCCCTTCGAGGTAGTCTATGGATTCAATCCCAAGTTACCCCTTGACTATGCCCTTATACCAATACCGGTACAAGAGGATCTTAACGCCTCAGCCAGAATACAATCTCTTCAGCATATCTATGACAAGGTCACTCGGTACATCAACCAAGCTACTAAAAGAATGTGAGAAAAGACCAAGGGTAGGTCAGCCAAAGAATTTTAGTTGGGAGACTTAGTATGGCTACACCTCAACAAGGAATGGTTCCTGAACAAGAGGAAGAACAAATTATCTGCAAGAGTAGAAGGACCTTTTAAAATCCCCTAGAAAATCAATGACAATGCCTATAGGTTGGAATTGCCTGAGGACTATGGGGTTTCTTATGCCTTCAACATTATTGACCTTAGTCCATATTACCTTGATGGAGAATTGAGTGAACACCATTCAGATTTGATTCGAAATCCAAAATAACTTGGAGGGAGTGATGGGAATCAAGCTACTGGACCTCTGACCTATAGTCGAGCTTAAAGACTAGAGGGGCTGGCATGATAAATCCTTATGTTCCAACTAACCCCTACCAAGGCCAAGTATTCCCTTGTTAAGTAACCTTTAATGCCGTATTGTTTGACTACCCATTTTTCTATGGTATGCCGAGTTAATGATTACTCTCTATTGCTAAGCCGACTAATCACTCAACATCATCTTTGCTGAGAAGCCAAAAGATAGAGGATCCAAGCTAACTAAGCCATCCTTGTTCAGACAAGCCCATCTATTCATACCTTTTGTTCGCATCTCCTAACAACCTCGCTAATGCAGCGTCGCCTCGTGTACAGTATCATACGTAGAATCTATAGCACTAATGATTGTTTGCCTTGTATATTCATTTTTACCCTTTTGTATCATGTGCATTGCTTCTTTAAGAAATGTCCTTATTGTCTTTTCCCTTTTGGATAAGTTACCCTAACTTATGGGTATAAATACCTTTGCACTTGCAGCTGTAAGAGACAAATTACCTTCAATACACTTGAGTGCTTTTTCTCCCTACGTAAACATTCTTGTTTACTTTCAACAGCACTCTTATCCTTTCCCTTAAGTAAGGTTAGGTGGTGAGTAATCTCATTGGACCAATTCATACGTTATATCGAATTGTGCCATAAGTCATTGGAAGTTCTTTTAGTGCTTCATATCCTCTAAAGCTGTACATAGGTTTTGCTTACTACTTTCATTCTTCATTTTTACCCTTACGTACCTTTCCCTATTAACTCTTTTCGAGCTTTCTATAAGCTTAGACCCATTATGTGACTGGCCTTGCCTATTCTAGGTTACGGTTCGCAACAACTTGCCTTCTTAGAATAGGTCGCCATCCCTTACATGGTATTTAACCACCATTCTTCCTTCTTTACATCATCTAAATATAGGATCAAAATGAGAATCATACCAATACTGATCCTTAATGCTTGCAAACCTCAATAGTTTGGTTTGCAACTTAGTGAGAAGAACATGTCTTCTTGACAAAGCATCAACAACTACATCATTCTTGCCTTGCTTATATTTGTTAATGAAATTGAATCCTTTTAGAAATTCAATCTATCGAGCTTGGTGTTTAAACAGCTTTGAATTGGCTTCATAAGTATCTCAAGGACTTTGATTTGTGTATATGACAAATTCTTTTGGAAAAAGGTAATATTGCCATATGCGAAGAGATTAAATTAAGGCCAAAAGTTCTTTGTCATACACAAAATAGTTTAATTACACTCCTCCAAGCTTCTCACAATGATAAGAGAAAGGTCATCTTCCTTGCATTAATATAGCTTCGATGCCACCACTTGATGCATCACATTTAAGCTCAAACACCCTATCAAAGTCTGGCATAGAGATTGGGGTAGATGTCAACCTTGCCTTTACTTCAGCAAAATTCCTTTATTCTTGACTTGTCTTTGGAGCTTTGTAGCTGGCTCAAGATTCATTCTATAAGTTGGTTTGTTTGGTAGGGTAATGCTAGGTATCAATTCAATGCAATGATCTATGCCTCAAAATGGGGGTGATCCTTCTAGTAGTTGTTTTAGAAATAGGTCAGAATATTCATTGAGCAACTCTTCAACCTCTTTTGGCAGCTCCCCTTGAACCTTTAATTCCAATAATCTCTTAACCAACAAGAAGGCTAGCAAATCAGATTTAATGGTTTCTTAGAGTTCGACGCTACTCAAAATCAAAGTCTTCTTAGGTCTTCAAGCAAGTTTAGCTTATAGCTTACTAACTTGAATCGATGTCATAGGGTTTAAAGTGATCTTTCTTCCATCCTTTTCAAGCACATAAGTATTCCTAAATCCATCATGCATAACCTTTCGATAAAAACACTAAGGTTTACCTAGCAACACAGGAGATGTATACATGGGTAGCACTTTATAGAGAATTTCATCAGAATAGTTTCCAATTAAGATTAGTAGCAACACTTGCTAAGTTACCTAGAGTGCTCCCTTTTCCTTTAGCTAATGTAACTTGTGTGGTTTCAAATGTGAAATGGTCAGCAACTTGAGTTTCTTAATCAGGTTGGTAGATGTAACATTTATGTAGCTCCTACTATCTACTATGAGTACACAAACCTGTTCATTCACTTTGCAAGTGATGTGGAACAAATTCTCTCTTTGCTTATCCATGGTAGAGGGTTCCAAACTCATCATACATTGGACAACCAAAGTTATCTTATCTAGATCTTTAGCAAACATGTCCTCTCCAATAAGCTTGCTCTCTTAGGCAATAATCTCCTTAGGAGCAACCTCCTCCTCAGGCTCCTCATCAATGCTATCTATGTCGAGCTTCAGGACATCTCTCTTGATAATCATAGTCCTTTTGTTCAAACATTAGATTACCATATGCCCAAACCCTTAACATTTAAAACATTTAATTTGACTCATTTACCTTCGAGATCCTTGCCCCTTCTCATAGGTTCTCAATGGCACTTTATTGTTATGCCTCGAAGCTATAGAGCTACAACAATCCCATCGTGGAAACCTACTTATGACGGTAACTGACCTCATAGTGCCTATCATAGATATGATTTATACAAGGCCTCTATAACTCCTTGCTTAGAAGTAAACAACTCAATTTAGAATTTAGCTAAAATTTATAATAAAAGTTAAAACCTTAAGTCATATATATATATATATATATATATGTACATTCACATTATCGTAGAATTCCCAAGAGATTCTACATATTACAATAGTTTGCTAAATTACATATCATATATCAGTTCATAATCCTAGAGATACTAACAAGACCTTAAAAACTTGATCATTTAGCCGGTTGATCCTCACTCTCCCATCATTTCAAAAAGAAACTAACCTCCAGTTAATTGTATCGTAGCATATCAATCAGAAGTCAGAACCTGCAAGAGAATCTATATGGTATGAGCAACTACAGCTCAGTAAGTTGAATTAGAGACTTAAGAAAGCATAACAAACATAAACAAGGTTATCAAACAATTAATTATATACAATGCAACAAGTAAGTGCCATCACACAACGTGGTCTGATCCATTGTGAAATTAGGATAATTTCACCTGCTCTAATCCAGGTTAAGGAGTTTCCATTAATACGACAACTCACAACTAAACCTAAGTTTGTGCAATGGAGACATCGCTCCCCTCCCTCCCCATCCTTCGAACCAATACCTTCATCCTCACCACAACCTCCTCTTCTATCATCGAGTTCAGCTAAGGATGAGGAAAAGACTATTATGCTATTTAGTGCTATTTTATTCGAAGGTGTCAGTGTTTGGTTGGGGTAATCAAGCAATTTCACACCATTCCATTTACATCAATCACCAAACACAACATAAAATTCAACACGAAATTAGAAACCTAAGAACATGCATACATAACTACTTACAAACATAGTCAAATATAATCTTATGTCTCCGAGTGCTTTAAAATAGTACTCCAAAATATGATGAAGTATTAAACCTAAATTACTTGGAATCTTTAGGTTTCTCACTCAACTCATCACAAGTCAATTCATCTCCGCATTTCCTACAATATAAGTACTCTTTTGGTAATTATATCTTTATGATATATATATATATACATATTTTAGTTTATGATTTAACTCAACTTTTCATATATACATAATATTCATTGCTGATTCATCCTAAGTTAGTTTAGGATTTGGTTTATGAATGCAATTTTGGTTCATGTTCTAAATCAATTCTAATTACGAGTATTATACATAAATTCTAAAGATTCGCTCCTAACCCCAATGAGAAATTAATCGCATCAGGCACAAGTATCCTAAGTATCACTTGTAGTCCTAAATTAGTATTATAGTCTACTCAGTATATTATAATTCTTATTAGTATACTGAATTTACTTTTGATGTGAGAAATTTTTTAATTTTTTTATATAATTACCTAAATTTAAGTTTCACACCAAGTTTAATATGTATTAATATTATTATTATATTATCCAATTTAACCTAATATTTTATATTTACTATAATTCCAATTCCATATACTATCAAATTACTTATATTTACTACATAATATGCCTAATAATCACATCTAACTCCCTAAATACCATAATGATTATACCACATCAAATATGAACATCTTAAAATCCATAATTATATATTAAATTAGTAATTTTTCAATTAATCATTAATTAACCTCAAAAATCCCTATTTACATACATATTTTAAGGGCTTAAAAATCACTTAAAATTTTCAAAATTTAATTTCTGAAAAAGAGCTTCATAGTACTATTGTATATCACTTAAGTAGTCCACACAAAAAAATTGAGCTTAAAACTACATTCCTAAGCCTATTTAATTCTAAATCAAAACATGCTCAATTTTACTCGATTTCGTAAGCAACCTATATTTCTAGATGTAGTTAAATCTAACCAATATTTTTTTCTAAATCTACATGTCAGGACCCTAAAGGGGGCCTAATAGGATTACCTAAAATTTTCATAACATATGTGTACCCATGGTATGAAAACCGTCTTGCAAGTCAGAGATTGCAAGACTCTAAATAATAAATCACTAAGATTAATGATTTTCAAGTAATTAATTTATTATAACATGACATAATATATAATTATAAATAACTATGGATGTTCGATATCCCACAGTTCCTCAGAACCGCAGAGAATCGGTATCCCCTACCAAATAATAACACAGGATTACCAACATTATAAAACTGCAGGTAGAATTAAATTATGTTAAATTCTAACATGTGAATATTTTCTACAAAGAGTGTTTATGTATCATCTATAAAAATCTCAACTAATCCTAACACTAATGTACATATCTCCATCTCGCCCTCAGCACTCGAGACTTATCCCAATCCCATTGTATGTAAACCTGCAAAAGAAAGACAATTGGGGAATAAGCTACAAGAGCTTAGTGAGCTATCCCTCATACCATACTAGCAAACAAGTTATCAAACAAATTATTACAACCATATGAATACATGTACACACAGAATGCCAAACAATATATGCAGTTGATCGGTACTGCATATAATATCGGATTTTAACGCCCTCCGAGATAAGGGTTGGAGATTCATTGGCACCAATCACGACCGGGCTCTAGCACCTGGGTTTTTACCTATAACTTTGAATTCCGTATTTCACAAAAACACATTTTCATTTCCAAAAATCCAATAGTTCATAAAGTCCCAGGCCTAGCGGTGAGGTGGCCTCCGCAGTCCACACTTACACCCTACAGCGATGGTCTCTAGACGCGACCTCCAGCCACCCACGGTTAGCGTCTCCGGCGCTAATAGAACCCATGAGCCAAGGATAGGGTCTTGTTGTACCCATGCTCCTGCACGGTACTAATCAAATCATGTGGGAATCCATCCCTCCAAGGCCCTTCATTACCAACCGTGTGAAGTGACAGCTAGAATAAGTAATGCGATGCATGGATAATGCATGACCTTTTTAAACTAAGATAAGCCAAATATAATTAGGTCAGATTATAAGGCGATCAATCAATATCAGCAAACCATCTAAATCCTATAAAAAATCAATCATACCATCAAATTATCAATTATCGTATTTAGCAATATTTCTCACAACAATCAAGCAATATCAAGCACACGCATATCCCGAAAACCCCATGCATCAAGTTATTGATATTCAATTTAAGTGCACTAACTACAAGCACAAACAAGTATAGAGTCATCGGGAGTACTCACTTGACTATGACGACTCGCTCTAGTCGTAATAACCGATCGGGAGATCCTCGCCCTCGTCGAGATCACCTAATCATTACGAGATAACAGAGATAATAAGTAGTTGACTAAACTAATGGTTTTAGATATCTATCTACCTAATTCTACTTAAATTACTATCAGCCCTTATTCGATTAAACCTAATTGCTAATTGTATATAACTTTTTCATTTTATTTTCAATATTTACGAATTTATAGTCGTTTTTCATCGTTTTCGGACATATATTCACACGATAATATCTATTTTGGATGTTAAGACCCCTATTTTACATTATGAACTAAATTTATATAAATTTTTAGCTATAATACTTAAGTATTCTTATTACTTATATTTATATCCTTTATTCCTTAAATTCTTATAATTTAGGGATTTACTTTGCAATTACTATTTCATGTACTGAATTAGGTATAATCTAATTCAGAAGGTGTATTAGGGGTTTATTGATTTTAGTACCTAATTACCTATATTTTTCTTATTTTTCTCATTTTCTAAATCTATGCTTATGTCATTGCTTACATCATCTTTTCTTTATGTCATTACTTATGTCATTACTTGCTTATGTCATGGCTTATGTCATGGCTTATGTCATCACTCACCTCATCATTTGATTACATAAGCATTACCTTATGCTTATGTCATATGTACATGTCTTATGTACATTTGTTCCTTACTTTATACTTATGTACATATACCTTATACATACATATACTTATACATCTACATATATTTATACCGTATTTATACATGTACACCTACTCATATACCTATACGGTTGGATACGTATTTTTATACTAAAAATTCGTATGCCAAATTTTCTCTTAAGAAAATCCTCTCAATTTCATCCTTTTGTAGTTCTATGTATGTATTTAGTATAGTATATACATATATAGTTAGATATGGTCTTAAGTTAGGTTACGTACATGATAATTACTTATGTATAAAGGTTCACATGCTTGTATTTCTTTGGTATTTCTTTATGTACACATACCTAAGAGTACATACACATGTATTTCTTCCATCTCCTTCACGATTCTTCATTTTCTATACTTAAAGATGGAAACTTTGTTTCCTCTTCTTCAAGACATCACTAAACACCTAACTACTTATCTAATCTACCTAATTAACTAACTAATGAATAACATAAAGTAACATAAAATAACTTAAAGACATACCTTTAGATGTGTTGAATTTATGGAGACAAAAGAAAAGGAATGAAAGTGAAAGAGGAAAGGGAAAGCTCACGGCATGAAATGGGGGTTTTAGTTTGTTTCTTTTGTCTTGTTTTTAATTATGGAAGACAACAAATGGTGGAGTCTAGATGGGAGAATTGTAGACGGCAACAATTGTGAAGAAGAGAAAAAGAAAAATCAAAAGGAAAAGAAAAGAAAGCCATCATTAAGGAAGAGATATTTTCCTTATCTCTTAAGTGTAATTTGTTGAGTTTTCAAAGTGTTGACTTTAGTCAACATGTGTTGACTTGGTCAATCCTTTGACTTTGGTCAACATGCATTATCTTAGTCAACATTCCTTAAGTATGTGCAATTTTGTGCACATAATGTAGTAATTAAGGGAAATTAGGGGAAAAATGAAGGAAATAAGGAGAAATGAGATATTTGATGAATTGATTAGTAAACATAGTTGATGTGGTCTTACTTTAGGTCTTTATAGCTTATATATCTCATTTGATAAACCTCTTTGAATAACAAATGTAAAAAGTACTAATTTGAGTATTAAAGTTCACTACATGTAACCTAATCTTCAACTATAACCCTAACTCTAAGTGAGACTATTCTAATCACATACTTAAGGGATAAATATACGTCATGACTCATTATCTTAGTTTTTAATGGATTACTTGAGGTTTCGAATCATATAAGCATGAATGAGGGTCATCTATAATCTTTTACTAATGATTTGATAAAATATGAGCATTATATTATCAATTAAGGTTTTAGGGTATATCATGGTGAATTAGTGCTTTTATATCCTTAAAGTTATAGTTTTAGGGTTCTTATTACTTTAAGGCACCACCTCTAATGTTTTTACACATTTAGGGTTTCATATATTCTTATGCGATTAAATCTTCGATTGTCATCTTAGGGTTTTGATGAGGTTCGAGGTTTTAAGGTCTTCGTATGCGGTTAGGGGTTCAATTGATGATTTAAGGTTTTTCGTATCCACTTTAGGTTTTGGATTGAGATTTTAATCGGTTTTAAATCTTACTGGCTCTTTTGAGTTCGGGAAATCATCTACAGTTTAGACATTTGTTTCTATACTTAGAAAGCTAAATTCGCGGGGTTTACACTACATGTAATAAAAAATAAAAATAATAAAATACATAATTTTTTAGACAAAATTAATAATTTTAATAATTTATACAAAATCAGTTAGAATTTGGACTCACTTAACTATTGGACTTCAGGCCACCAGGGGGTGTCAGTTGGTCCAAGCAATGGGTGTGCGGTGTGGTGGTGGCAACAGTTCAATTCTAGGTGGTTATGGTTTATGGGTTTGATCCAATTGCTCCTACTGTACAGTTTTTTTGTAAGTTTTGAAAACTAAACATTAACTCTCATGTTTTGACCTTCTCTATTTTTTCTACTCTACGAACTGCTTAAATGAGCTTCTGAAAAATTTTGGCTATTTTATAAAGCTCTTGGAAAATTTTGGTATATTAATTTTGACTTAACAAGTGCTTTATCTCTTCCAAATTGACTTTTTAAGTATGTTAATTTAATTGGCTAACTTTTGTCTTTCTTCCCCTAGTTGCCACGACCTTGATGTAGATCATTCCTACTTCTTTCATTTTTTCTTTATTTTTCCTTGGTATTTTTTATAATTTTCTTTAATTATTTAGCATTTGTTTTTATCATTTTTCAAGCATTTTAAGTAATTTTACGTATTTTCACCTATGCATAAATACATATAAAGTACAAGTAAATACTTCTAAATATTATTTATGTTATTTTCTGATTTTTAGTGTATATATAATTTATCTTTAGTGACTTATTAATTATTGGAACTTATTTTATATATTTCCGATAAATAATAGGTAATATACTTAAAATTGGATATTATAATATTCCATTATTTTATTACTTATTTTCCTAAATTCAAATTTACGAGATCTCTTTTACTAATATTTCTAGCTTTATTTTATAATTTAGGCTCCCTCAAATCCTTTAACCGATTATCCTAAACTTTACATACTAAATTCGATCTTATAGTTATAGGGCTTATATTTCTACCTCCCTTAGAAAAAGTTTTGTCCTCAAAACTTTTGTCTATCTGAATTGCACTTAAATAACCAAAAACATTAATTATATACTTTTACTAACCTAGAAATTAGAAAAGCCATGGATACTGCTTCATTATTGTTACTTTTGGCTCCTAAGAAATCTCCTAGTTTGGACCTTCATTTCATTAGGCCTTCATGTACTCCATATCTCGATTCCTTAACTTCTAAACTCGATTATCCAATATTTTTAAGCTGCTCCACCACTTGAAAATTCCTTGTTAACTCCATCGACTTTATTTATACAGTGGCATTCGGGTACTTAACAAACTTCCTTAGCATAGAAACATGAAATACATCATGGTAACCTAATAAACTTGGAGGTCATGCTACTTTGTAGGATACATTACCAACCTTTTCTAGTACTTCAAACGGACCAATATATCACAGACTCAACTTCCCCTTTGAGCCAAACCGTCTAAGTCCTTTAAATGGGCTTATCTTAACGTAAACATGATCATCGACTTTAAACTCTAATGGCTTTCTTTTCAAATCTTCCCAACTCTTATAACAGTCTTAAGCTTCCTTCATTCATTATTGAATAATCTTAATCTTCTCACTTGTTTAGTTAATCATGTCAGGTCCAATCATTGCATATTACTCATGATCCTAATATAGTGGCAATCTACATTTCCTCCCATATAATCCTTCATTAGGCGCCATCTATATAGTTGCATGGTACCTATTGTTATAAGAAAACTCTATCAATGGCAGATATCTATCCTAATCACCTCTAAAGTCCAACATACAAGCCTGTAACATATCCTCTAGAGTTTGAATTATTCTTTTAGATTGTCCATCTGTTTGCGGGCGGTAAGCTATAACAAATTGTAACTTTATACCCAAAGCTCTACGTAAACTCTCCTAGAATTTGGATACAAACCGACTATCCCAATTAGAAACAATACTCTCTGGTACATTATGTAATTGTACTATCTCTTGGATATATAACTTAGCCAGCTTTTCCATTGAATAACCTATCTAATAAGGTAGGAAGTATGCACTCTTTGTTAATCTATCTACAACTACCTAGATCAAATCATAACCATCTTGAGTCCTTGGTAGTGCTACTACAAAATCCATAGTAATATGATCCTACTTCCATCTTAGTACTTCTAAAGGTTCTAATGGTCCACTCGGTCTTTGATGTTTCACTTTAACTTGTTGACACGTAATGCATTCAGCTACATACTGTGCCACATCTCTTTTCATTCCATTTCACCAAAACATGAGTTTTAAATCTTAGCACATCTCATTTCCTCCCGGGTGTACAGTATAACCTGTAATGTGTACTTCATCCAAAATTTCTTTCCTTATGTCAGTATCTTATGGCATACATATCCATCCTCTAAACTTTAATATACCTCTTCCATCCACTTTGAAATTAGAATAATTTCCTTTGCTTAATTTCTCTTTTATCTCCATCAAATCCTTATCTTCCTCTTAATTCTGCTTTATTCTCTCTAATAAGGTAGGTTACAGTTTAAGATTCATTATCTAACTACTAGGTTTACACCAATTAAACCCAATTCTCAACCTTTCAAATTCACGCACCAATTCATGTTAGGAAGTGTTGTTGGTGAATTTTGGGGTCAAGAAAAAGTCTTGTAAAAAAGAGTAAAAATACTTGGTACCAGGGCTAGTCTAGTGCAGCTACTCTGATGCCTAAGTTAGATTGGTGATTTAGTATAGTAAGTATGAGAATGAGAAGTGTTCCAGAGTTCTTACCGAGTTTCTTTCTGGTATTTATAGACGATTGTTGTGTTTAAGGTAATTACCGAGGTAACTGTTAAGATACGTGGAGCGCTCTTGACTTGACATCTCCCCTAATATGTACGGATAACAAGTGGTTGTAAAATATAACCATGCTTATGATAACTATTCGCACTATAGATTTGAATTCAAACTAGGAGCATTTCTTCTACTCGGCATAATTGCTGAGTGTTTAACAAGTAGGAATGTCGAGAGATTCGATTACTTGGCTTCTCGGCCGACGAAAGGACGAGTGTATGTTGAGCAAAAACTGACTATCAACAAAGTTGCTTACCTACTTGTTTCATTTCATTTCATATCGACTTTTGTTATTTCATTTCATATAACTGTCCAGGTATGGTTCGCAAGGTTGCTCGTCTACTTGTTTTGTCCGATTTCGAGGCAATAGAAACTGAAGCCATTCTTCCCCCCTAAAATAGGAGTGAGGTGGTATGTTCTTTAGGTAGTTCGACCGATAGTATGGAGGTAAGGTAGGATAAACTTGCTTAGATTAACGAGCTTCCTATGAATAAGGAAGGGAGGTTGTCAGCAAGGTATCTATACAACACAATAGCCTACTTTTGTGATTCTCCTAATGGAACCACTAGTTTCGTTGATAAAGTTCTCATCACAAAGTACAATCAATACTGGCGAGATCTTCCTAAAACAAGGAACTTGAGGAGGTTGAGAGATGAGGAGAGAGTATGCTTTCCATGGGAGCATAAGTTCTATATATACCTAAAGTATCTGGATTTTAGGCTATATTTCCCATTTTCGGCTTTTGTTCAGGGCTTCTTCAATTACTTTAAAGTCACGTCAAGTATATTCTTACCCAACACATATCAACTTCTAATGGCTTTTGAGATAGTATGTGAAGAGGTTGAGGTCAGGGCTACGCTTCAATTGTTTAGATTTTTCTTCACCATCCATAGGCAACCTGATAGGTGATACTTTGCTGCTGCAAGGCATGGGCGTAAGTTCATGGATAGGTTGGAATCCAAGATTCATAAGTAGCATGATAAGTTCATGTTAATAGGGTCTGATGAGGACTTGGACTTCTTGACCCAATGGACTGAGCTGATACATATAAAGGATGTAGATTTAATGTCAAATGATGCAGCAGTAGTGAAGAAGATTCAGGAGAGAAGGAGAAACAAAATATTCTTTTGGGATGCTGAGAGAATTATACGGCATTATGAAAATGGCGAACCAATATTTTCTGAAAAAGAAGGTATGTTGATGTGTTGTCACCATGCCGAGTATAGCTACAAGGAAAGCCGTTCTCGAGACTTTGGAGGAGAATAGTGACCTTTAAGCCTTGCTTGGTATGGAAAATGTAAGTTTATATTTTTTCCTATTTATATTAATTGATTTACTCATCTTGTAGAAATGGGTGCTAGAGAGGTGGGTCCTGCAAAGCTATTTACTCAAGCCAAGGCTAAAAAGTCCAAGGCTGATAAGAGGGGGACCACCTTTGCTACTACCATACGGCCTACCATCGCAAAGAGACCACTAAAGGAGGCTATAACAAAGCATGTAGTTGTATAGATCTCTCATCCTACCGAGAGAGTGAGGGAGAATGAGAATATATAGCCTATTGAGGTTCGTTCTAAGGAGCCTCCAATAGTAATTATTCAAACTACCATTGAGCCAAGGTATAGCCAATGTTGAGGGACATACCTTAACAAGCAGGATGAAAATGCAATTGCTACAGAAAGCTCATCACAAGTGATTACGGTGGCTCTAAGTGGTGAAAAAAGATAAAGGAAGGAACTTATCGGCCAACTGCCTATCAAGAAATCTAAGGGCTTGGACGAATGGACAAAGGAGGTAATCGGTGCTAAAGCTTTTAGCATCAGTAACATCGAATTCGTGCCAAATAGAAAGATCGGTAAGTACTTCATCCCTTGCTGGAGCCATCAGATTTTGGACATTGACTTGACCTTAGGAGATAGGACGAAATCTTTGGCTTTAATAGAAGGAGTCATTCTTTCAAAAGACAAAGATATTGCCAAGAAGGATGTTGACAGGGTCAGTGGTTGCAATAAGGCTTGTATCGTGACCAAATTGTATGATGTGAGTATCCATAAACATTTTCTTTCTCCAGCTCCTTCAGATAATTAACACATTTTCTTTTTCTAAATAAGCAGCCACATCTTTATGACTTTGGACAAGGCCGATAGAGAAGCAAAGAAGGTAATATGCTATGCTATATCTATGTAATATTCGATCATTCTTAATTATAATAATTGAATTTGTTGCAAAAAGTTGAGGATGCATATAATGCATCAAAGGCCGAAACTGCTACAGTCGAGAATGCGAGGATTAAGGCTAAGATGGAGGTAAGAGAGCTTAAGGAGGAACTTGCTATCGAGAAATTGGCACAAGATCTCGCCGTCAATGAAATCTCTAGCTTGAAGGCCAAAATGGAACAATAGTACAAAGAGTCCAAAAGCCTGAATGAGGAACTACAGAACAAAAGGGAAGAGTATTAGGGCTTGAGTCGGACTATTTGCATGATGAGCGATGATGAAGATAAGCTCAGGATGTAGATAAAGGAACTAGAGACTAACAACTTGAACTTGTAGAGCTGTGTGGTCGAATTGCAGTAGGCTATGAAGAAGGGACCTTCAATTGAAGAGGCTCTCAATATAATCACTCCTAATCGGCAATACAAGAGGCTTCTACACAATAAGTTGTTGGAGGGGGTTCAAGCAGAAAGGGAAGAGGTTTTGAAGCTTCATCTCGATTATGATCTCTTATGTGTCAACTTTGCTGATGTTAACAACAAAGTTAGTAGTACCAATGAAGAAGAAGGCGACAAGATGGGTACCGAGAGTATAGATCAAAGTGATAATGAAGCTCAAGCTGAGGAAGTTGCCCCCTCTGAGAAACCAGCTACCGAGGAATCCCTAGCGAAAGATTTAAGAATCGCTTTTGCTAAATCTGAGAATAGGCCGTAAGACTTGTTGTATTGGCATATTGCATTCTCTTGTAATTAATCACTGGAATATAATCAAGGCAATGCCAAGTGTATGTGAATTTCATATAATTTAGTTTTTAAGGTTTATTTGGTTTATGCATGATGCTTCACGCTTTTAATTGTTGGAATGCTTTAATTCACTTCATTTATTTGTTAGCATGTTTTAATTCACATGCCGTACTATCCTTCGACTTGTTTCATTTCATAAGTCTATCATTTCTAGGCATGTTTTATTTCATGCTCAATCTATTCCTTGGCATGTTTTATTTCACATGCTCATTTTTCTTGGCATATTTTATTTCACACACCCATTGTTCCTCGGCATGTTTTATTTTATATGCCCATTGTTCCTCGACATGTTTTATTTCACATGCCTATTGTTCCTTGGCATGTTTTATTTCACATGCCCATTTTTACTCAGTGTGTTTTATTTTACACACTCATTTTTACTTGGCATGTTTTATTTCACACACCAATTTTTATACCGTCTATTAACCGTTTGAGGTGTGGACTAGCTATATTACTTAACCATATAGTTAATTTATATAGTTCTTCTATCGCGTTAGGCTAGAACTTAGATCAGTTCATATGCCGTATGCCTAAAACTTGTTCATTATGCAATTATAATCAAATCACAAAGACATCAAATATATAACTGTCATAAATACATCTTACAAGCACGTTGGCTGTTGCTGGATGAGTGACAGTAGATATCATCTGACATTAATTGAAATAAAATTTTAGATTCTCAGTGGTCTAAGCTCACTAGATGATAAATCTATCTAACCTTTCTAGTCGATAGGCCCCCTCACCAATGACTTCTCGGATCCTGATAGGATCCTCTCAATTTACGTCGAGCTTTCCTTGATTTGCTTGTGCGCCTAATGCTTCCATCTTACGGCAAACCAAATCTCCGAGTTGGAAAACCTTGTGCTTCACTTTCTGATTATAGTATCTTACTGCTCTATGCTAGTCTTCCGCAACCCTGGCTTTTACAATGTCTCAGATTTCCTTAATAGTGTCCAGATTTGCTGTCAATCCGACTTGATTAAGTATAACGTCAAAATTATGTATATGAAGATTAGGCAAGTCTAACTCAATCAACAACACAACTTCAGTGTCATAGGATAACTTAAATGGTGTCTCTCCTGTTGAGGTTCTATGAGTGGTTCTATATCCCTATAGGAAGTTTAGTAGTTCATTGGCTCACTTCCCCTTAACTTGATCCACTTTTCGCTTCAGGCTGTATAGTATGATCATGTTTACGGCTTCAATTTATCCATTTGTCTGAGGGTGCACTACAAACGTATAGTTCAGCTGAATGCCGTACTTTTGGCAAAATGTTCGGAACTTCTTGTTGTCAAACTACAAGCCGTTATCTGTAATTACCATGTAGGGAACTCTAAATCTAGATATGATAAAGTTGAAGACGAAAGCTTCCACTTTCTACTCAATGATCTTTGCCAATCCCTTGGCCTCAACCTACTTGGTAAAGTAGTGTACGGCGACAATGATGAATTGTTGTTGGGCGGTAGACTTGGGAAAGGGTTCGAGAATATCTAGCCCCTACTGGGTAAAAGGCTAAGGACTATTTAGGCTACATAATTCACTTGCAGGTGCTTTACTTGGCAACTCATGCTTTTGGCATTGAGGACATTACTGGATAACATCCTTCGCATCTTCTTTCATAATCGACCAATAATAGCCGAGTTGTAGTGCTCTAATATACAGTATTTGTACCTTCGCATGATTGCTGCATATGCTACCATGGAGTTCAGATAATACCCTCTAGGCATCCCTTAGGGAAAGGCATTGAAGGTAGGGTTAGGATATGCTACGCTTATATAACTGACTATTAATCAGCATGTAGCTTACAGCCTGGTAAGTCAATCTTCGTGCCTTCGTTTTGTTGTTAAGGACAAAACCTTCTTTTAGATAATTCACTAAGGGATTCATCCATGATTCTTCTTTTGGGTAGGGAGCTAGCTCACAACTTTGCGAGAAATTGGATAAGCTTTTCAACGAAAAGTTTCTCATTCAACTTAGGGAATGCCGTGCTAGCCAACTTCAATAGCTTGTCGACAATAATATTCTTACTTCTTGGAATTTTGTGAATCGAGAAAGATAGGAATTCTTCTGCGAGCGTTTGTACTACCAATAGATACTTGCTCATCTCTTCTTCTCTTGACACGTAACTTCTAGTGACTTGATTTACCACTAATTGGGAATCAGAGAACACTTCAAGTTTCTCAACACTAATTTCTTTAGCCAATCTCAGTTTAGCAATTAGAGCTTCATACTTTGCTTCATTGTTACTAGCTAGGAATCCAAATTTCAGAGTGTAATGAACTTTGACATTATGGAGGCATTGGAGAACCAGGCCTACACCACTCCCTTCTTGTGTCGAAGAATTATCAACATAAAGAAACCAAATAAGTTTCTTGGCAATCCCCACGTAGTCTTCATCCCCTATGAATCCAGTTAAAAAATCTGCCAACACTTAGGCCTTTAGTGCCATTCTAGGTTTATATTGTACATCATGGGCACTAAGCTCCAAGGCATATTTCATCATCCTCCCTAAAGAATCGAGTCTCTGTAATGGTTGTTGCAATGGTTGATCAATAAGGATAATAATCTGGTGAGCTTCAAAGCACGGCTTTAATTATTTTGTCGAGAGAACCACTATCAATACAAATTTTTCTATCTTTGTGTACCAAAGCTCTAACCCTTGCAGAACATGACTCACGTAATAAATGGGTTGATGATCTTTGCCATTAATTTAGTCCAACATAAAGGAAAGTTCTTGGCAGTTGATTAACAGATATAGGTATAAATTTGCTCTAGGAATGAGTGTCGAAAGTATCAGGGGTGACACAAGAAATTCTTTAAGCTCATTGAAAGCTCTTTAGCAATCTTCAATCTAGTTGAATTTCTTTCGATTCTTCAAAATTTTGAAGAATTCTACATACCTATCCATACTTCTCGACACAAATCTATTGAGGGTAAGAATTTGCCTGGTGAGTTCCTGCACCTCCTTCACTGTACGAGGTGACTTCATATTCTTTATGGCTTCAATCTTTCTCAAATTAGCCTTAATGTCATGTCGTATGACCATATAATCGAGAAATTTTCCTGACGTTGCACCAAAAATGCATTTCTATGGGTTAAGTTTCATGCTAATCTCCTCAATGCGGCAAACGTCTCCTCCAAATCAACAAGATGATGATCTTCCTTCATGCTCTTCACAATCATGTCATTCACATATACTTCAACATTCTTGTGGATCTAAGATTTGAACATCTTCGTTACTAATCTCTAATATGTGGCACCAGTGTTCTTCAACCCGAAGGGCATCACTATATAACAATATGTTCCAAAATTGGTAACAAAAGATGTGTAGACTTCATCAGCCTCGTCCATCCTAATTTGATTGTAACCGGAGAAAGTGTCCATAAAAGAAAGTAACACATGTCCTGCTATTGCATCTACCATCTGATCAATTTTTGGCAGTGGGAGATAGTCCTTGGGACCAACCTTATTGAGATCCATAAAGTCTATGCACATTCACCATTTGTTGTTAGACTTCTTGACCAGCACACAATTTGTTAGCTAACTCGGATAAGGCTCTTCCCGAATGAATCCTACTGTCAACAATTTCTAGACCTCCTCTTCTATCGCCGCTTATCTTTCTGGTGCAAAATGTCTCTTTTTCTATTAGACCACCTTTACATTCGGGTCAATTTATAGCTTGTACACCATAATGTTTGTTGAAATACTGGAGGTGTTCAATGGTGACCATGTAAACACGTTAGCATTGGCTTACAAGAAGTCAATCAAACTTTGCCAGACATCAACTAACATGGGTTTTCTTATCCTTGTCATCTTCTCAAGTTCATTTCCTAAAGGAATTTCCTGTGTATTATTCTCAGCATTCTCTATGCCGACTAACTTGCTTTCTAAGTAGGTCTTAACCTGAAATACTTCCTCTCGCCTCAAAGCCCTTATATATAAAGAGCGTGCCAATTGCCAACCCCCATAGGAGTAGAAAACTTGGCTTTTAGATGTGCCATTAAAGGGACGATACTGAATAAATGTTGGCATGGCTGTCCCATTATCATATTGTAAGGAGACCAACATTTGACGATGAGAAAATCTACTTTGTCCTTAGCAATATGCTTGTCATCATCGATTTGTATCAGCAAAGAGATAACTCCGACAACATGGACAGGTTGATTATTGAAGGCATAAAGGTCATACTTGTAAGAACGCAGTTGTGCTTTGATCTTAGGCCTCATTTGATCGAAAGGTTGCTGAAAAATGATGTTGATTGAACTTCCCATGTCAACGAGAATCTTCTTGACTTCAAAGTTGGCGACTCTCAAGTTGATGACAAGTGCATCGTCGTATGGCCTTTGTATGCCATCAAAATCTTCTTCCTCAAAAGATATTGTATTATCAATTCTTTCTTTTTGTGAATATTGCAAATGTAATTCCTAGTGTCAACCGAGTTTAAAGAACTCGATTAGCTTATACTAGGTCCGTCGATAATTGTATTAATTACTCCGTTGGATGCTCTGTTGAGATTAACATCCCTTGCATCTCTCACGGCCATTGCTGGCCAAGCATCATCCTCATGTTCCTCTGTTCTCCTTTAAGGCGATCTTTTGATTCTTTCGGCATCATGTGCAAGGAATTTGTGCAAGTGCCCGCGTTATATTGCATTCTTAAGTTGAATGCACTCATTCGTATTGTGACCCTTGTTATGGTGGAAGTCACAATGCTTGTTCAAATTTCTTCTTGAGTGATTTCCTTGCATTCTTTCCGGCCATTGTAGGATACATCTCTCCCTACAAACCTCCATCAAAATATCCGAGATTGGACGATTGACAGGCGTGTAAGATGTGATTGTCAAGATCCTTGGTCTCTTCCTCTTGACGTCTAAGCTATTGTCCTTGTTAGTGCTAAGTTTATCATTGACATTTTTCCGTTTTTCATTCTTTCCATCTCCTTTGCTTTGATTAACTTCTCATCATGCCTTTATGTTGTCTTCTTATCTAATGTATAAGGTGACTTTAGTCTTGAACTCAGCGAAAGTTTTTGGCTTATTCTTTGCGAGAGACTTAAAAAAGTCTCCATGAGGCTTGACTCTATTGATTATGATGTTGAAGGCTACACTAGTTTCTAGTTCTAGGATTTCGACCATCTCGGCCATGAATCTAGCCAAATAATCCCTTATTGACTCATCAGACTTTTGTTTGATGGTATTTAAGAATGAAGAGTCTTTAATAGGAAGCTTGCTAGCAAGGAAGTGTTAGAGGAACACATCTACTAGTTCATCAAAACATGATATGGTATTTGGTTTGAGGTGTTTAAACCATATGCTGGCTAGATTCCTCATGGTTGAAGGAAAAGCTTGACAAGCTACTACGTCACTTAAACCATGCAACTTAGCCAATGTTCGGTAGTACTTTAAGTAGTCTTTAGGATCCTTCGTCGTATCATATATTTCAAATTGAGGCAGCTTGATGTGCTGAGGTATTACTTCCTCCAAAATCTCTAGAACAAAAGGACTTTTCTTGATTTGAAACTGTTTAGTCACTAAAATGGAAGTGCTGACATGCAATGGTCCTGCATAATGTATGTGTTGTGGTTGCTTGCTCTTATCAATCTCTTTAGAAGCAGGAGTTATGGGTTGTGTTGGAACCTCAGCTTGCTTTTTTGGCAATTTAGGTGAATAAATGGAATCATCAGTATTGTTGCCATCATCATCACCATGCTCTTTTTCTTGATTCAGGTGAAAACTTTTATGGAGAAGGTTAAGGATTTGTTCATGTTTTTTGTTTAGCTCAGAATTTTCTTTGGTTAAATCGAGACAAAGCTATTCGAGTCAAGCTAATCGTTGTTTATCAGTAAGCCAACTCCTTCCTTTACGTTGTTGGGAGGGAGTATCAACACCTACACTTCGTGTCATCCTAGTTCTAGCCATGTAGTCGTGTTTAGAGAAAAACATATGGCACCAAATGTTATTAGTAAATTTTGGGGTCAAGAAATAGTCTTGCAAAAGAGAGTAAAAATACTTAGTACCAGGGCCAGTCCAATGCAGCCACTCTGATGCCTAAGTTAGATTAGTGATTTAGTATAGTAAGTATGAGAATAAGAAGTGTTCCAGAGTTCTTATCGAGTTTCTTTTCGGTATTTATAGACGGTTGTTGTGTCTAAGGTAATTACCGAGGTAACTGTTAAGACACGTAAAGCGCTCTTGACTTGACATCTCCCCTGATATGTATGGATAGCAAATGGTTGTAAAATATAACCATGCTTATGATAACCATTCGCGCTATAGATTTGAATTCAAACTAGGAGTGTTTCTTCTACTCGACATAATTGCCGAGTGTTTAATGAGTAAGAATGTTGAGAGGTTCAATTACTCGACTTCTCGACCGACGAAAAGACGAGTGTAAGTTGAGCAAAAACTAACTATCAACAGGAGGTTAACAGTAATGTAACCTATTCATAATTTTTCCAACTCAAAGTATTTGTGACCAAAATAGCTTTTCTAGTGTGGTAATTTATATTTAGATCATAATCCTTAATCAACTCTAACCATCTCCTTTGTCTTAAGTTTAACTCCTTTTGAGTAAAGAAATAATTTAAACTCTTGTGATCAGTGTATATCTCATACCATTGTCCATATAAAAATGTCTCCAAATCTTTAAAGCAAACACCACAGCTACTAATTTCAAATCATGGGTTGGATAATTTCTTTTATGTGGCCTTAATTGTCTTGATGTGTATGCAACAACTTTTCCATCTTGCATCAATACACAACTCAATCCATTACAAGAAGCATCACTATACATACTATAAGGCTTATTTGAATTAGGTAATGTTAACACTAGTGCTGTAACCAGGCGTTTCTTCAACTCTTGAAAACTTGACTCACATTCCTCACTCCATTCAAATTTTACATCTTTATGAGCTAATCGAGTCAATGGCTTAGCAATTGTGGAAAGATCCTTTATAAACTGTTGATAATATCTAGCCATACCTAGAAAACTCCTCATCTATGTAATATCAGGGTCTATAGAGATTCCTTCATCAAATATAATTTGACCTAGAAAAGAAATTTTGTCTAGCTAAAAATCGTACTTACTTAACTTAGCATACATTGTACTCTCCCTCAGCTTCTATAATGTTAGTCGTAAATGCTCTGCATGCTTCTCCTTAGTTTTCAAATAGATCAAAATATCATCAATAAACACCACAACAAACTTATCCAAATATGGTTGATATATGCAATTCATCAAATCTATGAATACAGTTGAGGCATTTGTCAAACCTAATGGCATCACTAAAACTTCGTAATGACCATATTGGGTTCTAAATGTAGTCTTAGGTACATCTTTTGGCTTAACTCGTAATTGATGATATCTTGATTTCAAGTCAATTCTAGAAAATATAATTGCACCTTGCAACTAAGAAAATAGATCATCAATGTGGCATAATAGATGCTTATTCTTAATGATAACCTTATTTAGTTCCCAGTAGTTTATGCACAATCTCATGGTACCATCTTTTTTCTTCACAAACAATACTAGTGCTCCCTATGGTGAAAAACTTGGATGAATAAATTTCTTATCCAATAGCTCTTGAAGTTTTTTCTTTAGGTCTTGAAGTTCCATAGGTGACATCCGATGTATAGCTTTAAAAATAGGCTTAGTTCCAAGAATTAGCTCAATAGTGAAATCTAACTTTTGATGTAGAGCTAAACTCAATAAATCCTCCAGAAATACATCCAAAAATTCACACACTACTAGTATGTTCTCTACTTTGGGTGCTTCTTTCTTTACTTCCATAACAAATACCTAGTAAAATCTCCAATTACTCTCCTCTACCTTTGTCTCATACAATTTATCACATATCTCTATCATAGCTAAATTCAATTTGCTTCCATAACAAGCATAAACACCCAACAAAATCTCCAATTACTCTCTTCCACCTTTGTCTCATACAATTCACCACATATCTCTATCACAACTAAATTCAATTTGCTTTCACCAACCTTTCATTGAAATACCATTTCTCCATCATTAGGTGTAATAGTTTTACTTCTACATTCCACAATTGCTTTACTCTAAGACAACTAATATATTCTTACTATTACATCATAACCTAATAAAGGTAATATTACAAGACTTATAAGGTACTCCTTCTCCTAAATCTTAATTCTACCATTGGCTACTACTTCTTGAGTCGTTACATTCTCCCCAGTAGGAGTTCTAACTCTATAAGCTGTATTAATCTTAACCATACTAATCTCTTGTTCATTTACAAATTTATAACTTGCAAAGGAATGAGATGCACCAATATCAAATAACACAAAAGTAGGTTGTCCATTTATCAACACATTGCCTAAAATATACTAATACTATAAGTATTAACTAAACTTGTATTCATAAATCTTTAAAATGAAAACACTTCAGTTTAATTCACACTAAAGTATCATCAAAATAAATAGTTTAAATACGTACCTGTCATAAGTTCTTCATCATTTTCTTCTTCGACTCCCATAATCTCTTCAGTATCATCATGGTAGTACTCCTCCATCTAATCTACAAAATCCTCATCTTCCTTAGCTCCCATATCCTCTAAGGCAAAAACTCGAGTGGGTGTGATTATGTTATCAGAACCTTCCATCCTCTTAGTTCCTTGTCCAAATTGTGGACAATATCTAGAGAAATGTCCCTTTCTACCACATTTGTTACACTTCACAAGTTTCATTCTAGGGCATGCTCGCAGCATATGGTTCTAATCTCTACATATAAAGCATTTTCCTTTCAACTAAGCACAGTATCTCAAAAAATGGTTTATGCTACACTTCCAGCACTTAACATTACCATCCTTATCATAAAAACTTAAATCGAGCACTAACTATGCTAGGTTACTAGCTAAAGTTGCTAGTTTCCTTCTCTTCTATCCAGAATTGCTAGGGACACCAAGTTATGATCTCTTAAATGATGGACCAGGTCAATAACTTTATTGATGTTTTGACTCCAGATTGCTTGCATCCTTACACAATTATCTTCTAGTTGCTTCGCTTTATCTACCACTTCATTATAAGTGGTAAAACCATAATCTGACAGCTTACAACACATTGTGGGGTCAAATCCAGTAAGGAACAAATTATTCTTTAATTCAATATTATCTTAATACAAATTAGGTGCATATTGCAATAGTTTATTAAACTTAGTTTCATATTAAGTTACACTCATACCTCTCTTCTTTAACTAAAACAAATCTCGCACCATCCTGTTTTGAACACTATAGGGAAAATACTCTTTCTTAAATTCCTCTTTAAACCTTTGCTAAGTAATATTATTCTCCAATTGTCTCGCTTTCGAGTCCCACTATACTCTAGTAGCTAACTTAAGGATGAAAGTGCCATAAGATAACTTTTGAAATTTAGGAACTCTAAAAGCCTCAAAACTTCATACATGAATGTCCACACTAGGCTCATTTTCATTCTCTTGTTCCTCTTTAGGTTCTTCCTCTTGTTCCTCTTTAGGTTCTTCCTCTAGATCTTCTTCCTTAGGATCCTTCTCTACATTAGCCTCACTCTCTCAGTGGTTACTTTGTGCATCTAAATGGACTGCTTGTTGAGGTTCTACAGAAGGTGGGTTTTCTGGTGATGGTTCTTGCATTTCAAATTCTGGATTAGGTTTAAGGTTAAGGTCTAAAGGTATCTCGATGCCCACGTCAGTGAGTTGTGGAAACTGAGGAAACCAATAAATGATCCTTAATGAATACTATCTAGGAATGTATGGAATGTCAACAGGGATGTAAGTGATACTAGTTGGGTATGGTCTCCCCTCTTTTAATCTAGTAGGAAAGTATCTCAAGGGCATCATCAAGGATATAATCCCCTCTCTCTCCAACTACCACTGCTCAAAGGCTACTATGGTAATATATCTATCATATTAAGGCCCTAAACTCAACTCCATCTATGCTCATTGATCCTTCTAGCTATAATATATCTCATCATGGAATTTATCAATAATCTCAGCGACTATCTTAAATATATTCGAATAAGTCAATTCTAATAGTAACTGCTGTAACTTAACCCTATAGTTGATAGGGGACTCCTCTCCATTCCAACTAAACTGTACCCAACAAAGTATTAACTCCCCTCTTTGACCTTGTAATTATAGTTAGAATCAATGAACATTCACTACACTAAACATTACCCTTACATCAGTTTGAATATGCTTAATGTAGTCTTTTATCACCTACACATTACTACCTACTTACAATGTTCCTATGATAACTATTTGTCCTTAAATTATGATGCTTCAAAGCAAGTTCACTAAAACTACACTTTGATGCCAATTGAGAGCTGTTATGCCTCAAAGCTATAGAGCCACAATAGTCTCACCATAGAAACCAACTTATGACAGTAACTATCCTCATAGTACCTATTATAGATATAATTTACACAAGGCCTCTATAACTCTTTACTTTAAAGTAAACAACTCAATTTATAATTTAGCTAAAATTTATAATAAAAGTTAAAACCTTAAGTTGTATATATATATTTATATTCACATTATTGTAGAATTCCCAAGAGATTCTACATAGTACAATAGTCTACTAAACTACATATCATATATTAGTTCATAATCCTAGAGATACTAACAAGACCTTAGCAACTTGATCATTCAATCGATTGATCTTCACTCCCCCATCATTTTAAAAAGAAACTAACCTCTAGATAATTGTAATGTGGCATATCAATCAGAAGTTAGAACCTGTAAGAGAATCTATATGGTATGAGCAACCACAACTTAGTAAGTTGAATTGGAGACTTAAGAAAGTATAACAAACATAAACAAGGTTATCAAACAATTGATTATATGCAATGCAACAAGCAAGTATCATCACACAATGTGGTCTAATCCGTTGTGAAATCAGGATAATTTCACCCGCTTTAATTTGGGTTAAAGAATTTCCGTTAATGCGATAACTCACAACCAAACCCAAGTTTATGCAATAAAGACATCACTCCCCCTTAAGACTATTCTTCGAACCCATGCATTCTTCTTCACCGTAACCTCCTCTTCTATCATTGAGTTCAACTGAGGATGAGAAAAAGACCACTATGCTATCCAACGCTATTTTTTTATAAGGTATCGGTGTTTGGTTAGAGAATCCTAACGGTTCCCTTAAAGGATTGCAATGTATGTCTAATTAGGGCATTTAGGTCAGTTATGATTAAGCATGATTTTAGGGTAATTAAACAATTTCACACCATTCCATTTACATCAATCACTAAATACAACACAAAATTCAGCACTAAATTAGTTACCTAAGCACATGCATACATAACTACTTACAAATATAGTTAAATACAATTCTAAGTCTCTTAGTACTCTAAAATAGTACTCTAAAATACGATAAAGTATTAAACCTAAATTACTTAGAGTCCTTAAGTTGCTTACTAAACTTGTCTCTATGTTTCCTATAATATAAGTACTCTTTTAGTACTTATATTATAGGAAACATAGAGACAAGTTTAGTAAGCAACTTAAGGACTCTAAGTAATTTAGGTTTAATACTTTATCGTATTTTAGAGTACTATTTTAGAGTACTAAGAGACTTAGAATTGTATTTAACTATATTTGTAAGTAGTTATGTATGCATGTGCTTAGGTAACTAATTTAGTGCTGAATTTTGTGTTGTATTTAGTGATTGATGTAAATGGAATGGTGTGAAATTGTTTAATTACCCTAAAATCATGCTTAATCATAACTGACCTAAATGCCCTAATTAGACATACATTGCAATCCTTTAAGGNTACTTAGAGTCCTTAAGTTGCTTACTAAACTTGTCTCTATGTTTCCTATAATATAAGTACTCTTTTAGTACTTATATCTTTATCATATATATATATATATATATGTATGTATATACATATTTTAGGTTATGATTTTACTCAACTTTTCATATATATATATATATATTATTTATTACTGATTTATCCTAAGTTAGTTTAGGATTCGGTTTCCGAATCTAATTTCAGTTCAAGTTCTAAATCAATTCCAACAACGAGTATTATACATAAATTCTAAAGATTCACACCCCAACCCTAATGTGAAATTAATCACATCAGGCTCGAGTATCCTAAGTATCACTTTTGGTCCTAAATCAATATTCTAGTCTACTCCATATATTCTAATCTTCATTAGTATACCGAATTTACTTCTAATATGAGAAAATTTTATGCTTTTCATATAATTACCTAAATTTAAGTTTCATACTAGATTTAATATATATTAACATTATTATTATATTATCCAATATAACTTAATATTTTATATTTACTATAATTCCAATTCTACATATTATCAAATTACCTATATTTACTACATAATGCCCTTAATAATCACATCTAATACCCTAAATACCATAAAATGATCATACCACATCAGATATGAACATCTTAAAATCCCTAATTATATATTAAATTAGTAATTGTTCGGTTAATCATTAATTAACCCTAAAAATCCCTAATTATATACATATTTTATGGGCCAAAAAATCACTTAAAAATTTTGAAATTTAATTTCTAAAAGAGAGCTTCATAGTATTGTTCTATATCACTTAAGTAGTTTACACAAAAAAATTGAGCTCAAAACTACACTCCTAAAGTTATTTAATTCTAAATCGAAATATACTCAATTTTGTTGGGTTTCTTAAGCACCCTATATTTCTAGATGTAATTAAAACTAACCAATGTTTTTTCCTAAATCTACATACAATAAAATGTTAGAATAATTAAATTCGTAATTTTATGGATAAAATTAATAATTTTAATAATTTACATAAAATTGGTTAGAATTTAGACTCACCTAACTATATGACTTCCGGCCACCAACGACAGTCTAGGGGGTATTGACCAATCCAAGCGATGGGTATGGGGTATGGTGGTAGTGGTGGTGGTGGTTCGTAGGTTCGGTCCAATTAGCCTTACAATACAGATTTTTTGTAATTTTTGTAAACTAAACCCTAACTCTCTTGTTTTGCCCTCTCTATTTTTTCTACTCTACCAACTACCTAAATGAGCTTCTAAAAAATTTTAGCTATTTATAGAGCTCTTAGGAAATTTTGATGCATTAATTTTGACTTGACATGTGCCTTATCTCTTTCAAATTGACTTCTAAGTGTATTAATTTAATTGACTAATTTTTTTCTTTTCATAACCTTGATCTAGATCATTCCCACTTTTCTAATTTTTTCCTGATTTTCCCTTGATTTTTAATTATTTTGCATTTTCAAGCATTTTAGGTAATTTTATGTATTTTTACCTATGCGTAAATACATATGGAGTACATGTAAATACTTGTAAATATTATTTATGTTATTCTATGATTTTTAGTATGCATATAATTTATCTTTAGTAATTCATTAATTATCAAAACTCATTTTATGCATCTCCAATAAATAATGGGTAATATACTTAAAATTCAATATTATGATATTCTATTATTTTATTACTTATTTTCCTAAATTCAAACTTGTGGGATAACTTTTACTAATATTTTTAGCTTTATTTTATAATTTAAACTTAATTAGATCCTTTAACCAATCATCTTAAACTTTCCATACTAAATCCGATCTTACAATTATAAGGCTTGCATTCACCATGAGTTGGTTGGCTCTTCTATTTAACTTTAAGATTGATCCTTCTGTTTAGCTTGGCACTTTGCTAAGCCCAGTAATTCCCTTGAGTAGGTCAACTTAATTGGACTGATTAGCTTAGTGGAGGTTAGCTCAACTTATTCCTCCTCTATCTTTCTACTTACTAAGCTACTCTTATAGTCTCTTCTAATGAAGTGAACTATTAAAGTTCTACAATATCTTGAATGTTACTTCTTAATTTAGTAAGGAATTTGGACATTACTCGACTCGATGGTTCATCTACTTTGCATTAGATCATAAGTATTTGGAATCTCGAATATACTCATCAATAGTTCAGCTTCCTTGTCTCAACTCTTGAAGTCTAGCAAATGTATGCTATAGATAGGTATATGGCACAAATATATTTTGGAGAATTCTTTTCATCTCAGGCTAGGTGCTAACTTCTTTGTATCCTTCTTGCCTACTCATAGTCTAAAAGTTCTTCCAACATAATACAACATACCTTGAAAATTCTACAGTAACAACTTTCACCTTCTTATGGTCCTTACACTAACATTAATAAAAAAATACGTTCAACCTTTTCCTCCCAATTTAGATAGTTGTCTACATTCCTAAAACTAGTGAAGCTTAGAATTTGAAGCTTCACATGGTTAGTAGCTCAAGGTACCCTAACTCGCTCCTCTTCTTCATTATACTCTTTATCTTCTTCCTCATCCAAATCACCTAAGTCAATCTTCCTTTGTACTTGTCCTCCCACTCCTCCACCTCAAGCTTATCAAGTTAGGTTTTGTCCTCTCATAAGTTAAGCAGCTTAGGGAGTATTCTACATGGCCTTGGCAAGTCAAAAGGCTAATGCATGTACAGCCTTGGTAAGGTCAACTATAAGGTTAGTCATTTCATCAATTCGTTCATCTATACTTCTAGGGGTCCCTTAAGATTATCGTCTATGGTAGACAACACCACTATTGTCATCTCCAATATCGGCATTAACACTAGGATCCATCATCTGCTCAACAAAAATCAGTAAACAAACTCATAATCTACAAAATAATAGGAATGGCTTACTTAACTTAAGCAATTCACATAAACTCTCCTCTACACAAAAGTTTAAGCTAACTATCAACACAGGGACTACTTTCAAAGAATAATAAACCTAGTCGAAACTTGCTCTATTTTTGTTTGTTTGAAATAAGGAAAAACAGAGTACATGATGATAGCAAGGTACTACGTAATCTTACTTACCCAAACACTCACAACTAACCTTTACATTACTAGAACATACTACTAAAACAAACATTGGTCATAAGAAAGTGCAAACACAACTTACTCAAATGAAAACTCCACATTGATTCTAAGATGATAAGCTGTAAGTAATGATTGACACTTGGAGGTGGGTCCAAGCTTGCTAAAAGCTTGAAAACAACGTAGGAAATGTACGAAGAATAGGAAAGTAAATAAGAAACCCTCAGATAGCTCTACCGAGGACTCATGGCTTAACTCGATGTGATACACAACCTAGTCCATTAAGGGTATTCGTTACTTGGCTTTGCTTAAGGGTTATGATAGGAGTAAAGTAAGCAAACAAACTATGTGCAATGTTCACGAAAGGGAGTATATTTAATATTGGAGACTATAAGATGATTTGCAATTATTTGTACAATAGGTATTTATACCTAAAAAGTTAGGTCATCTTGCCTAAAATAGAAAAGTCAAAAAGGTAATGTGTAAAATAAGTGTGTTATAAGGAATGTCCAAAGAGTATAATTGAAAATACAACAAAAATGGGTATCCTATACGAAAGATTCTATCACAGGGGTACTCGGTCACATGGCAAGTGACTAGTGGTTGTATGACTGATAAAAGATGGATAACTATTTAACTAGCCTAGGTGCTATTGAGTAAAGATGCTTAGTTGAGGTGATAGTTTGTTAGTGCTAAGCTGATCGAGTGACTTTTCTGAAGTAGATTATACTCGGATGTATTAGGTACAACTTGGATTTAGGTCGGTTGGACAACTGGTCAAATAGGCTAAGCTATTGTTTGGATGTGTCTCAGGTTGGCAATTGAAGACTATTGATAAGCTCAAGAGGGTTCGACTTGGTTAGGGCATCAAATCAATAGATTATAGTAGTTTGGATTCCTCAAATGTAATGTATAAAGAAAGAACTCATCTAGCCATGCTTTCCAGTCCTCAGGCTTGGGTTAAGGATCTAATATTCTAATTCCTATCATAAGGTGTACAACATAGTAATATTTATATAGTGGTTAAGATAGTTAGAAACTATGATCAAAAGTATGCTAGGAGAACCTTATGGAGAGAAAATAAGTCAAAAAATATCCTAGACCAAAGTTGTCTTGAAAAGAATAGTTTTGAGATCTAGACCTACACCTAGATATTGTATACGTTGTGTTTAGGTGCCATGGGTGAGAAAGAACCTTAGAAACAAGAGTAAGAGTTGGGGAATTTGCTAAGTAGCACTGGTAAGTAAATTACTTGTGTTCTATAGAAGATTTTATCTACTCATAACTTATCTAACTGTAATTAATTGATTGGTTTTGTGTGTAAATGCAACATGTTGTCTGGCGAGTTGCAATGATGATTCATAATCTTCTAAATATGTATATTGTTGGTTGACTCATGTTTCGTAAATGTAATATAGTTGTTGCTAGGTATTGAATGGTCTCATGAAGTTTGGTACCGTATTAACTTGACTAAAGAATTAGGTACTAAATCTGCTTCCTAAGGTGGTCACTTAAGTGAACCTAATATCGAAACATTAGAATTTAAAAGAAAATATAAGTAGACGTAAGAGCTAGACTAAGGAGTAAACTTACCTAGTAATTGCTGGGTATTGCTTAGTGAGTGATTTGATGAATTCATATGTGTGATTTGATGCATTCATGGCAAAGGACCTACCGATCAAGTTTTCTAAAACTAAAATTTTGCTATGCTAGGTCTTTATAAAAATTAAGTTTTTAAAGAGAAGCAAATGGTTTATGATAGGGATTAAGGACCGATCAAGTGCTTCTGAACCTAAAGGCTCATTTAGATAGTTCGCTGAGCTATCCGAAGTGAGTTAAGTGCTAAGGAGTAGTGCTTATCCCAATTCGACTGCCGAGTTAGTTTGCTTCCTATATCATCTAAGAAGCTGCCAAGGTAACCAGTTGACATACTAAGCTAACTTCTCCGTCATGCAACATTCCTAACATCAAATTAGAATACTGTTATCTTAACCATTGCCAAAGCTAGGTTGACAGCTATTAGGAACCAACCACCCAAAGCCAACCTAAATGTAAGTCACCCCTGAGCTAACCTTTATCCAGTCCCAGCAATTAAAGCTACCAAATTGCTAACGTCGACTAGAACCAATCTAGGCCTACCCCTGCTTGGTTCACAATGTTATTAGGACTATAGAATGAGCAAAATTAGTCACGTACTATCCTTTTCTAACATTTGTACTGTCCTTACTGCCAATGGATATTATTTTTGCGCGATTACATTAATGCCCTTATAAATTATTCTTGTTTTCCTTTAACAATAGGAATCTTTTTTTGTAAATTACACTCACCTAAGATTTACCCTAATTAAGTCATATAAATACTTGTACATTGTAATAACCGTAATAGTTATCAGATTGAACTTTTCAAATATACTCTTTTAAGTTAAGTATTTTGTTGTTTACTCTTGAGCTACTTTTATCTAGTCCTTTGAGTGTAAACTAGTGGTGAGTAACCTCTGACTACACTTATACATCATATCAAGTGCATCTTAACGTTAGTACATAGGAACCCGTACTTAACCTTCAACTATGATTTACATTTCCAACCATCTCACAGCTCGGACTCATCCCTTGGTTACACGTGATATTGAGTTCATATGTTCATCCACGAATTTGTATCATCTTGGCTACATTCGAAGCTAGATTCTTTTACTATCTTCTTTGAGTGGTTTGTTACTATCCTCGTGTGTTAGAGATTCTGTTGCTAACCTAAGATTTTGGAAGTTCAGAAGAGTGCTATGCTTTATTCTCCCCTATTTCCTATACGTAAAAATAGAGTATGGTTGTTTGTTTATTCATTGTATGTAGTTGTCATTGTAGTGGGACTAGCAGTTATTACTTCTTGTTGTCGTTCTCAGAGAGAACTTTAAGTGGTGCTTTAAACATCCATTTCTCTGAGTTAACCAACAATGTCAGATTTAAGTATTCATGGAACTCTAGGAAACCAAGAAAGTAGAACCTAACTGGCTAAAGGCAAGAAGGAAGCTTCACACATCAATTAGTAGGTGACCGCTTGGATAGGCTTACTGACTTAATAGCCAGTTTGGTAACAGTTATCTACGAAGATAGATAATGAGCTAGAAATAACCCTACTAGAGGACATAAGCAACAAAAGTGAGGTAATGGTCAATTTGGTTAAGTTAATGCCCCAGCTTGATTGCCTCGAGCAACAGGAATGGGTTGGATGCTAGGTGAAGGCTAGCACTTAAAGAAATTGAGGAGGAAGAGGAAAGAGACAACGAAGTAGAGGAGCACTATGAGCCTAAAGAAAAAAATGTACAAGCCCTTAGATTTGAAGGGTTTAAGACGCGTATTCCAAATTATCTAGGAGTGATAATGTTAAAGACTGCCTAGATTAGGTAGATGGGATTGAAAAGCGGTTTAAATGCCACAACAGATACAATAATGCAAAGGTTAGACTTGTTGTGTTGGAGTTCACTAGTTATGCTACCCTATGGTTGAAGAACTTGCAAGCCACCCGAAGAAGGGAAAGAGAACAAGAGATTAGGAGTTAGGATGAAACGAAGAAGGTTATGTAGAGAGGGTCTATACCAAGCTATTATTTGTAGGATGTCTTCAAAAGACTATAGGAGCTAGGGTAAGGAGGGTCAAGTGTAGATAGTTATGCTAAGGAATTCCAAATGTTCATGATTCGATGTGAAGTCATTGAGCTAAAGGACCAAATTGTATCTTGGTTCATCAGTAGACTGAAGTATGAGATTAGGGATGTCCTAGAAACCCTAGATATTGGAACACTTGATGATGCAGTCTGAGCCGCCCAGAGGATGGAAAGGCACTGAATAGGAAGGTTTTGGCTACTCGTCATTCGACTTAGTAATAGCCGATCTATTTCGAGTAAACCTATGCAAACGAAACCAAGTAAGGTTGTTGAGGTTCAACCTAGTCAGACTACCCGAGTAGAAGAGAAGGAACCCTCAAGGAAGTTTGAGAAAGGCTAAAGTTTAGAGAAGAAGACAAGTGAGATCAAATGATACAAATGCCAAGGCTTTAGACACATAGTCGTTTAGTGTTTAAATAGAAGAACTATGGTGATCCGAGGTGAACTACCAATTGTTCAAGTCGAAAGTACTAATGAGGATGTAGAAGAGATGAAAGAGGGCAAATAGGCTAAACTATTCGAGGAAGAAGTTATCTATAGTAAGGAAGGCAATATTATGCTTGCTACTTTAGTGTCGAAAAGGACGATGAGTATCAGTCTTATGCACAAAGATGAATAGAGGGAAAATCTCTTCCATATTAGATGTAAGGTAAATAAGTCTCTGTGTACACTGATTGTTGATAATGGGAGTTGTATCAATTTAGCCTCTGCATTTATGGTTCAGTAATTAAAATTCTCAACCAACCCCCCACCCAAACCCTTATGAGCTTTATTGGCTCAATGATAAAGGATCCCTATAAGTGAACAAATAAGTATTCATGCTAATTTGCATTGGTAGTTATCGAGATGAAGTACTCTATGATATGTTGCCTATGAGTACGTCCCACATTTTGCTTAGTTGACCATGGATGTTTGATCAAACAGTTATATGTGATGGAAGAAGGAATACATGTTCTATGGAGCATGAAGGTAGGAGGATGAAATTAAGTCCTATGAATATTGAGCAAGTAAAGGTCATGCACTCTCAACTGAGTTGAACCCTAAAGAAAGAGGCTTTGGTACTAACTCAAGTCGAGCTAAAAAGAGAGATAGAGCTCAAAGGACCAACCTATCTACTAGTCTAAAGAATTTTAGAGATGAGACTCGAAGAGAATGAGCTTCCTATTGAGGTAAAAACCATGCTAGAGGAGTTTGCTGACTTATTTCCAAAGGAGCTGCCGAAAGGTTTACCCCCAATCTAAAGCATCAAGCATGCAATTGACCTACAGTTAGAAGCCGCATTGCAAAGCAAGTTTACCTACAAACTGAATCATAAACAGGTTGTTGAACTGCAAAAGCAAGTTGATGAGTTGATGGAGAAGGGGTATGTACACAAATCCCTTAGCCCCTATGCTACACCAACCTTGTTAGTGCCAAAGAAAGATGAATCTTAGAGAATGTGTATAAATAGCCAAGCAATCAATCACATTACCATCAAGTATAAGTATCCCATAACATGGATTGATGATATGTTAGATGAGCTAAATGGAGAAAGAGTGTTCTCTAAGATCGACCTTAAATTTAGATGCCATCAAATTCAAATGCGCGAAGGTGATGAATGGAAGACCACATTCAAGACACAACATGGTTTATATGAATGGCTTGTAATGTCATTTAGACTATCCAATACACTGAGCACATTTATGTGCTTAATGAATCATCTACTCTGAAAATTAATAGGGAAGTTTATTGTGGTTTATTTTGATGACATTTTAGTATACAACCCCAACCTAGAGACTCACCAAAAGCACCTTCGAAGAGTCTTTGCAAAACTCTAAGATGAACAACTCTACACCAATTTGAAGAAATGCAACTTTTGCCGACCCAAGGTGATATTCTTAGGGTTTGTTGTAAGTAGAGGCAACATTCGAGTTAATGATGAGAAAACAGGAGTGAGCATAAAATGGCCTATGTCGACCTGTTCTGCAAACATGAGAAGTTTCTACAGTTTGACATCATTTTATTACAGATTTATAAAGAATTTTAGTATGATTGCAGCCCTATTTACCAAACTATCAAAGAGTGTTGAATTCGAATGGGGAGAGAAAGTGAAGAGGAGTTTTGAAGAGAATTTTAGCTCTGCTGAGCTTTGACAAAGTTTTTAAAGTAGAGTGTGATTCACTCGGACTGGGCATAGGTGCCATGTTGATGTAAGAAGGACGACCTATGGTTTACTTTAACAAGAAACTTAAACGAGCTATGCTAAACTATTCTTTATATGACAAGGAGTTTTACTCTTTAATCTAAGCCCTAATGATATGGCAACATTATTTGCTACTCAAGGAGTTTGTGATCTACACCGATCATGAATCCCTAAGATATCTAAAGAGCCAACCCAAGTTGTCTCGAAGATAAGCCAAATGGGTTGAGTTCGTAGAGGGTTTCTCTTATGTCATAAAATACAAGAATGGAAAGAACAATGTAGTGACCAATGCCCCATCGAGATGACATTCTCTCCTGACCAAGCTATAAACTAAGTTGCTTGGCTTTTCAACAATAAAGAATTTGTATGCTGAGGATCCACACTTTGGTCTTATCTACGTTCGGTATAAGGAAGGAAGGACGAACACTGGATGACAATCATAGAGAAGACAAATAGTTATTCAGGAAGAGGAGGCTATGTATCCTAACTTGTTCCATAAGAGAATTACTAGTGCATAAGGTGCATGGAGGAGGATTGATAGGATACTTTGGCTAGTGTCGAACCCATGAAGTACTATCTACAAGATTCTTTTGACCGAGAATGATGAGAGATGTACAATCCATGTTTGAAAGATGTATGACTAGCTAAAAGGTAAAGAGCTGAGCTGAGCAAGGCCACTATTTACCTTTGCCCATCTTGACTAAACCCTAGTCCGAGCTAAGTATGGACTTCATGTTGGGATTACCAAGAATAACTTGAGGGAAGGATTCCATCATGGTGGTTATGGATCGATTTAGTAAGATGACACATTCTGTACCATGATCCAAAACTAATGACACTTCGGCTATTTCTTTGCTTTTCTTACAAAAAGTAATCAAGCTTTACGACGTGCCTGAAACTATTGTTTCAAACCGAGACCCTAAGTTCATGAGCCACTTTTGGAAGATACTATGGAGATGAACAGGAACCAAGCTATTATACAGCATGTCCTACCATCAACAAGTTGATAGGCAGACCAAAGTTGCCAATAGAACCATAAGAACTTTGCTACCAGTTGTTGTTAGACGAAACATGGCTGATTGGGATCTGTGTTTGCTATTCATTGAGTTCACCTATAATGGGATCACCTACAGCATGACAAAGATGTCTCCATTTGAGGTCACCAATGGGTTCAACCTCGAGCTCCTGATGGACCAAGTACCTTAACTAAGACCTGATGATGACTGATCAACCGTAGAGAGAGTTAAGGCCATCAAAGTCAAGCACCAAAAGGTGGTAGAGTAATTAAGTTAAGCTACTGCTAAGCTTAAGAGGCGAGGTCGAAGGTAGAAGAAGAAAGAGTTTCAACTTAGTGATTTGGTCTGGATCCACCTTAGTAAGGAATGATTCTCGAATTTGAGGAGGAGTAAGTTATCCCTTAAGGTTAATGGACCTTTTAAAGTGCTTGAAAAGATCAATCCTAATGCTTACAGGATTGAAAACTACCTAAAGGATATGAAGTGTTGGACTTCTTCAACATTGCCGATCTTTAACCTTACACTCTCAAGGACGAGCAACCTGGAGCTGAGCTAAATTTGATCCTAAGTCTCAAACAACTTGGAAGGGATCTTAGGGATTAAGGACTGATCACGCGCTCTTGAACTTGAGAGCTCACTTAGATGGTTCGTTAAGCTATCCAAGGTAAGTTTAGTGCCAAGGAGCAGTGCTTACCCTAGTGTAACCTATCGAGCTACTTCACTTCCTACATCATCCAAGAAGTTGTGAAGGTGACCAACCGACGTGCTAAGTCAACTTCGCCGCCACATAACATTCCTGACATTGAATCAAAATACTATCAACCTGACCACCACTAAAATTGGGTTGATAGCTACTAAGAGCCAACCACTCGAGACTGACCTGAATGTAAGTAGCCCTTAAGCCAACCCTTATCTAATCCCAGCAATCAAAGCTACGGATCTACCGATGCCAACCAAATCTAATTAAGGCCCATTCGTGCTCAGTTCGTAGTGTTATTATGACCATAGAATGAGCAAAATTACGCTCGCCCTATCCTTTTCTAACATCTGTATTGTCCTTATTGCCAATGGATATTCTTTTTGCATGATTACATTAATACCCTTATAAATTATTCTCTTTTTCCTTTACCAATAGGAATCTTTTTCTTTGTAATTTACTCTCACTTAGAATTTACCCTAATTGAATCATATAAATAATTATATATTGTAATAGCTACAACAGTTATTAGATTGAACTTTTCAAACATGCTCTCTTAACCTAAGTGTTCTGCTGCTTACTCTCAAATTACTCTTATCTAGCCCTTCGAGCATGGACTAGTGGCGAGTAACCTCCGGTTACACTTATGCATCATATCCAGTATGTCTTGAGCTCGTATGAAATGTTGGTATGTCATATCCAATGTCAATGCACGAGAACCCCTACTCAATCTTCGACTATTATTTACTTTTCGAGCCATCTCACGACCTAGACTCATCCCTTGGTTATGCGTGATATTGGATTCGTGTGTTCATCCATGAATCCATATTAGTTTGACTTTTAAAAGATGGGTTTATGAAGTAAGCAACCTCATTTATAAAAGCAGGATTTATGAGCAAATAGAATTGTATTTCTAACCACATCACATAGTTTCCACTAGGCTAGTTTTCGGAAACTCTTTATTGCATTGCTAAGTTCTTGAACTTCAGTTTGTGTTCAAATGCTTGGTTAACATTGACCAATCGAATGAGTGCTAGGTTAGATTAGGATATCTATATTAATGCATGTCATGTGCATTAGCATAATACGTGTTTGCTATATTTGCATTACTTGGTTAGACTAAAGTATATTATGATTAAATTGGTGAATTACTTAAATATTTATGGTATGGTTCTACTTATATTTTTATTTGTTTGTCTACTCTCACTTAACTTATAATAAGTCGAGGGGATAAGTTATCTTATCCTTAGGTTAAGGATGAAGCAGTTAAGATCTCATACTACGAAAGCAAGAAGACTTGAGAAAGCTAAGTGATTATAGTTTTCTTTACAAGGCGAATAGTTGTAGAATTTGATTTAAAATCATACGAAGAAGCTAAGTTCTTCTAGAAAATTGTCAAGCTACAATGCAAAGACTTCAATATAGAATTTGTAGATGTATTGTACAAATTTTCTAAAGGAGCTATGTATTGTAAAAGGTTGTACATTTGTGATACCATGGGTTTGGCTCACTATTGCAAAAAATTTTTGCTATGGTTTATTATATAACATAACAAAAGATTTTGGAACCAACCATTTGAAAAGTTAAATGATAAGTAAAATATAGATTCTACCTTATCCTTAACTCAAAGATGGCAATAATGAACTATTTTCAAACGCTCAAAACTTTAGAAAAATTTTCAAATAGATGCCTAAAAAGTTGAGTGTTACAATAATAGGTTCAATTCCATTCGTAACAATAAACAAACAAGTAAGCAACATTAGTCGTGGAATAGAATATGAAGATAGCTTGACTAGCCATGCCTAAGCCTTGGAAATAAACCAGTGAATCAGCCTCATGTTTACTATTCAGGAGTTAGTTTTCGTTTAGCCAAAGCCCCAAAACATGACAAAAAATGATTAGCAAGAAAAGAATCAAAATAGAACACACTTAATTATCACCTAACACCCCTATTCCATTCTAAATTTCTGCACTTTCCCCTAATTTTAAAAACGTATATGGACTCTAAAAACAAAAACTATGTGAAGCTTCGTAACGACAATTTATTTGCAAAACTCCAATGAGAAACACTCAAGTTATGGCCCAAACAAGTTGAGATATGTGAACTCAACTTAGGCTAGATTCTTTTTCTATATGCATTTGTACTGATTTCTTGACATCATGCTTGTTGATAGGTATTTTTAATAAGTAGGCCTAAAACCTAAATTAATAAGATTGACCCTTAAGCCCAACTCTAGGTACAACTATTCTCACCTACTATAAATAATGAATAAGACCATAGGTAAGGGCTCTTTCTCTCTCGTATTTTTCCCTCTTACAGTTTTATTTTACAACAAGAGGGCTGACTTTACTCAGATACCAGAACGAGATTTCACCGTAAACAAATTTGTGCCATATGTGGGAATGAAAAGGAGAAAGAGAGAGGGTAATCCACCTTTACAAATTTAAAATGAATTTCCGAACTTGTGGAATGGGTTCGCCTCGTGGCTGTTTCTTCTAGACTTTCAGATAGCCCTCGGTTGGATCTCTTCTTTACATCTAATTACGTTTGCTTGCAATTCGCTAATACATTACGTCTTCAGCAGTTTTTTATTTTAAATTTCGGCTCCTTGAATGTATCTTTCATGTTGAGCCATGCAAAATTCGCTCATGCGGTTACATGTTGCATCCCCTTTTGGAAATTAATTTCTTTTAAAGGATGACCACCATGCTACACATACTTTTGGAAAATCCATGCGACTGGAAGGAAAAGAAAAAAAGGCCACGACATTTTTTTCTTGTGAAAGCGTAACCACCGCAATTTCATCTTTTTTATGGTCAGCAACCGTCTTCTTCCTGTGAGTTTATATGCTCAGAGTGATTGCATTTTCATCTTCTTGTGGATCATAACCGCCACCGCTGGGTTAATAAGTGCACATTCATGCACCGCCTGCTCATTCCTGTTCATAACCGATTGGGTGCTGAGTTTTTAAGTCGTTGTCCAGATCACCCACTTAATCTTGGAAACTACGTTGGGCTTTTCATCTTCCTGAGTGTTTCTGGATATTTCTAGTTTTACGCAGCGCATCGACAGTTTACATTCGGCTCCATTCGTTTTCAGATTGGACACTTGTCCATGTTATTTTGATTCTATTGCAGTTAGACCTAAATGGGTAGGAGTAATTATAGATTATGATCTTGGAGCTTTCGCAATTTTTTATGTCGATCTGTTTTTCTATATTTTGCTAAGCTCTATCACAAGAGCTTTATTGGCCGAGCTTCAAGCATTTTGCCCGAGCAGTAGTGAAGTTCGTTCATGAATCTATTAAGCTGATGGGTGAAAGTAGGATGGTGAAGAAAACAATACGTAAGAAGACAAAACATAAGAAACACTACAAGGATCCCAGAGCACCATATCTTGCGTCATCACTACAATGGAAGATGATTTCAGCATCATGTCATGTCCATTATCTCGGTGGAAATGTGTTTCGATGTCTCCAACTCTATAAAATGTTTGAGCAATTATTACATTACCGATTAGTTCAAGACAGATATTTCTCCTTGGCCGATCTTCTTATTCGGAGAGCCAACATAATGCGAGCTCTAATTGAATTCCAACCTAGTCTGCAGAGCTTCAAGATCCGTTCAAGCTCTAAACTCCACTCAGCCGAGCTCTAATTTGAGATGGACAGCACTGAACAGCACAAGCACTTGATGGCGATACACCCGACCTACTCCAAGCACATTCCTCAACTATTCCATGGGCGACAAGAAGTCCGAGTTTCATGGATGCTGAGCTCTAAGCTTGCCAACATTTTCCGAGTTTTATCCTTCAAAGCCGACCTTCATGCCGAGTTATATACTTCACAGAACAGCAGGGAACTGAGCTACTTCTAGAAGCTCCATGCTACCAAGCTGAAACTCGTGTATCCCAGCTTAACCAGGCGTGACAGCCAACATAAGGCTGTTCACCAACCTGTTCATCGTTGAGTTAGTTAAAATAATAATTTTCTCCTACTGAAGAAATTGTGGCTGGTGAGATCCGGCTGTCATGTCCAAGTGCTGAGCTTCTTTGAGCAGCCAAAACAAATATTTAGCCGAGCTATCCTTGTGTTCATGGACAAGCACGCAAAGGGCAATAGCAACTCAGTGCAAGCCTCCATACCTGATCTCATTGCCGAGCTTGAGGCAACTTTCCTTGCAGCGCCAATAGTTACCGAGCCTTGCCTTATTCATCTTAACCAAGAGTAAAGCAGTGACAGTACTCAACACTTGACCAGAACAACAATAGGCCAAACCTATTGAAAATCCAAAGAAAGCTATGATTGCCCGAGACGTATCACATTTCCGAGCAAAAGCAGATCAAAAATAGACGAGGACATGACCGAGCACTCCAAAAGGACGACCACAGCTGAAACTCAATCAAGAGCATGCTTCACTTAGTTGAAGCAGAGTTATACTTCATTGAAGCATCCAAGCCGACCCAAGCTCCATAAACGTCCGAGCTATAAGCCATACACTATTTCATGCCATTGACCTCCTCGCATATGCTGAAACTCCCACACAAGCCGAGCTATCCGTTGGCATGGTCGCGAGTGGCCGAGTGGTGAGTAACGAAAACCGGACTCTTCATCGACAGCAGGAGTGTGTACGGCAACGTCCAAGCAACGAGTCAAACTACTTACAGTCCGAGCACCGTGTAATGAAATTCGAGTTGCTGCATTTATAATCCCAGCTCAAATCTGTTATTGACTGGTCTGGTTTTTTCCTTCAACTAGAGATGCATTCTTTGGCACGAGCAACATTCTTCACGGTCAGAACATCACAGCAGCATGAACAACCAAGTCGAGAGCGAACAGTAGCCTACCGAGCAAACAATGATAGACTGAGTTCCATTCATCCATTCATTAACCTATTCAACTGCAGCAGGGCGTTTGCCCGAGCTACGAAGTTTCACGCCGAGCTGTTCATGGATTTAATACTCCGAAGTTTCATGCCGTGCTCCTTGTAGCTATAGCCGAACGGCAGTGCCAAGCTTGGAATATTTTCCAAACTGCCATAAAGACATTAACACCCCAAGCTTTGAATGTGAAACCCGACCATGCACAGTGACCGAACCAACAACAACTGATTAGACTTCACTTGAGCTAATAGTTGAGCGCCAGCAATTAATCCGAGCTGCTGCACTGCACATGAACAAGAACTGAATAGTTTTTAGCTCTTGATGCAAGATAGTGGCTGAACATCTTCCAGCCATGCAAAACTTTGAACTGCAAATACAAGTAGAGGTCCAAGCTCGTGCACGGAAGAACAGAAAGCGAATAAGAGCAGTGCTTGATCTGAACCACAGAAACTTCTTGGCAGATGATTGAGAGCCTACAAGCTTTGCCGAGCATCATCGACGGCAATGCCGACATCATTTGCGTTCCTCACAGAAAGATATGCCTTAGAAGCTTCTCCCCATAGATGGAGCCAAGCAATGATTTAGTCCGAGCTCATACCACAATTTCCACCATAAATCCAAGCTCTTGGGCATGTCAATCGCCATGCCAAGTTTGGTAACTCCAAACCGAGCTCCTGCGTCACAGCCAAGATCCGACCTCCTGTGGCATGATAGAGCTCCAACGGCATTGTCGAGGCTGAGCTCCCTTAAATCCAAGCTTCACCTGATCACGTTACCCGTTGAGCTTAACACAAGCCTTGGCATTTCGGGAGGATTCCTAAGCTCTAAACAGCAGCCTCAAAGAACTGTCACAATGGCAGCACCGAACTTTCTACAAAGGTCGACTTGCTGTGAATGGCTAAGCTTCGCGTAAGACCCATCAAAGATGTTGAGTTGCAGTAGTGTTTTTGTTGCTGAGCTCTTCAAATATCCAAGCTTTTAACAATACTTGCCGAGCTATTGCTACCAACTTGCAAGATTAGCAGAGAAGCTGAGCTATTTACTAACGTGGCCGAGCTTTAAATTGTAACATGATACCGAGTAGCTGTTGGCTGGGTAGTTCCCATGAAAGCATAGTCTATTTGAGTTTCAGATAGCGACTGTAATTAGACGGAAGTGAGCAATGAGTTGAGAAGTATTCAGAGCTCCTTTACACTCCGAACATGAGCTGATCGGAGCTGTAGAAATTTGACCTAGCAGCTGAACTCCACGAGCTGATCAGCAGCTATAATCTCAAAGCCTATTACGTAGCAGTTGAAGAGCTCACATATAGCAGCTGAACTCCACGTGATCATGTCCGAGTATCATAGTAACGGTGCTATACCCTAAGACCGAGCTCCAGATATTTTGTTTGAGTAATAGTAGAAGCCTATACCAAGCAGAAAAAAAAAAAAAAAAAAAAAAAAAAAAGCTGATAGAATTGGGCAAGTGAGCTGCGGTCTTATGTTCCAATTGTGAACGAAGTTGAAGTAGAGGTGGCCTAGCTGCTCCACAGGTTCTCGAGCTGACCGGCCATGATAAATACAACAATGTCCGAGCAGTTACGGCTATACTTGGAATGTTGTGATGTTGTCGACAATAATGCTCTCTTGGCATTATGGAGCAACAAAGAAATATGAGTTCGATTTGCAAAATATGGATACAAAGGTATAAAATTTTTAGATATGTTGTGAGATATGGTTACTATGACATTTGGGGATTTCTTCGAGAGCAATAACCTGGCTTACCAAAAGCCCAACGACTCTTGGTAATCTTTGAGCCCCAATCACGTGTGGATCTTCATTCATGAAAGATGAGTAAAACTATTTATGATTTGTCCATTATTTATCCTTCTAGATATATACTCTATGTTGTGCTTTGTGTTGGTTAGCTGTCAACACTGCACTTAATTCCTGATTCTTGTATTAAGTTCTATTCATTGGCATTCGTAACTATGTACTGAATTTATAATGAGTTTATTTCCACCTCCCTTGGAAACAAATACAATAACTCAAAAGCAAATTCAAGCAAAAGAAATGTCCTCTGCTTTATGCCTCTATAAACATAATCTGCTAATAGGCTATTCCCAATAGCTGTAAACCTTATACACTATGGTTGACGATTAAATCATATAAAGCGCTATCCTTAAGTCTTATATTTGATTGATGATAGGAAAAGGATATACTTATTATTATAAGTCACAAGAAAGGGTTGGTAAGGTGTGAAGCCCTAAGCTCTTCTAAGAATCATAGGTACAAATATGCTATATATAATACCTTAAGGTTTTGAGTCAATGCAATAATGCTAAGACTCAATGCTATAAATATAGGACATCGGATAACGTTATCTGTTTTAATTTAAACTTCACAATAATGTTAAAAATGTTAAAAGAAATACCCTAGTAAAATCAATTTCTCGAAATAAATTATATAAAATAATCTATTTAAAAAAAATGTTAATTTATTGATAAAATCGATAATTATTGAAAATATTAAATTCAAGTTTTGAGCTATAGAAAGATATTAATGATAAGTTTTTTAACTTACAAAATTAATAAATGAATTTGAATTATATATAATACATATGTATTTACATATGATATGCATTATTTGTATTAAATATATACATATAATAATAATAAATTATAAAAATAAGGTAAATTAGTATAAAATAATATATAATTAATTTTAAAAAATAGTTTGATGAGTCATTAGATGATGTGGTACCTTAAAAATTATTTAAAGTGATGAGTCAACACCTAAATAACAAGACAATGATAGATGGTATTGAGGGATACTTAGGAAAATAGAAAGATGACATGTGACAAACACGTATTCAATTTTTATTAAATCAATAAACTTGAAAATCTATAAATAGGATCCTAACCCTCATTTGCAAAATTTTAGGACTCTAAAAATACAAGAATACAATTTAGGAAAAATATAAAAAAAAAATTTAAAATAGAACAAAAAATAGGGTCGAAGTTGGTTTAAGGCGATTTGTATACTAAACCATAACCTAACTTAGAGTAGCTTGGGCATCCAATAGAGGGTAATATTGCTAGTCCTTCTAATAAAGAGCAACAGCCAAGTGGTGGTTAAAGACAGCCAATTCAGGTCCTTTAATTTTCTAGCCGAAATTTGTTTAATTTTCTAAAGATATCAAATAATATTATTTAATTATGAAACTTGGTTTTATGGGATTATTTTAGGTATAGTTTAGTGTAGCAATTTTATTTTAATTAAATGTTCAGTAGAAATATAAGGCCCTTAAGAAATTGCCTTATTTGGACAAATTTTAATTAAATTTTTCAATATATTAAATAATGTTCTTTCAAGCTGAATTTTTGTACATAATATGTTTACTTATGTATTTAAATGTGGTAACAAGAATTCTTGAAATTAAGTATGTTTACCATTTATTATATTTGTTTTGAATAAAACTAGCAATTTTGCTGTTTTGTTAGAATAATTAGTTTTTGATAAAATCAATGAGTAAGCCTTACATATTCTAACTTCTAAAAGTGGAACACCTAGTTTTTATCTTACGCATAAATTTGTTTATTTTCCATATATTTTAGTAAAAATAGATAATAGCTAATTTAGTGTAATTAATGGACAAAAATTAAACTAAATATTTTTGTGAATCTATAAGATTTATCGGGCTTATATACTATTTATTACATATTTTCCTAATACAAGCTTATACATTTACCTCATATGTAAAATAGTAAATAATACTATTATGATAATTGAAAAGATAATGTAAGATTAATGTTTTAGGTATAAAATAGATACTGTTTAAGTTTAAAAAGTGTGATTTTTAGGATTTTTAGTTTAGAACTAAAGTTTATTTAGGTTAATTATGAAATTACGATGATGTGCAACTGAGTTAGTGGCGAGAAAGGATATTTTCGAGCTTGCAACCATATTGATCAATCTAATTTCTTAAGATATCCTAATAGAATACGAAATAAGGAGTGTCATGATATAAAGTTTACTAAAATCGAATAAAGAACAAGCAAGATATGGTTAAAGGAAGTTTAAAAATGCGGCAATGAAAGCTTATACCCGTAGTTAACAAAGAGATTGTGTTTGTATTTTCCTAAGTGTGGTAAGTAAGGAAGGATCATGTTGCAAAGTTTAAGATTTTACACTACTATTAAGTTAAGTAAGTGGATTTAACCTGTAATGACTCAGCTAGAATTCCTCACACTGAGGTATTGTCCATTTTAGCATGAAATACCACATGTTTTTGTCTAGTGCAATAACTTCCTAAGAGATTACCCATCCTATAATTGCTCCAACTCGAGTACGCTTAACTTTGGAGTTTCGATGTGCTCTAAGATGCTACACCAAAAGGCACCTCAATAATTGGAGTTCTTTCTCTTAACATGTAAAGGGTATTACAATCTATCCCCCTTATAGAACTAATGTTCTCTTCAATTTCCTTACACAGGTCTAAGACCACCACTAGGTAGGGACTTGCTCTTTCAACTAGTAAAGTGTTCTAATATTACCTATAATGACTCGATCAAAACTCCTACCATCGAGGTATTATCTACTCTGACATGAAATACCATATGGTTTTATCCCCTAGTGTAGGAGCTTCACAAGAGGTTACTCATCCTGTAATTACTCCAACTTGAGTATGCTTAACTTTAGAGTTTCAACGTGCTCCAAGTTGCGACATCAAAAGGTGCCTCGATGTTTAGAGTTTCTTCTCCTACCATGTAAGAGGTATTACATAACCCATGCTTGGAGTAGATATAATGTTACCCATAACACTGTATACTATTTGATACTATGTATGACTATACCTTAGTTGAACTACTATGCTGTTATATTGGATGTTGATCTGATGTTTTTGAATAATTGTAGTCATATCTTAGTTAAACTGTTATGCTGCTATGTTAAGTATAGATGTGATGTTTATGAAAGATTAGACTAGCTTAGGGAGTTGAGTAATTACTAACCCAATTTTCTAAGTATTTACCTAAGTAAACCCTAAGTAAGATATTAGATTTCTAGTAGGGAGGACCAAAAACTAAACTTAGATAACTAATTTGAGAAAAACTTAAAGATTGGTTATGCTAGGTGATACACTTGAGTTGTTATTATATAGTATAGCATAAAAAGAGACCTATAGGTTAGAATTTTCAAAATGAGGCTTCTAAGTGATTAAGAAAAACCATGGCTTTATGAACGTATTTTTGGAAACATATAAGTTCTCATTACTTGAGAAACTTGCTACTTTAACAATCTAATTTAGTAGACAACACTATGCAATCTAATTTAGTAAAATAAAGCTGAGGGTCTTATGCCTAAGCAACTCTTTGTTGCTTTTAGGCATAAGCTAACGACTCTTTACGGCCAAATTTGGCAAATGCAAAATTAGGGGTCCTACTCCCAAGCAACTCCTTATTACCTTTAGGTTTCTAGATGTTGTATTCAGATGCCTAAGTATGCCAACTAACTGGATGAGTATATTGGAAGAGCATATGATATTAGTACCGATACATGCCACATGCATAAGCATAGTATGTTGGATTACTAGTAATACATGTCTAGTTAAGCTAATGTATGTGTAAAGTTAAACCTCCTAGTTATGATTAAAATGTTTAAGTTGTAATATTGTCAATATTGTATTGCTCATTATCCACTCTCATTCAACTTCAATAGCTAAGGAGATAAAATATTTTATTCTCAAGTTAATAACATTATAAAGGGCCCAACACTTGAGGAGATGTATCTTAAGAGCATTAGTTAGAGTCAACAACTATTGGATAGAACCTATACTAAGTTAGAAGCCTTATGATCACCTCTAATTAGAGCTACCAAGTTTTACAATTTAAATTCCTATATTTTATCATTTACTCGATTAAATAGGCAAGTAGACCTATCGTTTGTTAGTATGGACAAGTATAAGGTCGTATCTATTGGGAAAAAGATTCAAACACTAGTACCAATTATTCTTCTTATTAACTAGTGACCAAATGATTTAATGAAATAATTTAACTAATTTCTATAACTACTCTATACTAATTCTACGATTACGCTAAGAAAACATAAGAAGATTATAATACAAAAACAACAAATTACAAAGCAAATTTACTCAATCATATTAATATGTCTCATGAACTATCCATCCTACCAATTACTCATCTACAGTAATTCTCTACTCATAAGTATTTTTCTCATATTTACTAAATTATAATCCCAATTGCGTTCCTTAAAAATCTCTTCTCAAAGAATAGACAAGTCAAGATTGCATTACAAGCTTACTAATCCTTGAATTCCATAAAAAATGCAACAACTTCCTAAAAGTATATCTATTAGTAAGAGTAATTTATTCTAGTGACTAAGATCTATTCAGGGGAATCATTTCTCAACGTATTCCATTGAAATCTACTACAAGATTGTGTCGTATACTATACTCCCTCAACTTGTATGAAGTTCTAATAACTAGAAATTCGTAATTATTAGGAATAATAACAATTCAAAATACATTCATGTTAAAATGACTTCGTAAGCCTTGATTTATCACTCATACATGATAGAAAAAAACAAATATAGAGAAATAGGAAAAAAGAATTAAAACACAACATAAAAGAAAAGATAAGAATAAAACCCCTTTTAATTCACTTAAAGGATTCTGATATAATAGTATATAGACACTAGATTCTTCACAATTCTCTCGAAGTTAGTAAAAAATATTACACAAAACTTTCTTTACAACATCACTACCTAAGAACACAAATAAGAAACTTCATGGTCTTGATTCTAGTGATTTGATATGTTTCTTGATGGTGTTTGTTCTAATACAATTCTCCCTATTAATTTGGTGTTATATCTCCCTTATCTAAAAGTCACGATATATTTATACTTAACTCGTCAAAGGACTCGAATTACACTACTTCAAGATGCCGCCTAATGTTAAGACATGTTTCACGTACTAGTTTGTGTGAAAAAGTTGAAGAAGAATAGTTGTGTCCACTCTCATCACGCTCATGACTTAGAGAGTGATTGTCTTGAAAAACAAGATTCTATAACAATTACAATTGTGACAATGGACGCCATCGCCTTGTCGCTTCATCATATCTCATCACTCCTATGACTGAAGGCGTGATCATCCTCTTGCTATACAAACATGGCCATGATTGACAAGGGGATCATCAAAACTTCCCCAATCATGCCCGTGATAAAGGGCGTGATCTATGCTAGCCATTCCAAATTTTCATCATCACACTAGTGGTCGAGTGAATTTTGGTTCTATTTCAAAGTTTTCTTCTCCTCACGACCATGATTGCCTTAAAAGCCATTGTTCTTGTATAAATTTCATCCCTTTGCTCATGATTCATTTGAAATCAATACATTGCCCAATTAAGTACCAAAAACTTAACAATTGAATCACAATTATGAATAATTTATGCCTAAATATGTTTTCAAAGTGAATCGCAATTATGAACAATTTATACCTAAATATAACTTGAAAGTGTAGAGTAATTTATGCTTATCATCCTACTATGTTGGAAAAAAAAATGGTTCATGTTTTGATATAAATATTAGATTATACATATAAGTTATAACAAAATATCCAACTAAACTCTATTATAGCACCCCCTTTATCACATTAATAAAGTTGTCTTTTGAAGAATGAGCAGGTTGAATTAAGTTTTTAATCAGTATTTCCGTGTAATGATGCATCCCGTGCTAAGCTGAGATGTGATATCCTTTAGGCAGTATCAAAGGATCAATTAAGGACTATAACCTTTAGGCACATATGAGATATGTAGGGTAGTTAGGTAATCACAAGTCATAGTTTAGTAAAACAACTATACTAGTTATCCATAGAATCTTATGTAGTGATTCCAAAAGGTGATTCATAGGGAATACGAAAGATCACTATTGAACTGGGTACCTAAGGAGCAAAGAGAAGAACTACCACAGCAATCACAACCTAACCCTAAGCAATCACGACATATGGAGGATTTGTCACAACAGTTTATGGCTGCATTGGTAAGAGTTAGTGGAGATGGAGATAAGTTAGCTTAGGTGCAATGAATAGAAAAACCATTTAACGAAAAGAACACCAATCCTTTAATGGTAAAAGAATGGATCGACTTGTTGTAGAAAGCCTTTGAAGTTCATGAGGTTGAGGAAAATAAGAAAGTTGGGATAGTTGCTAATCTATTTGAAAGAGGTACGAATAATTGGTGGGAGGTAAAGATATAGAATTTACCAGAACCTGTTGGTTAGTCTACATTTAGAAATGCTTTTCTAGAATACTATTTTCCTAAGTGTGTAAGAGAACAAATATGTGAAAAATACTATAAGCTAAGGCAATGGGGTAGGATAATTAAAGAGTATGAGTTGGAGTTCAATAGGTTACTAGAGTTTGCTCCTGAATTGTATAGAACAATGAGGTTTCTATAACTAAGTAGTTTGAGGCTAAGCTTAATCTTTATTACTAAGTATAGCTAATGAGGAGTAAGGTAGAAAAATATACTAATGTTGTCAATGAAACTCGTTTGATTGAACAAGCTTGTAATCTTCGATAGGATGTAGATGAGATTGAGAATAAGAAAAGGAAGTTAGATGTTAGTTATAGTAACAAAAGTAATCTAACTAAAGGAAAGAAGTTCATTCGATTTGCAAAGGGAAACAGAAGGCCCTTACTAAAAGCATAACCTTGTTGGAAGTGTAATGGTGAGCATCGAGCTTAGGAATGCCCAAAATTAGGGGGGAATTGTTATAGGTGCAGTGAAATTAGGCATTTAGCAAGTAATGTGAAAATCCTGATTCAAGTGGTATATATTGTTAGCGATGACATTAGTGAGGGCATATTGCTCAATGTTATGTAGGATAACAACAAGAGAGACCAGTTTAGCAACAAATCCAAGCTAATAGACTAGGATCGAGTAATAGGAATAAACGATCTAGAGGGGAAGAACCCAAGCTGAGGGAGCAAGGTAAGGTGTACACTTATGTTATTAAGTGAGATGAAGTTAAAGATGACCAAGGTATAGCAAATATGACCTCTAAACTTAATAACTTAGAGTGTCCATATACTTAGTAGTTGATAGTTGACAAATGAAAAGTACTTGACAGTAGTAATATAGTTATCATAAAATGTTTTAGGATTGGTGTATATAGGAGATAGTTATGGCCATACTCTATTTGATACTAGGGCAACTCACTCATATACTTCAAAAGAATATGTTGATAGAAATAAACTTTCTACAGAAACTTTAAAATTAATAGTTACAACCTCTCTTAGAGGAGAACAAGTGATACAACATCAATTGAAAGATGGGGAATGCGAATCTAGATACTCGTGAGATAATTGTAAAGTTGGTTGTTTCAGATATGAAATGATTAGATGTAATACTGGAGGTAAGTATGGAGCAAATGTTGAATGTGAGGAAAGGATAGTAGCATTTAAGTAGCTTGATAAGAAGAGAATGATAGAAGGTTCATAGAAACTTAAGTACTGAGAGAAGTCACCAGAAGAAAAACCTGAAGAGGAAGAGTTGAAAGTTGACATTTGGAGGAGATCCTAAGAAGGATATGTATGTTGTAGTGAGGCAAGCTAAAGTTGTTATTAGAAGGAATAGAATGGTAGGAAAGGATTAAGGTATATGATTAGGTGCAAGTTATGAGAATAAATCATAATTTTTATTAGAGGTATAATCAAAGACTAATTCAGAGGTTGATCTTGTATAGAATGAGATTGTGAGTCATGAGGTAATAGCTAATTGTAAGACTATGGAGTTGAAAGATGATAAAGTATGTGAAGTTAATAAGGAATATGAATATAATACTACAATAATATACCTTTCGTATACCCTTGACAAATGTAATAAGTACGAAGAGAATGGTAAATCTATAACTTTAAAGACTCTTTTGTCAAGACAAGTCACATTTTTTATGACTCTCATGTCTTTCAAAATAAAGTTTCCATGTGAGTCTTGTCATGTCAACTATTAACCAAAAGAGTGTCCAATATCTTTATGAGTCTTATTCATCAAGAGTCATGTCAATTTGTGAATGATTCAATTAAGTCCACTTGGTTTGAGTCATTCTTTATCTTCTCATTGTATAAGTTGGTAAAAAAGTTTAGATTTGCCAAACTCATTCTTGTTGATATATGTGTTAACTATGGGAAGTACTTAAGATCTTAACTGTGATCATTAAGCAACGATCGTGATATAAAACCTGTAGACGTGAAGAAATTAAATTTTTTATGTTCATCCTAAGTGGAAATTGGGACTTAGACAATGTATAAGTGATAGGGATGAGGTGAAAAGACATGTTGGCCAACTATGGGACAAACAAGGAAATAATGAAAGAGATGACTATGAGTTCTATAAGACTAACTAATGTGAGAGTTTGAACCAACTTAAGGAATGAAGTGAGGATTAAGTGAAAGGACTAGTTGGATGGTGATAACAAAATGGTATAAGAACATACTAGTTCAATATGAGTAGTAATAGGGGTAAAATTATACACGGTAATCGAATGATTGTGGTATTTAGATATGAACCTAACAATGTTACTGTAATGAATTAGTTACTATGGAAAGATGACTTGAATAAAAAGGGGGAATGAAATGGGACCAGCTGTATTAACCATATATAGTAAAAGTTAGAAACAAAAGATGAAGAAAGTAATAAGAAATGTAAGTCAAAGCAGAAAATTTACAAGTTGATAAATTTGAGATCAAGATTCAAGAATTGGTATTAAAGGATTTCACCCTTTAACAATAGTTAATGATTTTAATATGATGTGGAAATTAGAGTTGAGCAACAAAAGCACAGTGTTAAGATTGAATTTGAAAGTCCTAGATTGTAGAAGTTTTAAGGATGAAACTTTTTGTAAGGAGGGTAAGATATAATATCCTATGGTTTCAAGTCGATGCTATAATCTTAAGATCCAAGCCCCTAAATTTAGGGCCCTAAGTAACACTATCTATTTTAGTTTAAACTTCATAGTAAGGCTAGAAAAGTTAGAAAAAGTATCCTAATAAAGTCAATTTCTCCAAATAAACTATATAAAAGAATTAATTTAAGAAAAAGATCAATTTATCTATAAAGCTGTTAATTATCGAAAACGTTAAATTTGAACTTTGAGATATAACGAGATATTAGAGGTAAGTCATTCAACTTATACAATTAATAAATAAAGTTGAATAATATATAATATACATATATTTACATACGATATGCATTATATGTATTAAATATAAACATATATTAATAATAAATTATAAAAATAAGGTAAATTAGTATGAAATAATGGAAAATTAATTTAAAAAATAGTTTAGTTCATCATCAAATGATGTGGTAGCTTGAGAATCATTTAGAGTGATGAGTCAACACCTAAATAACAAGAGGATGACACATAGCATTTGGGGACTCTTAGGAAAATAGAATAATGACATGTGACATACACATATCCAATGTTTATTACATCAAATGAACTTGAAAACCTATAAATAGGATCCCAAGCCTCATTTACAACACTTTAGGACTTTAAAAATACAAGAACACAATTTAGAAAAAATAGAAAAATAAAATAAAATAAAAATAGAACAAAAAATAAGGTTAATGTTGGTTTGGGGTGGTTTGTATACAAATCACACCTAACTTAGAGCAGCTTAAGGGTTCAATAGAGGATGGCACATCCAGTCCTTCTAACAAGGAGCAACAGTTAGGTAGTAGTTGGAGATAGCCAATTCAGGTCCATTAATTTTCCTATCGAAACTTGCTTGATTTTCTAAAAACATCAAATGGTGTTATTTAATTATGAAATTTACTTTCCTAAGATTATTTATGATATAGTTTAATGTAGACATTTTATTTTAATTAAATATTAAGTAAAAATATAGAGTTCTTAAGAAATTACCCTATTTGGACAAATTTTAAATAAATTTTTAGAAATATTAAATAATGTTCTTTTAAGTTGAGTTTTTATACATAATATACTTAATATATGTATTTAATTTTTATAATAAGAATTTTTTAAATTAAGCATGTTTACTATTTATTATATTTTTCTTGAATAAAATTGGCAATTTTGTTGTTTGGTTAAAATAATTAGTTTTTGATAAATCAATGAATGAGCCCTAAATATTCTGACTTTTGGAAGTTTATGAGGAAATTTGGTATACTTAGTTTTTATCTCACACATAAATCTATTTGTTTTCCATAATTTCGAGGTAGAAGTGCTATTTTGGTAAAAAAAAGATAATAGCTTGTCTAGTATAATTGGTGGTCAATTATTTAACTACATATTTTTGTGAGTCTGTAGGATTTTTCATGGAATTAATTAGGCTCATATACTATTTATTATGTATTTTCCTAATATAAGCTTATATGTTGACCTAAGAAGTAAAATAATAAATAGTACTATTATGATAATTGACAAGGTAGTGTAAGATTAGTGTTTTAGGTATAAAATAGATGTTGGTTAAGTTTGGAAAGTGTGAATTTTAGGATTTTTAGTTTAGAACTAAAGTGTATTCAAGTTAATTATGAAGTTATAATGACATACGACTAAGTTAGTAGCAAGAAAGGGTATTTTCGAGCTTATAACCATATTGATCAGTCTTATTTCTTAAGATATCCTAATAATACTCGAAATAACAAGCATAGTAGAGATTTTTGAAATCGGATAAGAAATAAGTAAGATACAGTCAAATGAAGTTTAAAAATACGATAACAAAAGCTTATAAGAGTTTGGGTTCGATCCGTAGTTGTCTTGGAGACTATGTTTATATTTTCCTAGGTATGATAAGGAAGGACTATGTCATGAAATTTAAGATTTTGCACTATTATTAAGACTAGGTAAGTGGATCTAACTCGTACTTGGAGTAGATATAATGGTACTCATAACACTGTATGCTATTTGATGCTATGTATGACTATATATTAGTTGAACTGCTATACTGCTATATTGAATGCTAATGTGATGTTTTTGAATAATCGTAGCCATATCTTAGTTAAACTATTATACTGCTATGTTAAGTGTGATGTGATGTTTATGAATGATTGTACTAACTTGGAGAGTTAAGTGATTACTAACCCAATCTTCTAAGTGTTCACCTAAGTAACCTTAACTAAGATATTAGATTTCTAGTTAGGAGAGACCAAAAGCTAGATTTGGATAGCTAGGTTAAATAAAACTTAAAGATTAGTTGTGCTGGATGATACACTGAAGTTGTTATTATATAGCATGACATGACATGACATGGCATAAAAAGGGATCTATGGGTTAGAATTTTCAAAATAAGGCTTCCAAGTGATTAAGAAAAACCATGGCTTTATGAGCTTAGTTTTTAGAAGCATATAGGTTCTCATCGCCCAAGTAACCTGACTACTTTAGTAGTTTGATTTGGTAGACTACATTATGTAATCTAATTTAGTAAAACAAAGTTAAGGGTCCTACTCCTAGGTAACTCCTTGTTGTCTTTAAGCATAGGCTAACAACTCTTTGTGGTCGAATTTAATAAATGCAAAGTTGGGGGGGTCCTACTCTTCGGTAGCTGTCTATTACCTCTAGGTTCCTAGATGTTGTTTCTAGATGTCCCAATATGTCAACTAACCAGATGAGTATATTAGAAGGACATAGGATATTAGTACCAATGCATGATAACATAGGCACAGCATACTGCATTACTAGCAATAATTGTCTAGCTAGGCTAATATATGTATGAAGTTAAGCCTGTTGGTTATGATTGAAATGTTTAAGTTGTGATATTATCAATATTCTATTGTTTGTTGTCCACTCTCACTTAGCCTCAGTAGCTAAGGAGATAAAATATTGTATTCTCAGGTTAGTAACATCGTGAAGGGACTAGCACCAAGGGAGATGTATTTTGAGAGTATTAGTCAAAGTCGACAACTTTTTGATGGAACCTATATTAAGTTAGAAGCCCTACTATTTTATAAAAAAGAAGTTTATGTTTTGATGTAAATATTAGGCTATATATATGAGTTACAACCAAATATCTAGCTAAACTCCATTGTTGCACCTTGATTATCACATAAATAAAGTTGTTTTTTGATGAATAAGTAGGTTGAGTTGAGTTTTTAACAAGCATTTCTATGTGATGGCACATCCTACATTAAGTCAAAATGTGACACTATCATTTCCAATAAAGAATGACGAGCTATATGAAAGCCTTAAGCCATTAATTAGCAATGAGTAAAATACTTTAATCTTATACCTCATACAGACAATGGGTAAATAAGCCCAAAGTCTTATACATTAATGGACTAAAGGCCAACTAGCCTATCTTACCACTCCACTTAGCACAAGTCATACCCAACTCGGAGACTTGCATGCTTTCCTAGCATTTTTAGGCAAACCAGCCTCTTTAGGCCTTCACCTCTTTAGGCTCTTGCCTCTCTAAGCACACTAGCCTCTTTAGGTCCTTGCCTTTTCAAGTATATCGACACTTATATATGCTCTGACTACTCCGGGCCTTTGCCCCTTCAAGCATCTTAGCCTCTTCAAGCCTTAGATTAACTTTCCTAGAGGGTACGAGGCAAATGTTTATAGGTATTTTTAATGAATAGGCTAAAGGCCTAAATTAATAAGATTGAGGCTTAAGCCTTAACAAGACGATACAAACACTAAATAAAAATTGATAAATTTAAAGACACTTTATAAATGGAAATTTTTAAAACAGTGTCAATCTCTTAACCACTAATGTATTGGATTGTTTACAGTAATAAAACTGGTGAGTATCCACTATGTTATTTCCTCAAGGAAAAGAGTTTAATTATGTATCAAAATCTAACTTGCTACTCCAATCTAGACTACCTAAATAAGTAGTAAGTTGAAAATAAATGCAACTAAATGAGAATGAAATTTAACAACAAGCACTTAGTCTAAAGGCATAGGATTGCAACATGTTTCCAAAGTACTGATGAAGGCATATTGTTAAGATATTAAGGATGGTTTTTAATTGGGTTTTGATGGAACTCACTTGAGTAGGGCACCTAACTCAACTGTGTAGTGGAATATCTCCTCTCGGTCTCATTTCCTTACACAATCAACTAAATTACTTAATTCCTATCATGCGTTAAGTAATTGAGTCCTAGAAATTAAGGGGTTAATCTCCTCTCGGTTTTATAACCTATCTTAACTCACTAAGACTGCATAATGTATTGTGAATTCAATAGAGAACACCTAATCTCCTCTCGGTCTCATAAGCATAAGAACCTATTATCGATATTTCATCGGCTCAATGACTCAAATTGGGAAATACTCAACAAATCTCCTCTCACTCTCATAATTATATAAACCTTGTAAACTCTTAAGGATACTTCCTAGGACTAATGTCCTCTTAGTCTCATAATTACAAGGAATCCCATTGAAAATTTCATTAGAAAGCACTTTAAAGAGACTAAATGCAAAACCAATCATCAAAATCCTATTTAAACGAACATACCCTTATCATAACTATAAGGTTACATCATCTACAACATCTACATGTTCACAAACCATTAAAACTAACTTAACTACTCATATTAAGAGCAATGGCAACAAGAAATGATAGAGAAATAGTAACATCCATAGATGAATAAGTAAACAAGAGGATAACAACTTGATAAGAGATTTAATGAAGAAAATGGAGTAAATACTTAATAGACAAGCTTAAATGTGCATCAAATATCATAAACAAGTCACTAAGATAAGAAACAAACAATGAACTCACAAAACTAAACCCTAAAAATGTTAAAAACCTAATTGCGGCTCGCATTTCTAACTGTAAATGCAAGTATTTACAAAATTGGGTTACCCATCGATCGGTGGGAAGGTCTACTGATCAATCGGTAGACACATATTGACCCTATGTTGTCTCTATATTTAATGAACGCGAAGTTCAGGAGGATTTGGGTTTTAGTTGAAAATCCCTAACCCTAATTTCTTCTACCAATCGATTAGTGCTTAAGCTACTAATCGGTAGGTATGGTTAAATACATTCCTTCTCATTCTGTTCATGACACTAGCTACTCTATCGATCAATCATCCAATAGGTCAATCATGCCTTAAAGCTTCAAGGCATACTGATCAGTTAATAGCAAGCTACTGATCGATCAATATGACACACATTCACTAGCGCCCTTCATGTTATCCTCCTTGATCGAATGATGGGGTTTACTAAGACCATGGCAACCCCCATACACCTATACATAGGATATAAAATGCATCAAATTCATTTAAAAATGACACTTTTTAATGCATGTTTAACAATTTTACACAAGTTGGTCCATTTTGTGCATAAACTTTAAATTTATATAATTGTAATAGGTTTTCACTAAATTTATACATAAACATAAGTTTTAAAGTTAAGAAATTGTATACTTTGAGTAGTGATCAAGCCCAACTCCGAGTAAAACTCTTCTTACCCACTATAAATAGGGAATAAGACCCCTAGCTAAGGGGTTCTCTCTCACTTCTGTTTTTCTCTCCTACAGTTTTATTTCATAACTTGAGGGTTGACTTAGGTATCGGAGTGGCTATGTAAGAGCACTCTCCAATGCTCCTCGTAGTCGTTTGTTGTTTTATAGGTACTCATGTACTGAAACAAGAATTCACCATCAACAATGCTTATTGGAGATTTCATTGAACATAAAGATTATCTACTTAAGGATTATTTTAACTAATTAACCAACATGTTTGGATAAGTGATACTCCATCATTATTACCTATGTTTGTGATTGTTAGAGTTAGTTAATGAAACTGATTGCTTATTGACTTATAAATAAAATGTGTGTAGGCTTATTAAGGGATTTTATGCTAGTGATAGTTAAGGTATTAAATTGCTCTCGCTAGACCATATATATCAAATAGGTTTGATTGTGATACTTTGTTTTATAATTTGTTGAGTGTCCACTGCTTATAATTGGTTGATTAACTTGTAAACTAAATTAATTAAGGATTAGTTAAGTCATCCCCTACATCTTTTCTAAAGGCCGTCAACACTATGTAGCATAATGGGAAAGCCATACGAAGATGAATCTTCAAATGTAACCCAGCTTTGACCTTTGGGAACTACTACCATATTGAGAAATCTTACCCTTTGATTGGAGCATAGAAATGGCCCATCTTACTAGCTTTAGAGTATTAGGTAAATATCAAATGGCCATGATGACTTGCCAACGAATCTACAAATTCAGAATCTGGGATTAATGTATAAGAATGGTCTCCTAACTTTATAGCTTTGAAGGGCACAAATCCAACCCTTACAAGATACTAGGAAGGTCTTGTAAGTACATTCTTTTAAGTACATACATTGCATATGGTTGAGTACTACATAACATATTGACTAATAACTTAGTTAGCTTAACGTATTACGTAATTTGAGACTTAATCTCTCTAAATTGTTGTTTTCTCACTTCCTTATAGCTTCCTTTGCAAGTTACAGTAAAAGCCAGGTAAGATAGGAATCTTAGAGAAGAGTGATCATTACTCCTTTCAAAAGTCATATAGGATATGTTAACTTATGTTATTGATACTGTTGGTTGAAAATTATGTTGCAAAATGTATAGGTCACATGTGTAATATGGAAAGAAATATTAATATAGGTATTTTAGTTATTCAGGTTAGATTCATAGTCCATTTGAGGTCATCAGGTATTGAATGGTTCTCCCCTCTCATTATTTGATAAGGATATCGGCTCTTTATGTTCCTATAAGAAAGGTGATAGGGATCAAGGACCAATTACACGCTCTCGAGCCCGAGGGCTCTATCAAGTGGTTCACCGTACTGTCTAAGGTGAGTTAAGCACCGAGGTGCAATGCTTACCCCAATCCAATCTGCTAAGCTACTTTGTTATCTATGCTATCCAAGATGTTGTCGATGTAATCAACCAGCATGCTGAGTCGAACCCTCCATTAAACCATAGTCTAAGCACCAAATCTGAGTACAACAACCTCTACTGTACTGAGGCTGACCAAGATTGTCAAGAGCCGACCTTCCGAAGCCAACCCATGCTGAGCTGTCCCTAAACCAACTATAGTCTAGCCCCTTTTGATGACTAATATACCTGAATAGAGACCCACCCTTGTTCGAACCACAATACTATCAAAATCATAGTAAAAACGTGTACGCACTATTCTTATTGACAACCGTACTATCCTTTCTAACAAATGATGTTCGCTATGCACGATTTCATGTCTCCCTATATAGTAATTTCCTTTTTATTTAGCAAATAGGAATTCATTTTTGTAATTATCTATAACATAGAACTTGTCTTAATAGAGTATTATAAATAATCACATAATGTAACAGTTGTAAAAATACATACAGAAGAATACATTAAACTTTTTACCTTCTCTCGAGCTAAGTGTCCTCTTACTCTTGATCTACTCTTATTTAGCCCATTCAAGTGAGGATTAGTGGCAAGTGACCTCCGGCCACACTTGTCCGTCATATCAAGTGCGACCTGAGCTCATGTAAGGTGTTGGTGTATCATATCTAGCGTCAGTGTACGGGAACCCCTGCTCTCCTTAGATTATTATTTACTTTTTAGGCCATCTTACGACTTAGAACCACCCTCTTTGGTTACATGTGATATTGGGTTCGTATGTTCATCTACAGTTCGTATCAAAGGGCGTATGAAACTATAGGTGTTTATATATATCTATATATATAATAGGTTAGCAGGTTATATCTAAGTATCATATACATGCATGTACAAGTGTTACAATGGATATAAACAAATGATATATAAATAGGTCAACATGTATCATTGATAGAATCTCATGCACTTTGACTACAAAATGATTATTGCATAGTTGGTGCATACACTAGATAATAGCTTTTAAGGTTGCTACTGCTAGGCCCCAATCAAAGGCATGACATTTGAGTGGTATTAGAGTTTTAGGTTGTTAAAGATAGGAGAAAACTATAAAATGGTGGTATAGGGTAGAACCTAGCTAGAATTAGGTTAAAAGTGTAAATGATTTGGACTTCTAAGATATATTATATGTAGTACCACCTATATACAATGTCTCTATTTATATATGTACATATATCCACTACTTTACTATTCCTACCTATTCCCCTTCCTAACAACGATGTCCTTATAGATTTCGAATGTTGAATTATGGAGCTGTTAGAAGCAAAATGTTGAAATTATCTAATTGTTAGGATCCTCGAACATGCATTTGTAGGGAATTGTGTACCATTAATTGAAAATATTGGTTAAACATTGGAGTTTTAGTATCTTGATCTGGAGTTGTATGAATCCTTATAAAGTTATAGTTTTGAGATTTGTAATGAAATATTTTAATTTGAAATATTATATTTCATTGTTATTATATGTGATCATAGGTTTGAAATTACTAGCCAAATACGTCTATAAGAGTGAAGGTCAAATGGTATAGTTGGAATTGCTATTGCCTTTATGTTTGGAGAACTGTATTCTAGAATATAACTTAACTAGTGAAAAGAATGTTGTTGACCTACAAATGTTTTGATGATACCTTTATTTGGTAGGGGTTATGGTTAAAATTTTGTGGATCTTAGTCTTTCAAGACCTTGAAATCATATGGATCATCAAAATTTGAATTGGAAATTTTAGTTGTGATCTTGTCTAAAGGATATTAAGGTTAGATATACCAATTCAACTATAGGGATAAATAGTTTAATATGACTCTTAACAAGATAAGTAGGTTAAGATGTGCTATAGGAATGAATATCAATTATGAGAATAAGATTGAACCCTTAAAAAAAAAAAAAGGAAAGGGAAAAAAATGAATTTTAATGAAAAGGAGAAAATGAATGCATGATTGGAAGTTATGACTTGATAAGTGAAGGAGTTCATAATGGTTTAAAATCTTAAAATAGAAACCTATGATGCATTCATGTCGATATAAGTGAAATCTTAACCAATAATTTGGAATCACATGAATTTTGATGAGTGCATATGTTATCAATAGATAAATAATAAGTAGTGAAATGAAGAACACTATGTTCTAAGGGATTATAATAGAAATACAATAACACTAAAAAGTTGATGTCAAGAGAATTGGAGATTGACCTAAATGTACATTAAATGTAACAATTACTTGACTTTTATTGATTGAAAATAGTGAGTCATGTTAAGATAAGAGTCAAAGTATTACAAGAAACGATATATTCCAATTAGGATCGTAATCTTGATTGACCATAAACTAGATTGGCATTTGAATAAGGAACAGTTCTTTCATATAGTTTTAGGGGGATCTTAGCAATACGCTAAGTAAGAATTTATTTTAATCCATTGAAAGCTTGTGATTGAACATATGCTTAAGGAATTCTATATATAACATTTTGAAGAGTTAATCTTGTTACTCTAGGAAGATCCCTAGTAATTTTAAGATCTGTATCTTAGACTATTGATAATAACATCGAATGAATTAGAGAAGTAAATCAGAGACAAATCAACTCAAATCTTAAGGACGAAACTTTTTCTACTAAGGGGTTGAAATAATGTAAACCCTCAAAAGTTGGAACCATATATTTGAGAAGGAAAGAAATATGTACATTGTTAAAGACTAGTCAGTTCAAATCTTGACCAAATAAAGGTGAGGGGGATATAAGCTTAAATATAGAGTGAGGGTAGAGTGTAATCCAAAGTTTGAGATTGCAATATAAGGACAAGAGTAATAAAGAGAGTAACTAATTAGATTAGAGAATAAGAAGGAGTTTAAAGGTCGAGAATGAAAGTAGAACCATCATGAACTTGATATGTTTTAGAATAGAAATCTAGGGTAGCAATCTCAATAGTTAGGTAATCTTTAGCATTCAAAAATTTAAGAATTCATGCAAAGCGCAAAATTTGATATAAGAGCTTTTACTAAGAATTATGGTCACATGTAAGTCTTAGTTTAAATTGAATAATAAGGTATCCTTAATTTTTTAAATAAGTATGATAGGGACTAAGAACCAATCACTCGCTCCCAAGCTCGAAAACTCACTTATAGGGTTTGTCGAGCTATCCAAGGAGAGTTTAACTTTGAAGAACAATGCATCTAGTCCAATCTATCGAGTTACTCTACTCTCCATCTCATTAAAGAGACTCTTGAGGTACCCGACTTGTTGCGAAGCTAACCCCTTCACAACACATCAACCTAAGGTGAAGCACTGATCCCACCTATTACCAACCTAACACATTACCAAGGTTGAGTTGTCTTAATCTTGAGCTAATCAACCAAGGCTGACTAGATAGTAGGCCTCCTACTGGACTAATCCTTCCTCAGCTTAGAACATCTGAGCTACCAAGAATCTAACCCCAACTTAATCTACTGAGAACCTATTTTGCTTGGCAAATAGCATCATTGAGACCACAAAGTAGATAGTTGACACGCGCCCCATTTTTCTATCATTCATACTATCCTTTTTGTAACCAAATATCCTTTTGTCTATTTACAACTTTGCTCTTATACACTACATATCTATCCTTTCCCAATAAAAATCCTTTTTGTAAATTTCATAAACCTAGGACATGCCCTAAATGAGCCATATAAATACTTGTAAAATATAATAGCTGTAACAATTGTTAATGAGAGTTCATTGAATTTCAAACATACCTTGCTTTGTGAGCTAAGTGCCATTTACTCTCAATTACTCTTATCTAGTCCATTGTGAGCATAGATTAGTAGCGAGTGTCCTTTGGCTATACTTATGCATAATATCAAGTGCGACTTGAGCATATACAAGGCTTTGGTGAGTCATATCCACTGTTGGTACATGTGGACCTCTACTCAACCTTGGACTATCATTTATCCTTCAAACTATCTTAAAAATCAAACCCAATGCCCCTTAGTTCATGTGATACCAATAGTCATGTGTCATCCTTTCCTAACGATCTATATCATTTTGGTATTAGAGTTTAGTTACATTCAAGTAAGTTTCTATTACTTTATACTCTAAGTAACTTATTATAGTATATTGTAGAAACTTTGTATCATTATGGTGAGTGTTTGGAAAGTGTTTAGTGCTAAAGAAATTTAGTTCTCTACTTTCCCTTATTTCTTGTTCACAAAACAGAGTGTCATGTGTTTGAGTGGTTTTTCATATGTTACTTGTAATAACTGTTGGTGTGTTAGGCATTGTTTTGTTGTAGTATGTGGGAGGAACTTTTGAGTTGTGTTTCAACTATTAATCTCTTATGATAAACAACAATGTCTGACTTTAATGTTCAAGGAACTCTAGGTAACCAAGAGAGTGCACTCAAAATGGACAAGGTCAGTAAGAAAGTTTCACACCTAATTGACTAGATAGGCATACTAACTTAGTGGCTAATATAGTAACTGCCATAAATGAAGATAGACAATGAGCCATAAATGAACCCTGTAGAGGATGAGCTAATGAACAGCTCGAGAGAAGCAATGGCCGCTATAGCGAGTTAATGCCCTAAGTTGACCACATTAAGCTAAAGGAGTAGATAGATTTACTAGATGCAAACTAGCATTAGATGAGATCGAAGAAGATGATGAGGAGGTAGGTGATGAAGCTAAAGAGTATTATGAACCAATGGAGAGGAATGTTCGAGCTCTAAAGTAGAAGGGTTGAGGATGCATATCCCTAGTTTTTTTCAGAGTAGTAATGTTGAAGACTACCTTAATTGGGTAGATAAGATTGAGAAGTAACTTAAATGTTATGAAGTACTTGATATTGCTAAGGTTAGACTTATTGTGCTAGAGCTTACTGGATATGTCTCCTTGGGCAGATGAAATGAAAAGAGTCATAAGACGAAGATTTTTTTCAAGCTATTATTTGCAGGATGCATTCAAAAGGTTATAGGAGTTGAGGCAAGGAAGATTAAGTGTTGATGCGTATGTGAAGGAGTTCCAGATGTTAATGATTCAGTGTGAAGTTGTTGAACCTTAAGACCAAATTGTATCCCAATTCATCAATAGGCTAAAGTATGAGATTGGAGATATCTTAGAAACAATGGATATTAGTTCACTTAATGAGGCTATCTAAGCTACTTAGAGAATCGATAGACATTGAGCAGGAAGATTCTAATTTCTTATCAATTGAACTATTACTAGCCGACCTGTTTCGAGTAAACTTATATGAATAGAACCAAGTAAAGTTGTCAAGGTCTAACCTATTCAAACTACATGAGTAGAGGAGAAAGAGATTCCAAAGAAGTTCAAGAAAGGCTAGAGCTCAAGAAGAAAGACAAGTGAAACTAAGTATTTCAAGTGTCAAAGGTTTGAACACATGGTTGGTCAGTGTCCAAGTAGAAGAGCCATGGTGATCTGATGAGAAGCACCGACCATTGATGTAGAATTACTAATGAGGAAGTGGAAGAACTAAAAAATATTAGATAAAGCGAGCTATCTAAAGAGGAGGAGATTATCTATAGTAAGGAGGGTAATTTTATAATCGTAACCATGGTATTGAGGTGAGTAAGGAGTGTAAGCCTAGTATTAGAAGACAAACAGTGGGAGAATTTGTTCTACATTGGTTGTAAGGTGAATGGGTCGTTGTGTACATTGATTGTTGATAGTGCCAACTACACTAATGCAACATCCGCATTTGTGGTCTAGTAGGTGAAGTTGTTAACTAAGCCTCACCTTAAGCCTTGTAAACTGCACTAGCTCAGTAACAAGGGAGCCCAATAAGTGAATAAGCAAGTGATTATGCCAATTAGTATTGAAAACTGTTGAGATGAGGTGCTCTATGATGTGTTACCCATAATTGCATCCCATATTCTTCTTTAACGATAGTAGATGTTTGATCGGAATGTGACATATAATGGAAGGAAGAACATATGTTCTTAAGAACACGAGGGTAGGAAGGTAAAGCCAAGCCCAATAACTACCGAACAAGTTAAAAATATGCAGACTTAACTAAGTCGAATTTTGAAGAAGGACGCTTTGGTGATAACCCGAGTTCAGTTGAAAAGAGAGATGAAGCTTAAAGAGCCAACCGATTTACTAGTCAAAAGGTTGCTTAAGATGAGGGGATTAGACGGGGAACTGCTACCCATCGAGTTGAAGTCATTATTGGATGAGCTTGCCAAACTGTTCCGAGGTGAACTGCCAGAAGATCTACCTCCCCTTCGAGGCATTGAACATGTGATAGACTTATAGCCAAGAGCCACTCTACCAAACAAGCCTTCTTATAAAGCTAAATCCTAAACAAGGTGTTAAGCTATAGAGGTAAGTAGATGAGTTGTTTAAGAGAGGGTAAGTGCGAGACTCCGTAAGCCCATGTGCTATAGCCATAGTTGTCAAAATCGCAATTTTACCTATGTGATTCTACGAATTTATGATTTTAGGAAGTCATTATGAGTTAACTCATGTATAAATTCTTTTTCATGTAAAAATTTATCTTTTTAACTAAGTTTACATATAAACTTGGTAACTCGGTAGAAACTTACATTTTTTACCGAGTTTATCGATTCTATATATCTAAATTGCATAGGCTAAAAAATAGAAAAATACAACTAAATTTTTACAAACCATCAATTATCAAGGTATTATATCATCTTTCCTATCCTATTTTATTTTATTTTTTTCCTGTTTTTCTCTCTCTTAGTTTATGTTCACAATCTTCACCTAAGATTTAACTTTAATAGCATAAATTACAAGAAAAACTCTATAATTCAACTTATACCATCAATAATTTGAAATGAGTTGAAATATTTGGTTCTCTTTAGTCTATTGCTTTTTTTCAAAGGAAAATAATTGAAAAAGTTTAATTTCGACTTTGATTGTCCCTCTTTCGTACATGTTTAATTATATATTATTAAGAATTTTTTATGAAAAAAGAATATAATCTCTTTATTCATGTATTTCCATCATGTTTTGAATAATTATTATAAGCATCTCTATAGTTTTTTAATGCTATTTTACATAGGTTGTAGAAACTTACGTTTGTACGTTTCAATTTCATGTTTTGATTCTACTAGCTCTCTAGCAATTCTACATAAAATCGCTAGTTTGACGACCTAGGCTATACCTGCTATATTTGTGCTAAAGAAAGATGGGACATAAAGGATGAATGTAGATAGCCAAGCAATAAATCCCATTACCATCAAGTATAGGTACCCTATACCAAGGCTTGATGATATGCTTGATCAGTTAAATAAAGCAAGAATATTCTCCAAAATTGATCTCAAATATGGATATCAGCAAATCTAAATGTGAGAGGGAGATTAATTGAAGATTGCATTTAAGACTCATAATGGATTATATGAGTGACTTGTTATGCCCTTTAGATTATCGAACATGTCAAGCACATTCATGAGGCTGATGAACCATATACTCTAAGAACTGATAAGGAAATTTGTAGTATATTTTGATGATATCCTAGTCTATAACCTTGACTTAAAGACTCATTGTGAACATCTTCGAATAGTCTTTTCAAAACTCAGAGTTGAGAAGCTTTATGCCAACTTGAAGAAATGTAACTTGTGCTAACCTAAAGTGATCTTTCTAGAATTTATTGTGAGTAGTAATAGTATACGAGTTAATAATGAGAAGATAAGAGCGATTACCAAATGGCCTATACTAACCCGTTCACCCGATGTCCAAAGCTTCTATGACCTATTATCATTTTATCACCAATTTATAAAGAACTTCAATACGATTGTGGCATTACTCATCGAACTATTAAAGAAGAATGCAGAGTTCAAGTGGGGAGAGAAGGAACAAAGGGGTTTTGAAGAGGTGAAGGAGAAGCTAACTAACTCCCCTCCCTTTAGCTCTTTCAAGGTTTAAAAAGGTATTTTAAGTAAAGTATGACACATTTGGACTAGAAATAAGAGTCATATTGATGCAAGAGGGTTGACTTATTGCCTACTTTAATAAAAACCTTAGATGAGCTACACTCAACTATTACGTATATGATAAGGAGTCTTACTCCTTGATCCAACCCTAATTGTCTAGCAATATTCCCTGTTACCTAAAGAATTCGTGATCTACACTAATTATGAGTCTTTGAGATATTTGGAAAGCCAGCCTAAGTTGTTTTGAAGACAAGCTAAGTGGATAGAATTTATGGAGGGATTTTCTTATCTCGTAAAGTATAAGAATGGCAAGAATAATATAGTAGCCAATACCCTATCAAGACGACATTCCCTTTTGCATGGTTATCAAAATCGCAATTCTACTGTTCATTTCAATGCATAGAATCAGTAAAATTATATAAAATCATACAAAACTGGTAAAATTATAAACTTGTAAAATCATACATGAAAGTTCCTAATTTTACTAAAAGTTTGCATATCAATGATTTCACATCCATTTTAACTAAGAAAAATATTATAAAATCGTAAACTTGTAGAATTGTATTTTTTACTTACAATTTTAATAGCCAGGCCCTCTTAATCAAGCTATAGACTAGGTTACTTAGATTTTCTATGTTTAAGGATTTGTATGCTAATGATCCATACTCTAGATCGATCTATGCTAAATGTAAAGAAGGCCGAACATTTGATGACTATTAATGAGAAGACAAACACTTGTTCAAAAAGAAAAGATTATGTATCCTGACTTGTTTTATATGAGAGTTGCTGGTGCATGAGTTGCATGATGGAGGATTGTCTAGACATTTTGGTAGGCATAGAACTCATGAGGTACTGGCCTCTAGATTCTTTTGGCTAAGGATGATGAGAGATGCCCAAGCTATGCTGGAAAGATATGTAACCTCTAGAAGGGCAAAGAGCTGAGCCAAGCAAGGGCAGTATTCACCTTTGTCTATCCTAACTAAACTATGGTCTAAGCTGAGTATAGACTTTATGTTAGGATTACCAGGGATGTCCTAAGGGAAGGACTCCATTGTAGTAGTCGTAGATTGATTTAGTAAGATGGCATACTTTGTACTCTGCTCAAAAACTAATGATGCTTTAGTTATCTCTTTTCTTTTCTTATAGGAGATCATTAAACTCCATAGAGTGCTTAGGACCACTTTTTTAGACTAAGACCCGAAATTCATGAGTGATCATCTCTAAATAAAGCTTCCAAGTTTTACAATTTAGAAACCTATATTATATCCTCAACTCGATTCAATAGGCAAGTGTACCTATCATTTTATAGTACGGATGAGTATAGAGTCGTCTCTACTGGGAACGGCTATAAACATTAGTACTAATTAATCTTCTTATTATCTAGCAATCCAATTTATCAAGTGATTAATCTAAATTGCTAACTAAACTAAACTAATCTACAAACTAATGCCACTAACACAATGGTTACAAAACAATTACAAACAATACATTTAACATGTAAACTTACTTCATCACTTAGCATGATCCTACCAAAATACTTTTTATCCTAATATTTGTTATCTGTAGGAAATTACAGTATGTAAACATTCTTCTCAAAACTGCTTACTTGTAATCTTAATTTTATCTATTAAATCTCTTCCTAATTAACAGCCAACTCGAATCGCATCAATGTCATGTTAATGTATCAATTCCCCTAAGGATGTAGCAACTTCCTAATAATATCTCTATTATCAGGAGTAAGTTGTTCCAATAAACTAGATTTATTCAATAGAATTGTCTTTCGACATATTTTATTGAAATCAGTCTTAAGTTAATGTCGTACATTACACCATACTTGGATTCATTAAGTACAATTCATCGAAATTAATATTTATCAAGAAACCACTATTTCATGCACTTGATCATACTAAATGATATAGCAAGACCTAACATACTACATACACATAATAAAGAAACAAAACATATAAATAAAATGCAGAAATAACAAAGAAATTAACATATAACAAGTAAAAGAATACAACCCTGTTTTGAATTCCACTATAGAAACCTGATAAATACACAAACAACAAATTCCCATCATCTCTCTCAAGTAATTCCGGGAAAGGTACAATGTATAACACCTAGAAACTATACTAAAAGAAAATAATCAAAAATACAATAGGTATGAAGATGTATGAATGGATGTATGATCTAATCCCCTCTTTTGTTTAAAAATTTTAGCACATTTATATTCTTCTCGTCAAAAGGCTAAGCTCGAAATACACTACTTCAAATCACCTCCTAGCATTTAGACTTATTATGTAAACCCTAGGAAAAACAATAGTTGAACCTTAACTCGAGTCCGATTATTCTAAACTATACAATAAATCGATAAGGCGAATGATAATAAAAGAAAATGAAGTTTAATAAATCAAATATAACACTGATAACAAAACCTTCGGAATTTATCAAAACCTTAAATCGCTTACTAAAACCTTAAAAACTAGTCTATGCATCATTAATCGAAACCGAACTCAAAATTGCTCGAGATCCTAAAATCATAAACATAAACTTATAAAATGGTTAAATATTACACAATAGCAATAAAATTATAGTCGAATATAATTTTCGACTAAATCGCCTATTTGTACGACATTGTAATAAAATTTTCATAATAACTTGTAAAAATTATAATTGTAACGAGTACCAGTTAAATTGATAAAATTTCACAGAATTTTGAAAACTAATCTATGAGGAAATTCGATATAATTTATATGATTCGAAAAATTATACATATTTGTTAATAAATTTCATTTTCCTTCTCTACTAATTTCAATTTATCTCATTTCCTTCTTCCCTTTCCCATTTCACATTCCTTTCCTGCGTTACAAAAGCAAATCTAACAAAATGAAAGCTAAAGGAAGCAGCCCACGTGATTAATAATCTTGCCAGGTGTTGAACAATTAAATCAAACAAAACTCTTGCAATTAATATGGCGTAAAATCTAAGCTACTCAATAAGTAAAATAAAAAGAAAAGGAAACAACAATTCTGGACACATTTAGCTAATGAAACCGTGAGAAAAACAGAGAGGAAGAAAAGAGAGAAGAAGGAAGAAAAAGAAGAAGAAAAG
>JAMXBB010000002.1:56288620-56370973 GCA_024138015.1 Lumnitzera littorea
AGTTTTTCCTTATGATTCCATACTTGTTTGTGCTTGTAAGTAGTGAATCTAAATTATGGTGTATAAATGAATGTGTATGGGGTTGGGTTATGCTTGTGCATGATAATTGTTATGAATTGTGAATCTACCTTAAAGTACAATACTATAATGTTTGATGCATAGTAGATTCAATAGATTGATTGTTTATGACTTGGAATGATCACTGATTAAATATAACTTAACCTTTATTCGACTAGAAAAGTTAACTTGGATCATTCATAAATCATGCACTACATAACTATTTCCGGGCAGTCACATTACACGGAGGTAGCGAGAGGCCATACTTGGGTTGATTATTGAATATTATTGATTTCGTACGGTGCATACATACGATATGACCTTACCCTCGCTCGCAGGATGACTAGGCGTTGGAGGCGCCAACCACCTGGCTATGGGTCGAGTCCAGAGGCCTTCGTTTAGGGGTGAGTGAGGGCTACGTGAACCTATTCACAATCATATGTAGAACTTGTTTTGATAAAGCTGGTAATGGATGTACCATTACATTTTAAATACGAAACACGGAGTTTTGTTATGAAATAAGTTCTAATATGATACCCGGATCTAACTGTACCGAGGAATCTCCAACCTTGACTTCGGAGGGCATTAAATTTGAGTTACATGTAGTACCCGGTCCCCTGCATGTATTTGTTTGGCACACTGCTTGTTCATGCATTCATTTGGTTGAACTTAACTATGGTATAACTTGATTGCTATATGGTTGAGGGGAAATATCTCACTAAGCTAGTAAGCTTATACCCTCGTAGACTTCTCTTGCAGGCCGACTTATTCGTGGAGTCAGGCCGTCGTATGCTCGAGGTTAGCTTTCTCTACGAGATCAATGTGAGAGCTGTTTGAGGACAGAGAGTACTTTTGGCTAAATGTAGAGTTGAAAATATAATTTTTATATTAGTCTGACTTTAGATATGTTTCAAATGCTATATCTGTAAACTTTTATACACTTAAATTATGTGTTATGTTTTCTATATTATTATTTGTCATGAAATGCTATTGCCTAAGCTTGTGCACTCTTAGTAGTTAGTAGTAGTTGTAGCCTTGTGTATCGTATAAAAGGGTCATCGATTGTAGGGGAACTCAATCTACAATCTTTTGTACAGTATACGGCGACTGCCACGACTAGCCCCCTCGGGTCGCGACATATTATGTGCACTAATTCATGCAAAACGATTTAAAAAGAATCATCGTGTCTATTCTCATCACGCCCATGACTCGAGGAGTGATCTTCTCGTCACAAACATTCCACATAATCATGCCCATGATTAAAGGCATGATCATCCTTTCGAGGTGGAGTTATGGAAATGATAAATAGGCCGAAAAATAGCTTCCTCCTTGGTCACTCCCTTGATCACAGCTGTGATGGAGGGAGTGACAAGCACTGAATACTCAAATTCTTTTTTTTTTTCATGCCCATGATGAGTCTCAATGGATCTTCCTTTAGTATTATTCCTTTATCACGACCGTGATAGCTCTAAATCTCCTTGTTCTTGTTGAATTTTGTCCCTTTTGCTTTTGAATCATCTAAAATTGATATATTACATAATGAATTACTAAGAACTTGAGAAATAAACACAATTATGGTCAATTTATACCTAAATGTGCCTAAAAGGCATAAAGTGATTTATACATATCAATAAGCTACTTCTTGAGGACATTAGGGAAGTGAATGGGAAATAAGATATTGCTCAGCATGTCTTGTTATCCATAGATGGACAAACAGATGAAGGCCGTCAATAGAATTGTAAGAAGTCTACTTTAAGTTGTTGTTAGTCAAAACATAGCTAATTGGGATCAGTGCCTACCCATAATTAAGTTCACTTACAGTAAGATCGCCCATAACGCCGCAAGATTATTGCCATTTGAGGTTGCCCATAGATTCAACCCTAAGCTTTTAATGGACTAGACATCCCTTCCAATCTAGGATGAAGATCAACCAACTATAGAGAGATCCAAGGCTATCAAGACAATATACCCAAATACAATAGAGCAATTAACCCAAGCTGCCACTAAGCTTGAGAGGTGAAGCAAGGGACAAAAAGATAGAGAATTTCAGCTTAACGACTTGGTCTGGATCCAATTTAGTGAAGAATGATTCTTAAGTTTAAGGAAGAGTAAGTTATCTCCTAAAGCCAACAGACCATTTAAAGTTCTTAAAAAGATCAACTCTAATGCTTATTGGAATACACATCTCGAAGATTATGGAGTCTCATACTCCTTCAACATTACCAACCTCCATCCATATGCTCCTGAGGATGATCAATAAGAAGAAAAACCAAATTTGATCATAAAAGATTATGGAGTCTCATACTCCTTCGACATTGCTAACCTCCATCCATATGCTCCTAAGGATGATCAATAAGAAGCAAAACCAAATTTGATCACAAATCTCAAACAACCCAGAAGGAATGATATGGATCACGAATCAATCAATCACTCACTTCCGAGCTCAAGGACTCGCTTGTATAGTTCACCAAACTGTTCAAAGGGAGTAGAACTCTGAACAACAACACATTCTCCAATTTGACCTATCAAGTTACTCTACTCTCCATCTCATTAAAGAAACTCTCAAGGTGTTTGACCTATTGCTAGGTTGACCCCTTCACAACACATCAATCCAAGGTAAAGCACTGAACCCAACTATTGCTAACCTGATGAATTACTGAGACTGAGCTATCTCAATCTTAAGCTAACCAGACAATGGGCCTCCCATTAGACCAATCCTTCCTTAACTTAGAACATCTAAGCTTCTAAGCTACTAAGAATCTGACCCTAACTTGATCTTTCTAGAACCTACTCTACATGGCAAACAACATCATCGGGACCATATAGTGGATAGATGATATGCACCCCATTTTTCTAGCATTCATATTGTCCTTTTTGTAACAAAATATCCTTTTGTCTGTTTATATCTTTGCCCTTGTATACTATGTATCTATCCTTTTCCAGTAAGAATCCTTTTTGTAAATTACATAAACCTATAACTTACCCCAAATGGGCCATATAAATACTCATAAAATGTAATAGCTGCAACAATCATTAATGAAAGTTCATTGAATTTCTAATATACCGTCCTTTTGAGGTAAGTGCCTTTGCTTTCTCTTGATTACTCTTATCTAGTCTATTGTATGCGTAGATTAATGGCGAGTGCCCTTCAACCAAACTTTTCCATATTATCAAGTGTGACCTAAGCTCGTGTGAAGCGTTGGTGAGTCATATCTACCATTGGTGGATGAGGACCCCTACTTAACCTTCGACTATCATTTATCCTTTGAAACCATCTTAAGGTTCAAACCTACCCCCCTTAGTTTGCATGATATCAATAGCCTTGTATCACCCCTTCCCATCAATCTGTAACCAAATTAACTATAGAAAATTTTATAAATTGTACACTTAATGAAACAAAGAAATTAAACATGACTTAACAATAAGTAACATCCACCCTAAATTATATCTAACTTAGCTTCAGTTTGCTTGACTTAAAAAAAAGGAATAAACAAAATTATTTTATTTGTATATTTAAAATATAGATGACTAGTATAAGTAGATAATACCTATATAATAACAAAATTTTAAGAAAATAAGAAACCATATAAAATGTACCTATATGCTAATAATACATACATATACATGTATTTTTAAGATTTGATTAAATGAGCTTCTAAAAGCTAATTTTCCCTCTCCAATACATGCAGTGCACAACCCTATAACCAAAAATTTAGTGTTTAATTCCTATTGTAAATAAAAAACATGTATTAATATCTAGTAACCCATTAAAAGGGGCCATGATAGGAATTAACTTCTCAAACCAATCACACATAGCCAAGCTAGAGGATACAAAGAGTACTAACTCAATACCCCATTCAGGATAAGGATTCCTATTCCAATCTCCATCATTTATAATACTACCAACCTAAGTACTAAGCTATCATAAGTTCCAATGCAATTTCCTAGCTACAAAGCACTCGTATCAACCTTCTTAGCATACATGCCGACCAACTAAGCAGCATACCTATTATTAAGCTCATGCTATGATCTAAACAATTCCTGATCTTGCCAACTTCAGACCACCATCCAAGCTAAGCTACCTAGACATCTAAATTGTAGAGGGTCAAAATATTTTTCAATACATGAGCTCTAACCTAAAGCTAGCCATGTTAACTCTAACTGTTGAATTTCTTCTAACATCATTTGAGCAAGATCCTACAACTACCAAGTAACCTCAGCATTCATTACAACTTAGGCAACTATACTACAAGCCTCTAACCACCGCTTAATATATGCCTTCTGGCATGACATTACAGAAAAATTCCTTACTCTTTCCATACAAAATATTATTTGTCTTTTTTACCCTTTTTAATATGTTTTATGTATTATATTTGTAAATTACCCTTTTGTCTTTTCCATGTATGCCTTATAACCTTAGTAGGGCTAGTATATAAACCCGATTTACATGTACCAAACACATCATTGCATTATTGAATATTACAAGTTTCCATCTTGAGCAACCTTAGCGTTCTGACTCTTTCTTAACTCTTATCTATTCCCTTTAGTATAGAGTAATGACAAGTGACCCTATAGTTCAAACTAGTGAGTCACATTGGCAAATTATAGGCTGAGTAGGATCGATTAGTGTGCCATATCTGATTAGTAGCTGCTTGGAATTTGCTAATCCTCTTTTATTTTCTTGTAGTTCTCATTTATTGTAGTACTTCTCCATGTGTATGACCCTAGAGACACATTAGCTTTACTGGTATCAAAGTACAGTTCTGAGAGAAAGTGTGTGAAGTTACAGTAAAGTTTTGATTCATGTTTGCTATTAATGGTTGTTGTATTCCTTCCATGGCTAATGTAGTGCATTCATGTAAAGTAAGTTCTACAGTTTTGAGCTATGAAGTAGAGACTTGTGTATTAGTAAGTGCAGTTCCTATTGTTACTTTATTATACTCTGCTTTTCACTTCAAAAATAGAGTAAGTTCATTTCTATTATATATGAGTGAGTGTCAAGTGATTGAAGTTGTTAAAGTGTATTAGTAAGGTTTAGAGTAGTAAGAAGTGTTTGTTGTATATTATGTTGTTAATATGTTAGAGAAGTATTACACAATCAAGCCTCAAAAAGGTAGAGTCGCAATAGTCCCATTGTATAAACCATCTTAACATAAAAACTGATCTTACAACTGTTATCATAGACCTAGTTTACACCAAGCATATGCAACTCCACCGCTTTGAAGCATCCAATTCGATAACTACTTGATAGAAACCTATGGAATGTTTTTTGGAAATAATAATGAGCAAACTCGTAGTTTGAATTTTTAGAAGAGTACATGTAAAACCCACAGTTACACATTATTTAGTATAAAAGCCAAAAGATTGAAAACTAACAAGCTCCTTAAGAAGACTAGGGTAGTTTTCTTAGTAGTTAGAAAGAAATTCAATAATAAGAACAAAAATTCAATTGAATTCTCCTTGATTCTCACTCTTCAATTCCATTTACTAAAGTTCTAGTTGTAGGTATGGTACTTGTAGTATCATTCAGAACCTACAAAATAAACTATAGGAAAATGAGTGATAACTTGTTTAGTAACTAAGACAGAGATAGAAGTATGCATTTAGCACATCACAAATAGGGTTTTCAACCAAATTAGTTAGATACAATGCATGCATAAGCAAAAATCATCATATAACATTATTCTATTCATTATGAGATTAGAAAAATTATACTTACTCCAATCCAGGTTGAGGAGTTTATACCGTACACTTGCAAATCAGAACCAAACGAGGGCTTGTGTAATAGAGAATACTTTCCTCTCGTAACTTCCATCAAATCATAGCCCCCAGCCTTACCACAACCTCCTCTCCTGTTACTTAGCTCAACTAAGGTAAAGAAAGACCATTTAAGCTATCCTCATTGAAAAGAGTCCTTGTTTGGTCCAAGAATCTAAATGTTACACCTAATGGATTACAATGCATACTAGGTTAAATGTTAAGCTGAGTTTGAGTTAGTTTATATTTGGGGTGATCGACTAAGCTCAAACAATTCAAGCATAATAATATTCATAAAACAACCATAACATAGACTTAGCTCCCATTGTAGCAAATCGAATCCGAAACACAAGCATTGCACACACTCGAACAACTAACTACAATCACAAACAAATATATACTAAAGTCTCCTGATATTCTAAAATAATACACCAAAATACTGTGAAGCATTAATTCCACTTACTTGGCCTTGTAGCCAATTATTCCTAAAAGCCTCCAATAATGTTGCAAACTTAGCCTATTTGATATAAGATGGAGTAGAAATTAAAATACAATACTTAGATGAGACCGACAAAGTATATTATACTTACCCCATTGATTTAGTCTAATATAGTCATAGGCACTTATTATTTAATATTATTGCAATTTAACTTTCTATTTGAAATTTATATAAAATCGGTTTCTAATATTACTTAAGAAGTTTTTACCTTTGTTAAGAAAGAATTACGTATTTACTCAAATTTTATGAAAGTAATTATGTTAGATTTGTAAAAATATAAAATTCAGTTTTAATAGTTTAGATAATTATACTCATAGACCCATATCTTTAAGATTATTATTAGAGATCTACTCAATTTGAAAATCAATGCTAATGATACACAAGTTCTATAGCTATCAATTTATATTTTCCAAAAAAAGTATAAGGCGCAATCTTAAAAATTTTATCAACTTTTAAGATTAACAATTATTTTTATAGACTTAAAAGCCTACACCTAAATACTCTTTTTTCCTTAAACAAACTTTAGATTTTTAAGGAAAATTCCTAACATAATCTAAGGTATTTATTTTATAAAATAAGAATATATGTGGAGTATATACACCATATATAGCTTATAATAATGCATTAACTGTACATTAGCATGCAAACATATATATATATGTACATATGTACATCCTAACCACATATATCTTAGTGTTGTTATCATATTTTTATCTATCGATATTTATTGACAAAGGGGTAGGGCATAAACTATACTCCATTTATATTTAAATAATGGTGTCTAACTATATAACATATACATATATATATATGACTTACTATGCAAGTAAGTTTTAAATATAGCTTATCAAATATTACTTCTTGTATGTTGTTTAGTTAATAATGAAACATTAATCTTTTTTGTAAAATCACAATTAATGTTGTCTTAAACTAATCATACATTCCATAAACATTATAAGTTATCTATTTAGTAATACATTTATCTAAAATTAACCATATTACATATTATATACATAATAAATAATATAGAATGAATATTTCTGTATATATAACTTACCTTAAATTTTACTATAGCACCAATGAAAATTTGCTTATACACTCCTCGGTTTCTCATGAAGGAAGTAAAATGAATTTTTCTCTTCCTCTTTCCTTTTCTTTCTAAATAGATGCATTTTGCTATGCTTTCACATCATGCCAAACATAATGTGAGATGCCACTTGAAGGATTTAATAACAAAACATGTCGATGGAAATTAGCTTAATAATTTGCAGGAGTCAAATCCTAAATTTGCTAATTCCCTACTTTATTTGTTGAAATCTATATCAACACTATATGTGTAGGCCTTCCAAATAGTCCAATAACACTACAACTAATTTTATGTTTTTTCTCGGTTAATCCACTATATGTTACATCTATTAGACAAACAAGGATCAACATCCAAATAAGACATTTCCTACAGACATACATCCATCAAAATAACTTTTCTCTTTAGGTTTTGTTTGCCACTTTCCATATTTTAAGGCATATTAAATTATATTTAATAATTATTGACCTATATGTATATACGCACATAGATAGATATATATTTCATATATTAAGTGGAAAATTCAAACACTTTTTACATACATTTATATTTCAATATATTTATCAAATGAGTTATCTTTATTATCATGGCATATATCTCAGAGATTAAATCTTGAATTTTTTTTCGTAATTAATGAGCTAATATAATAAACATAATTTTTTAAATTTTTTTTAGCTAAAATAAGACTTATCATATCCAATTCTAACTTCTCCGGCTATAAGTAATGTAATGTATATATACATTTATTTGTTAATTTATTTATCCTATTTAATTAATCATAGAATGTAGAAATTTTTGCTTAATTAATTATAAATTTCCAATATTCCCTTGGTACTTTTAGGTGTATAGTATTTAGTCATTAAATTTGATAGCGCTTTGTCTTCAATTTACACATTGTGAACTTCATATTCCTTATAAACTTAATATTCCATTTATAAATAGGAAATAAGAGACGTTACATATTTAGCACTTTAAGTAATATCTGAATTGGAGTGATTGAATTTTGAGAATCATGTGCTTATGATCACATTTCAAAAATTTTCCATGTTAGAATCTTATTGTTTAGATATATTAAGATATCTGAGAATTTTTATTATGAATTGTTTGGTAAATTAACTACATCAAAATTTTCATATATACCTATTAACATAATCTATAATACTATATTTTCTACAAGGAGTATAACTGCATAAAAGCTAGTTAGTCCAAATTGTGAGGAATTATATTTCCTAAGTGCAAGTTCCATAAGCTTTACTTATTCTCAAACCCTTTTCCTCTCTCATCGTCATTATTTTCTTTTTTTTTCTAACATTAACTCTTTATAAATAGGATGCATATTTCCATGCAATGCCATATAAACATATACCTAATTATTTTATGACATTCTATGAGTTTTCAATGCCAAATACTTATTCCTAAGGTTTAGCTAATTATTAGTATTTGATTTGCGTTTTACCAATAAATAACTATTAGTATCATTATAAGTAATTTTCTAACTAGCTTATTATTATTTTAGTATTATATTTTCTAAATCTACTTTATGAGGTTTGTTTGACTAACACCTATAGTCTTGTCATAAAATTCTAGCTTAATTAGACTACTTTCTCAAGTATCCTAAATTTGATGCTCAAATCCTTATTTCTAGAAGGGAAAAAAAAAAATACAAGGTCTCACACTTTGCCTTCCTACAAATAGTTTCGTCCTTGAAACTATAACATCCCAAGTTTCCATTTAAAAGGTGATGTATTTGTTATTTACCCTTATTTGATTCTAAAGCTTGGTAATCTATTATTTAGAAGAACCAAGAACACTACTTTACCATCATAATCCTTAGTTTTTAAGTTATCCTTAACTTCATGTTATATGAGTGATTTTTTCTAATATTTTGAATTATTTTATGACCTTTTAACATAGTATATAAGTCTTTTTAGTCATCTTTTACTATTCCATTTATCTTTAAATACTTCTAATTCCATATTCTTTTTTTTTTCTTTTCTTGCTATCTCAGTCTATGCTAGCATTACTTTAAGGTCATTACTAGAATCTATCACTATCCTTGTAATTACCTATATTTTATGTTCTCCTTTCCTATCTTACAAACCCAATCATCCTACATTTAATGAGTTGTACTTCATTGTTTTTCAAACTCTACTAATTTTCCATAACATGGCTTTTGCCATTTTCAAAGCTAATGTGTCTAGTTAAATGACTTGCTTATCTCTAGATAACACTGTTATTAAAGTTAATTTGTATCCCTTATGTTAAATATAGGATTCCTCCTACGGACTAGTTAATAAGATGTATCATTCTCTCAATTGGTATCACCATGCTTTCTTTATTTAACTTTTCCATTTGTATAGGTAATTCACTTCTTATTAACATACATCCTTCATTATACAAATTATTATATACATTATTATATGTTTCATAATGCATAGTCTTGAAAAAAAACATCATCAGTTGTTAACTTATCATTGCTTTTATTCCCTAACATCTATACTACCTTATTCCCTTCATCATCATTTCCCTTAAGTTTCTTCAAATATGTTTCGAGTTGTTATGTTTTACTTGCTTTACTTCTTTAATCAAAGTAATACTATTAATTTCTAGGTTGAGCTTCTATTTAATTATATTACTTACAGTTTGAAATTCTAAGTTAAGAAAAACTTTCTACTTTAACTTATGAAATCTTGAGTTTCTTAAACTTATAAGGTTAAAAATCATTTTACTGTTAGCTTTTGTAATTTCTAAGTTGGCACCTACTAAATCAATCCATATGTTTTTTTCTTTTTATACTACTTCCCTCTCTTTTCCCTTCTTACCACATCAAACATATCTGTTAAATTTTGTTTTAGCTATACCTTGTACACTATCTATTTTCAAATTCATTTCAAAGTCAGTTTTTAGTAAGATTGTTGTTATTTATGTATAGTATAAATCTAGTTCGATTCCATCTTGTTTATACATTATGTTTTATAGCTGTCATGCATTTGTCATTGCTAGATTTAATACTTCATATAACTAGCACAACAATCAATAGGAACGTGGTTGACAAATCTTAACTCTTACCATCTTAAGCTCAAGCAAGATAGTTAACAACTTGAATCAGTTAAACTTGACTCAACTCACAAGAATTGACACAACATTTGGCTATCAAGACCCATAAGGACATCAACAACTTATTTAGCTTGCACTTAACATGACTTAATATGACCTAATCATCAACAAAGATAAGATAACTTGACAAAAGAGATATGGGGATCATAAATTTGCCATTCTCTTCTTACTTTCCCACATGTGTTAATATGTATATGAAGAATGTCATTTCCTAATGTCACTTCATAATGTCTTAATTTTACATCTTATTACAATTATTGATTTTCTATTATTGTTGTTTATAACATATAGCTTAGCCTTAGGTTTCCTTGCTTTTATGTTAGGAAATTACTACATGAAAGTAGAGTGAGCTAGTTGATCATTTTGGGAATATTTCACTATTATAATTATCCGCGCCATCTACATATTATCAACCTTAATATGGATAGTTAAGACAAGCTAGTTATATGGTTGGTTTTTAAGTTAAATTCTATGTTAAGGTTTAGGATTACTACTTAGTAGTGTCTTCATCGAAATATCATATCGCCCCATTAAGGTCACAAACCAATTAACAAAGCGATTTTTATTTTTTATTTTTTGCAGAGTCACTTTGAAGGTTAATAACCCATTATGTCCTTTCAAGATAAGGGTAATATACAAAGGTGTTACAAGTACAACACTATATCATGGTGCAGGTTTATTTATTTGGTATATAGTTATAAGCCAAGAAGTATTAGGTGATATCTTGCAATTAAGTTTCAATTTATTTTCTATTATATCCATGAATGATAATATGTGTGTATGTGTGTCATATTTTAAGGATAACCGGTCAATCATTCAATTATCTCTAATTAGTACATTAACAATGATTAAAGTAAACATGCATTCTTATCAACAACACTTATTAGATCAATATGTAACAAACAATTTTATATCTATCTCATGATACAAAATATAAAGATTGTATGATCTTCATAATATTAGCTAATTATATTTATAGAATCCAGCTTAATAATCACAACAAATTGTGATCACATAAAATAGAAAACCTGCATTTAGAGTTACGATATTGCACTTATCATAATGTTTTATGATTCTACACTTTATCTAAATCTAATGTCTTCTACATTAGTTCCTAAAACTTGTGCAAAAAAATCACATTTACGTACATAATACCATTCATAATTGAGCGATATACATGTATAAATTTAATTTATTAGTAAGAAATTTTTATTTTACATGCAAACTCTATAGTCATATTTAAATTTACAAGATTATCCAAGTATGCGCACATCTTAATCACTCGATATTATTCACTGTTATACAACTTAACTTTATAGCTTTAGATAATAGCATTCGAAGTGAATGAGAAGATATAAGTTCCAAACTTTTCACGTGAAATACTAAATTAACATTCTTATGTTTCTCTTATAATGCTAAACATGGGACTTTTATGATTCTTAGATTATTAGTAAACATTTATACTATAAAAACCTATTTTACAGTAGTAACAAAATGCATTCAATTGTATGTCCCAATTAAAATTAGATTTATAATAAGTATCTTCAGTTCACATTTATTAAATTCAGGTATAACTTGCTTAATTTCATAGAAATTCTATAGAACCCCTCTATACATATTAGTGTCAACATTTCATAGTTATTGTGTATCAAATTCACTTGGTTTATTTCATAATCAATATTTGATATACACACTCAAGTTATAAGATTACTCAAATATGATCACATTTACTTAAGATATAGAATCTATTAACCATTCACAAAGTTATACTTCATAAGATCAAATAGGATGAAAAATATAAAAATTGAGTCTCTACTATTACCTCTTCTTTCTTTTTTTTTTTCAATCAGCAAAAATTAGCTTCCTATACCCTTATTTTATTGCACTATTACTAACCATATTTATCATTCAAAGGCTAGTGCTATTGTTTTCAGTAATTTAAGCTTCCCTATCTTCTCTACAATTTTCAGTTTGATCCTATATATAAATCTCTATAGCATATACTCTACTCACTCCCTCGAGTTAATCTACTTTATACCTAATAATTCAACTACTACCATAATCAGTACTTTAGTTACACTCTCAAATCATTTACGAGGTTTACCTTAAAATCTGCCAGTCTTCTTTTATGGAACTCTTCTAAACTTCTTAGGTCATGATCCTTTACATTCCACTAGGTGATGCACTTAGTATTGTAGAAAAGAGGGCTCTTACTCATAGTAATATAATTTTGCAAAGATGTGGTAGTTAATTAGCATATCTAAAGTGCTCTTTCAAGAGACATATAATTTACTTACTATAAGAACCCTACGTCTATTAAATTAGGGGGATTTCCTAGCAAATAAAAACTTTTATGCAAATCCACTCCATATGCTAATTCACTACATCATTATTTCCACCAATAGATTTATATCTCAACTATACAATCTAAGGAAAATCCAAAATATCAATTACTTCATAAATTCTATTAACATTTGATTTCCCAGCATCATGGATAAATATTATCTTAGAGGTGACTATTTTATTCTCTATAAGATGATCCTTTAAATTGTATTACGATGGTTCCCCTTACGCCATGTCTTAGCCTCTTATTCATCTCAATTGCTTTCTATAGCTTGTATTAATAAAGCACTTGAATTCTCATTAAGATCCTCCCTTACAATTCTATGGATGGATTGAAAATCTTAATTAATATGGATAATAATTCAGTAGTACAATTAGTTTATATCATAACTTCATAATATAGTCTTTCACCATCAACTTTTTACTATCCACTCTCATTATGTTCCTATAATATCTACTTTCTTCTATTTATGACGCTTCAAATCACATTCTTAACAATTACACTTATAAGGGAATTCTTAAGAATAATGGTCTGATACTAATTCAGAGCTGTCATACCTCGAAAAGGTAGATTCATAATGGCTTCACCATATAAACCATCTTAAGATAAAAACTATTCTTATAGCTGCTATCATAGACCCAATTCATATTAGGTATACTAAACTCTATCGCTTTAAAGCATCTGGTTCCATAACTACTTCATAGAAACCTATAGTATATTTTTTGGAAATAACTGATAAGCAAAATCATAGTTTAACTTTTGAGGAGAGTACTTATAAAACCCACAGGTTCACATTATTCAATATACAAACCAAAAGATTGAAACCTAGTGAACCCCCTAAGAATACTCGAGTAGTTTTCTTAGCAATTAGAAAGAAAACCAATAATAAGAACAAAAATTCAGTCGAATTCTCCTTGATTCTCTCCTTAATTCCAATTGCTAAAGTTTAGGTTTTAGGTACAGTACTTATAGTATCGTTCTAAACTCTCAAAATAAACTATAGGGAATGAGAGACAACTTACTTAATAAATAGGACAAAGATAATAATATGAACTTAACTTATCATAAATAGGATTTTCAACCAAATTAATTAGATGCAATGTATGTACAAGAAAATGTTGTTGAACAACGTTATCTAATCCGTCATGAGATTAGAGAAATTACATCTACTCTAATCGAAGTTGAGAAGTTTGATACTGTGTACTCGCGGATCGATACCAAATCAAGGCTTATGTAATGAAGAACTCCCTTTTCCCATGACCACCTTCGAATCATAGCCCCCAACCTTATCACGACCTCCTCTCCTATTACTTAGTTTGACTAAGGTAGGAAAATGATTATTTCAACTATCCTCATCGAAGAGGATCCCTATTTGGCTCTACAATCCTAGCCGTTACCCCTAGTAGGTTACCATGCATATCAAGTTTAATGTTAAGTCAAGTTTGAGTTAGTTTATTTTTAAGATGATAAGCCAAGTTCAAATAATTCAAGCATAATAATATTCACTAAATAACTATAACATGGAGCTTATCTCCTATCACAACAAATAGAATCTCAAACACAAGTACTGTACATGCTCAAACAACTAACTATAATTACAAACAAATACATACCAAGTTCTCTAAATATTCTGAAATTATATCCTAAAATGCTGTGTAGCATTGATCCTACTTACTTGACCTCATACTCAATCGTTCATAGAAGCCTCTAATAAGGTTACAGATTTAGCCTATTTGATACAAGATAGAGTAGAAATTAAAATATAATACTTAGATAAGACTAACTTAGAATATTTACTCAAATATAGTCATAGGTACTTATTATTTAATGTTATTGTAATTTAAATGTACATTTGAAATTAAAAAAAAAATTAGTTTATAAAATTACTTAAGAATTTTCTACCTTTTTTAAGAAAGAATTATGTATTTACTCAAATTTTATGAAAGTAATGATGTTAGATTTATAAAAATATAGAATTCAGTTTTAATGGTTTAGATAATTATACTCTTAGACCCATATTTTTAAGATTATTAATAGAGATCTACTCAATTTGAAATTTTATGGCTATCACTTTATATTTTTTAAGACATATATAAGGCACAATCATAGAAATTTTATCAACTTACAGGATGAACAATTATTTTTATAGAGCTATAAGTTTGCCCCTAAATACTCATTTTTCCTTAATCAAACTTTAGATTTGTAAGAAAAATTCATAAAATAATAAAAGGTATTTATTTTACAAAATAAGAATATATGTAGAGTATATAGACCATACATAGCTTATAATAATATATGCACTAATTGCACATTAACATGCAAACATATATATATATATATATGTATGTATGTATGTATATATGTACATATGTATATCCTAGTCACATATATCTTGATTTTGTTCCCATATGTTTATCTATCTATATTTATTAACAAAGGGGTAGGGCATAAAACTATACTCCATTTATATTTAGTATAATGGTGTTTAACTATATAATATATATATGACTTATTATGCAAGTTTTAAATATAGCTAATCAAATATTACTTATGGTATGTTGTTTCATTAATAATGAAACATGAATCTTTTTTGTAAAATCAAAATTAAGTTTGTCTTAAACTAATCATACATTCGATAAACATTATAAGTTATCTATTTTGCAACATATTTATCTAAAATTAACCATATTACATATTATATACATAATAAACAGTATAGAATGAATACTTCTATAAATATAACTTAGCTTAAATTTTGCTACAGCTCCAATGAAAATTCGCTTATACGCTCCTTGGTTTCTCATGAAGGAAGTAAAATAATTTTTCTCTTCATCTTTCCTTTTCTTTCTAAACAAAAACATTTTGTTATGCTTTCTCATCTTGCCAAAAATAATGTGAGATGCCACTTGAAGGATTTTATAGCGCAACATGTCAATGGAAATTGGCTTAATAACTTATAGGTGTCAAATCCTAATCTTGCTTATTCCCCACTTTATTTATTGAAATATATATCAACATTAGACGTATAGGCCTTCCAAGTGGTCCAATAGCAATGCGACTAATTTTATGTTTTTGCTCGATTAAACTACTCCATGTTACATCCATAAGACAAACAATGATCAACATCCAAATGAGACATTTCCTACAAGTACACATCTATAAAAATAATTTTTCTCTTTAGGTTTGTTTGCCACTTTCCATATTTTAAGGCATATTAAATTATATTTAATAATTATTGACCTATATGTATATAAATACATAGATAGATATATATTATATATATTGATTGGAAATTCATACATTTTTTACATACATTTATATTTCAATTTATTTGTCAAATGAGTTATCTTTATTATCATGTCATATATCACAAAGATTAAATCTTGAATTTTTTTTTTCAGAATTAATGAGCTACTATAATAAGCATAATTTAAAAAAAAATTTATTTAAAATAAGACTCATCATATCCAATTCTAACTTCCCCAACTATACGTAATGTAATGTATGTATACATTTATTTATTAATTTATTTCTACTATTTAATTATTCATAGAATTTTGAAATTTTGGCTTAAATAATTGTAAATTACCAACTTTCCCTTGGTACTTCCAAGTGTGTAGTATTTATTCATTAAATTTAATAGCATTTCATCTTTGGTTTACACATTGTGAACTTCATATTCCTTCTAGACATAACATTCCATTTATTAATGTGAAATAAGACACATTACATATTTAGCGTTTCAAGTAATATCTAAATTGGAGTGATTGAATTTTAAGGATCTTGATCTTACGATCATATTTCAAAAATTTTTATTATTAGGTGTTTGGTAAATTAAGTATGTCAAAATTTTCGTATATACCTATTAATATAGTCTATAATACTATATCTTTTACAAGGAGTATAACTATATAAAATCTAGCAAGTCCAAATTATAAGGAATTACATTTCCTAATTGCAAGTTCTGTAAGCTTTTCTTATTCTCAAATCCTTTTCCTCTCTTGTCATCATCATTTTCATTTTTTTTTTTTAAGAATATTAACTCTTTATAAACTAAATGCATATTTCCATACAATGCTATATAAACATACTCCTAAATATTTTATGAGTTTTAAATGCTAAATACTTATTCTTAAGGTTTAGCTAATTATTGGTATTTGATTTGCGTTTTACTAATAGAAAACTAATTGTATCATTATAAGTAATTTTCTAACTAGATTATTATTATTTTAGTATTATATTTTCAAAATCTAATTTATGAGATTTGTTTGACTAACACCTATAATCTTGTTACAAAATTCTATCTTAATTGGATTACTCTTTCAAGTACCTTAAAGTTGATGCTCAAATCCTTATTGCTAGAGGGAAAAAAAAAATACGAGGTCTCGCATACACTATGTCAAATTTAATTATTCAAGGTATTATCGGTGACTAGAGTAGTGGTGCTCATGTTGGTCAAGGAAAAAATGGTAGCAACAGTCCTAAGTTAGTTGATGATAACCATGACAAACTCACCAATCTTGTTGAGAGTTTAGTTATTGTGATGTAAGTTAATAGATAGCAACCATAGGGTGTACCACATCATTACCTACCTAAGAATGTTTATGAGAGACGATATGGCCAAGGTAGCCAAGGTAATTGCCTAATTTGACCATGTTGAGTTGGAGGAGTTGTAGATCGAGTTAGAAGATAATGATTAGAGTTGGAAGAGATTGAGGAGGATGATGAGGAAGTAGATGCAGAAGAGTATGGAGAGGAACAAGAAGAGGTTGAATATTATTAGGCACAAGAGTGAGGATGTTGAGCTCCTCAAGGACTAGACAATGTCAAGGTTTAGATCCTACCCTTCCATGAAAGTGGAGATGTAAATGAATATCTAGAGTGAGAAGAAAAAATAGAGAAAGTATTTGACTGCTATGGATACATTGATGCCATTAAAGTGCAACTTGCTGTACTTGAATTTTTTCAATCTACTACAATGTGGTGGAAAATATACTACAATGTGGTGGAAAAATCTGAATATGGCTAAAGCAAGATATAGAAGATGAGGTGTATGCACTTGGAAAGAGAAGAAGAGATTGTTGAGGGAAAGATTTATGCCTGAGACTTACTTATAGGATATGTTTACAGAGTTGTAGAAACTTTGCTAAGGAAGCTGATCAATCAATGACTATGTGAGAGAATTTCAAATGTTGATGATGTGAGCGAATGTAGATGAACCTAAAGCTCGTACAATGTTTATGTTCATTTCTAGACTTAAATATGAGATTCATAACATTGTAGAAGTATAGAGGTTCTATAACTGGAAGAGGCCATTCACGTAGCATAGATGGTTGAAAAGCAAGGAAGAAATGCATTAACCAAACCTAAGCTAACATTTTTCAAGCCTCCATTACACACTGACCTACTCATGTTAAGTTGAGGAAAGATATGATCAACCTAATGATAGCCAAGCAAGCCATCAAAGCTGAATTGAGGATAAATTGACCTCGAAGACATATGAGAAAAGATAAGCCTCTAGACGGAAGACAAGTGAGGTAAAGTACTTTAAATGCTTGGGTTTTAGACACATGGCTATTAAGTGTCCAAACCGACATACCATGGTACTCCAAGGAGATGTAATGGATAGCACTAATAAGAGTGAGTCAAAGAAGGAGAATAATGCTAGAAAGGTTGAAGTTAAAGAGGAAGAGGAGACTTGTGCTACACCAATGAAGGAAAGGTGATGACCTTAGTATTAAGATGAGTGCTAGGCTCTTTGTCAAGCTTCAAAGAAGACTAGAGAGAGAATTTATTTTATACAAAGTGTACTATCAAGGGACAGTTATACACCATCATTGTAGATGGAGAAAGTTGTACTAATGTCGTTGCACAATCCTTTGTGCAAAAGTTAGGACTGCTAACCTCTAAGCACCCTTGACCTTACAAGCTATATTAGCTTCATGATAAGGGCACTCTATACATCACAAAACAAGTATTCATGCCTTTTAGTGTTAGGAATGTATACTAGGATGAAGTAGTGTGTGATGTTGTCCCTATGGGAGCTTTACATTTGTTACTTAGAAGACCTTAGTTATTTAACCAACATGTTACTCACAATGGATATAAGAACACTTATGCCTTTGCCAAGGATGGGAAGAAGATTGTGTTATAACCTATGACACTTACCTAGGTAAACGAGATCCATAACCAGCTAACCTAAGCTAACAAGAAGAAAGCTTTAGTGATGAGTCAGAGTGAGCTCTAAGCTATTGAGAAGGCCGATAAGCTTATGTTTCCATTGATCAAATGATTGATGGAGATGAGAAATTTGGACAATGCTTTCGATGAGATCCAAAGATAAATTAATGAATTTATCAACATGTTCCCCGAAGAGTTGCCTAAAGGACTACCTCCAGTCTGAGGCATGGAACATTATATTAACCTATAGACAAGTGTAGCCTTACCTAACCGACCAGCTTACAAAATGAATCCTTAACAAGCTATGAGCTTATAAAGCTAGGTTATGTGAGGAAGAGCATTAGCCCTTATGTTGTACCAGCTCTACTCATCCTAAAGAAGGATGGTTCATGGTACAATACATCGATAGTCGAGTAATCAACCAAATTATTGTCGAGTACAAATATTTAATACCAAGGCTCGATGACATATTACATAAGTTACATGGTGTTGAAATATTCACTAAGATTGATCTACGAAGTGATTACCACCAAATTCGCATGATACTTGGTGATGAATGGAAGACTATTTTCAAGATGAGGCATAGCCTCTACAAATGGTTGGTTATGCCATCCGAACTTACAAATGCGTTAAACACATTTATAAGGCTTATGAACCCTGTGATGCATCCACTAATAGGAAGATGTATGTTCATGTACTTTGATGATATATTAGTATACAGTGCCAACCTGAACAACCATGTTTAATGACTTTAAGCTATTTTTAACATTTTACAAGCTAAGAAGTTGTATGGGAACCTGAAGTAATATATGTTCTACTAAAGTGAACTTATCTTTCTTAAGTATGTGGTATCTGGAGAAGGAATCTAAGTAGATGAGGAAAAGGTTTGAGCTATCTTGGAGTGGCTGGCATCGAAGAATGTCATTGAATTAGGAAGTTTTCATAGCCTTGCATCTTTCTATAGAAGATTCATTAAAAACATCAGTACAATTGTAGCCCCCTTAACCGAGCCAATAAAGAAGAGTGAAGGATTCTGATGGAATGACCAAACTAAGCAGATCTTCTAGGAGATAAAAGAGAAGCTCATTTGACAAGCCATTTAAATTGAAATGTGATACGTTAAGCATTGGAATTGGTGCCTTCCTAATATAAGAATGACAACCAATTACCTACAATAGTGAGAAGTTTAGTAGTGTTGTACTAAACTATTTTGTATAGGAGATAGAATTATACTCATTATTTCGAGCTCTTACTATCAAGCAACATTATTTATTATCAAGAGAGTTTGAAATTTACATTGACCAAGAGTCATTGAAATATCATAGGAGTCAAAACAAACTTTCAAAAAGGCAAGCTAAGTGGCTAAAATTTATGGAAGGTTTTTCTTATGTGATCTAGCATAACAAGGGTAGTAGCAACATGATCATGGATGCCCTATCACATCAGCAAACCTTGCTAACTACCCTGTAGGCAAAATTATTGGGATTTTCACTTCTCATTGAGCAGTATGCTTATGACCACATTTTTTAATAGTGTAGAGAAGGAATTGCTGTGAGAGGATATTACCTCAAGGATGATCATCTATTCATGGATAGAAGATTGTACATCTCAAGTTATTCCACATGAGCTATCAGTGAGAGAAGTTCATAATAATGGATTATCTAGTCATTTTAGAGAGATCAAACTAGCCAACTTATTGAAGAACTTTTACCGGCCTAGTCTAGTTAAGGATGGCTATAAGGTAGTCAATAGTTGCGAAGTGTACAAGAGGACCGAGGGAAAAAGAGAGCCATATGGAGAGTACATTCCCTTACCTATACCAACCTTACCTTAAGCCAACCTTAGTATGGACTTTATCCTAGGGTTGCCTTGAACATCTAGAGGAAAGGATTCAATTTGTTGTTATACTGGACCACTTCAACAAGATAGCACACTTCGTCTTATGCCATCAAACTAATGACACTTTATATATTACTGATTTATTTTTGTAGGAAGTTGTCTGATGGCATGGAGTGCTAAAGACAATTGTTTCAAATTGAGACACAAAATTCTTAAGCTTTTTCTTAAAGACTCTCTAAAGAAGACTTGGAACTAAACTTGTGTTTAGCTCTAGTAAATACCCTCAAATTTATGGCTAAACTAAAGTGGTGAATAGAATACTAAATAATTTACTCTAAGCTGTTGTGGGAAAGAATTTAAAGGATTTGGATTTGTGCCTACCTAATGTGGAGTTTACATATAATCTACAATACTACTAAAAAGACTCCTTTTAAGGTCATTTATAACCTTAATCCTACCATTTCCTTAGATTTAATCAATACCTCGTAACTATTAAAGAGAGTCAATTTAAAGTCACTTAAGCCCAAGAATTGTAAGAACTACATCAATCAGTGGAAAGGAAGATCAATAAGTTCCTCCAAAGATAATAAGAGATCAGTAATTTAAGCCATTGTACTGTTTTATACTAGGACACTTAGTACGGATTTACCTCAACAGAGAGAGATTTCCCAACCTATGACAAAGCAACCTATCTCCATGAGCTCATGGTCCATTTAAGGTCTTGAAGAGGATCAACATGCCTACCAAATTGAATTACCTAAGAACTATGGTATATCCTCTACCTTCAATGTATCCAACCTGATTCCCCACTGATTAGAAGAAAACCCAGCATATGCTAAGATAGAACAAGAGCCTAAGATCACTTTAGATTTTTTAGATTTGAAGGAAAATCATTTTAACCTTTAGGCAGATGATGGGAATCAACTCCCCAAACCAATCATACATAGCCGAGCTAAAGGATTGTAAGGACTTATATGAAGAATATTAGCTTGATATCCCATTCATGATCAAGATTCCTAATCCAATCTCCATCTTTTACACTATTAACAACCCAAACACCAAGCTCTTATAAGTTCCAACATGGTTTCCAAGCTACCAAACAATCGTGCTAATATACCTAGCATGTATACCAACCAATAAGCAGCCATACCTATTGTCAAGCTCATGCCATGATCCAAATAGCTCTTAATCTAACCAACATAGACCATTATCCGAGCTAAGCTACCTAAACATTCAACCTATAGAGGGTCAGAATGTTTTCCAATAGCCAAGCTTTGACCTAAAGCCAACTAAGTTAGCTCTGACTGTTGAATTTCTTCTAACTTTGTCCAAGTAAGATCCTACGACTACCAAGTGGCCTCAGCAATTATTACAACTTAGCCAACCACACTACATGCCTCCAACCATCCCTTAACATATGTCTTCTAGCACAACATTCTAGAAGGGTTCCTTACTCTTTCTATACAGAATATTTTTTGTCCTTTTTTAACCCTTTTTAGTATATTTTATGTATTTTATTTGTAAATTACCCTTTTATCTTTTTCATGTATGCTTTATAACCCTAGTAAGGTTAGTATATAAACTCTATTTACATATACGTAGACAAATCATTGCATTATTGAATATTATAAGTTTCCTTCTTGAACAACCTTTGTGTTCACTCTCTTATCTGTTATCTATTCCTTTTAGTAAGAAGTAATGGTGAATGACCCTATAATTCAAACCGGTAAGTCACATCTTGCAAATTGTAGGTTGAGTAAGATTGATTCGTGTATCATATTCGATTGATAACTGCTTGGGACTTGCTAATCCTCTTTTATTTTCTTTTAATTCTCATCTGTTATGGTGCTTCTTCATGTATATGACCTTAAAGATGCATCAGGCCAATAACTATGTAAGTATGCCATGACATTTCCCTACCCCATGTGCTTTATCTATTCCAAGACCACCCCTATTCTCTTTCTCTTTCACGTCCCAAACTCTTCCCTTCATCCCTTCACTTCAACTCTCTTCACCATTAATTTCACCCCAAATTTTTAAAGAAAGCTCATCAATAAACAAAAAAAAAAAAAATCCCCATCTTTAAGAAATTACACTAACTAAGGTGAAGTGTAAGGTATTTAACTTCCTTTCTTTCACTTTTGAAGTTAAACCTTTAAGAACTTGTGATGAATCTTTATATCTCACTAATGTAGCTTTAAAACCCTCTATTTCATGGACAAATATTCACTCCATAAGGTTAGTCTTTCAAACTCTCACACCATAACAAATACATGTTAAGATTCAACAAGGTTTCTAAGTGACTGTATAGTTTAGGAAATAGTTCATGTTAGTGAATATATAGACTTAGTTCAAGTTTATAATGAATAGATAATCTTAGTTCTCTTCACTTTAACTTGTAACTTAGCTTTTAGCTTATTGAATGTCAGCTATATGTTGGTGATCAAACAAATTCAAATGTCCTCATGTGCATTCTAGAGACTGTTTGGTAAGTTTTATCAATCTCCAAACATTAGGACTACAAATTAGCTAAACAATGTGGTTTGTCCTTTAGATAGGTAATTTCCTGCTTAAAAATTAACATACCAAAAGTTATCTAAAGTTATACCCACTTAAACTATAGTAATTGGAGTATAAGTAAAAAAATCTAATGGTAAACTAAAGCCCTTAGGAAGTTTAGGAAGTGGATTGATGACAAGAGAAACAAAATTGAATGCCTAAACTTGTTAATACACTATGTTGAAATTTTAGGACCTATGATTTAGAAACCAATGGTATAACACTTGGCATAATTTGGCTTTCAACCAATAAAAAGGTAGGGTAATTGCTTAGGAATGGATAATGCCTTGAATTTCATCCATAGGAAGTTGTGAAACAAAGATAACAACAAACAAACAACTAAGCAACACTAATAGTAGCAAGTAGAATATGAAGCCAGTTTGATTATTCCACACATGACATGCCTAAGCCTTGGAAATAAACCAATGAATCAATCTAATTTTCAATGTAGGGAAGTCGATTTTCATTTAGCCAAAGCCCTAAAACAACAAATAAAACGAAATAGAACACATTTATTTACATACTTAGTGCCCTCATTTTGTTCTAAATTTTTGCACTTTAGCTTAATCTCTAAAGTGTATGTGAACTATAAAAATAGAAACTATACTAAGTAAATTTTGCAATGACCTTTTATTTGCAAAATTCCAATAAGGATTGCTTAAGTTATCAACAAAACAAGTTATGATATGTAGACTTAACTTAGTTAAAATTGGAATTTAAACAAAGGACTTTACGAACATCCCTTAGGCTAAATTTTTGTTCTAAGAGGCATAGTGAATTTCATTAAACAAGAAGATTATCTACCTAAAGATTATTTTAACCAATCAACCAACATGTTTGAGTGAGAGATACTCATGATTATGATACTTGTTTGTGATTGTTAGAGTTAGTTAGTGGAACTAACTGCTTATTGACTTATAAGCAAAATGTGTATAGGGTTATTAAGGGATTACACTTGTGATTTCTAAATCATTGAATTGCTCTCGCTATACCATAAGCATATATATTAAATTGGTTTGATTATGATGCTTTGTTTAGTAATTTGTTGAGTATCTACTATTTATAACTGGTTTATTGCATTATAAACCAAATTAAATAAGGATTGGCTAAGTTAAATTAAACCAGACATGCATTGCATCCCTTACATCTACAAGCACTACATAAAACAACAAGAAGGCCATATGGAGGTGATTTTCTATATATAAACTTGCTTCAACCTTTGGGAACTATCACCACATCGAGAGATGATACCCTTTAATAAAAGCACAAAAATGACCCGTTTAGCTAGCTCTAAAGTATTAAACAAACATCGAATAGCCACAATGTCTTGCCAATGAATCAAGGAATTCAGAATCCAAGTTCTAACCTTATGACTTTGAAGGGTACAAATTTGACCCTTACAAAATATCCAAAAAGTTTTGTAAATATGTGCATTGCAAATGGTTGAGTGTTGGCTAACATATTGGCTTATAACTTACATGGCTTGATGTGTTTTGTAATATGAGAGTTGATCTCACTGAATTGTTATTTTGCTCATTCCCTTATAGTTTCCTTTACAAGTTGTAGTAAAAGCTAGGTAGGCTAGAAATCTAAGAGGAGTGATCATTATTCCTTTTAAAAGTTATATAGGAAAGGTTAACTTATGTTATTGAGACTGTCAAGTTGAAAACTAAGTTGTATATTTTATAGGTCATACATGTAATATGGAAAGAAACTTAATACAAAACTTTTCAGTTATTTAAGTTGGATTCTCAACCCATTTGAGAACATCAAGTATTGAACGGTTCTATGGTCTTATTATTTGGCAGATGATATCAACTTTTTGTGATCTTAGAGGGTCAGATATGTAATGATAAGTGTTTATTTATATGTATACATATATATATAACAAATCAATAGGTTATGTATAGGTGTTACAATGGATATAGAAATATGATATATAAATAGGTCAACAAATGTCATAAATAGAATCTCATGCACTCTAACCATGAGATAATTAGGGTACAATGGGCACACATGCTGACAATGGCTTTAAGGGATTTCGTTACTAGGCCCCAATTAGGAGCTTTATATCTAATGAACTTGCTATCCATAATTTTGGAAAGGATAGTGCCCCCAATAGACCAATAATCCATAAGCTCAAGGGAAAGTGCCCCAACGAGCTAGCAATCGAAAAGTTCTTTTTTCAAAGGATAGTACCTTAATTGGTTAATGGTCAAGAAGTTCTTCCTTAAAAAAAGATAGTTTCTCAGTAGGTTGAAGATCTTAAAGTTCTTCTTTAAAAAGCACAACACCCTAAAAGGCCATGATCTAGAAGTTCTTTAAAAGGGATAGCACCCCAAGGAGCTAACAATTTGAAAGTTCTTCTTTGTAAAGGATAGTAGCCTAAAGGGCTAGTAATCTAGAAATTTCTCTTTAAAATGATGGCACTCAGCTGGCCAATAATTTGAAGGTTCTTGAAAAAATGATGGTGCCATAAGGGGCTAATGATCTAAAAGTTTTTCTTCAAGGGAGCCAAGTTTTAAGAACTTCTTCATAAATTGTTTCCTTCTTTCTTCCTTTTTATTGAAGATTTTCTAGAAATCTACAAATTTTTTTCTTTTAAGGAGAATTATTCATCTTCATTTTATAAAATAGGTTGTTAACATGTAGAAAATTTTACCAACTCTAAAAGTTACATATAAACAAGGAACTTGCCCATTTTCTCATTAATCATTGGCTCTAGTTGTGATTGCTTTAAGGGTTAGATTTGGAAAGAAATTCTTTTAAATTATTTTCTGGGTGTAAAGACATCGTGGAAATTAGTTGAATCTTAAACCTCCCTTAATAGTATGGCTTATGTGAATGAAATTTATTTTTCAGGGGAATCCATGCCCTCTTTTTGGCTTTTTTCTCCAAGGATTTTGTTATTATTTTTTATATCCAATGCTACATCCCAGACAAGTCTACGTCTAAGCTATTACCTTCGATTATAAAACTCGAGGCATCATTGAAGACCTCTTGGGGGGAATTTTTTGTTGTATTTGCCTATTTATAAAGCATTTTCCTAGCATAAAAATGTGTCTTTATATTAAAAAAATTAGTCTAAATGTTATCCCTCTCTCTAATAATGTAACTTTTTCAATAGAACTCCTTTGTTGAGGGAAATCTTTATGCCTGTTTTGGCATTGTTATTTAGGGATTTTGGTATTGATTAGAGCTATCTAACCCTATATTCTAAACAAGTCCATGTTTGAGTCCATCACCTTGTCCTTTCAATTATAAAACTATAAATATCGCTAAAGAGCACTTGTAGGGAAGAATTTGTTCCATTTTTCTATTTATAAGAGATTATATACATTAATGACAAGATGATAACCTCATACTAAATGGTGTAGTGAATCATTTTCTTAGCATAGATACTACATTTTTGCTACTCTTTTATTTTTGTTTTTTTTTCTTTTTAGGTTTTTTTCCAAATTTATAGGAAAAATACAAAAAAAAAAAGTTAAAAAAAGTGAAAAAAATAAAATAGTGCAAAGAGTGTTCAAGATAAGTCATTCAGTCATTCAAGGTCAATCAAGCAATAGTGGAAAGTATAAATGTAAGTCAATAAATTCAAAGTATTTAAAAAATTAAGCTTCATTGGAAAAAAATATTTTAAAAATAGTCCAATAAAATATTTGAGCTCATAAAGAGGATTTTGTTTAATTTAAAATATATTTTAATTGGACAAATGAAAATAAGACTCAAGGTTTATTAAATATAAAAACCTTAGCATATATATTTTAGATTATATAAAAAGGCTAAGGTCATTTTAAAATGAATTGGGCTTAGGTTTGAAAGTTGAAATTTATGTTAGGGCCAATAAAAAAAGTTTAAATTAATTTTGTATGCATGAATGAATGACAAAGAAAGCTTATCGAGTAAGTTGCATGCATGGGCTTAAGAGCTTGAATAGTAAGTAGATCAAGGGTTTAAAACCCATGTAATGTGCTGGGTGCCTTTTAGTCTTCAAGAGCATGTGACCACTTATGTTCTCCTTCCAAATTTTTGGAGAAACAAATAGAAAAGAGAGGGAAATTAGATAAGGTTTTAGAAACTAACTCAACACTTAGTTTTTTGTGGAAATTGATCCAAATCTATAAAATCCTTATGAAAATGTTGAAATATCACATAAATTTGCATCAATAATCACAAATAATAGATTTAGTAGATTAAAAGTGAAAAAAGAGAAAAAATCTTTTCAGTGATGGATTCATGCCAATCCAAATCTCAACCAAAATTCAAATGGTAAGTTTATAAAATGCTTAGGATAATATAATCAGGGAGAGGAGAACAAAATTTGGAATGTTATTGCTATCTCCATCGAGTTTTATACAAATACGAGCTCTTTTACGAAAAATATTACGCAAAAGAGCTAGTTTTTTTTAAAATATACAAATATGGTATACTGAAGGTGCATGGTATTGCCTCTACTTCGGGAGCTGAATCCAACTCTAAGGTTGGATCTAGCTCATACATGATTCTTGAGTTCTAGCAACATCTTGATCTCACGATTTCACTAGCTCCTTAAAAGTGACGTTCCACCCTTATACAGTCATCCATGGATAAGGACGTTACTCAGTTGCATCCAGGCCATCTAGTAAACCCAGTTCCTTCTAAGGAACTTGAGCTCGATGATCCACTACCTAAGCCTACTTAGATATACAATAAATTGAGGCGTTCACTTTTTCCCATGCTATGAGGACCTTTACACAGCATAAGCGTCAGTAGATATGTTTAGTCTATTGCTTTTGTTTCCTTCTTTATTTTTCCATTATATTGATGTTGTCATTGACTTATTACAAATTTTGTATATATACTGATTATTCAAAATACAATTCACTTTTAATCACATATTGCAATTCAATGCATTCTTTATTTATCATAATTTTACAATTTAAAATTTTTTTTCTTCTATCCGATGTGTATGGTCATTAGATGATCATCCCATGTGCTTATTTCTTCCCTACTTACTATATTTATTGAGGTATTCCACCAATTGCAATTTTAAGTAATTGATTACTATATCAAACTTTCCATTTAATTTGTAAGTTAATGGTTGGAAGAATATTACTTTATCGTTTCGACCAGAGGGAAATTAGTAGGTTAAATAGAAATTGAATTGAAGGTGCATCAAGTGAATATGCCTTCAGTATAAATATTTACACTGAAGGCGCATATACTTGATGCACCATCGATTTAAATTGTGATACTAAAGGCGTATCGATTGTATGTACCTTCAATGTAAATATTTATACTGAAAACGCATTCACTTGATGCCCCTTTAGTTCAATTTCTACTAAAGTAACCTACTGAAGACACATTCATTGCATGTGCCTTCAGTATAAAAAACATAAGTAATTGAAAGTGCATTCACTTGATGTGCATTTAATATACCATATTCATATTTTTATTTTAAATTAGCCCTTTTCCATAATATTTTTTGAAAAAGAACCCATATTCGTATAAAACTCATCTCCATCCTCCTTTATCCTACATTTGAAACCTACAGCTAAAAGCAACAACACCAAACAACTCATAACCTACAACTAACACTTACCGCAATAGCACCCCATCGATTACCCTTTCTCATACCAACTAACCATGCAACAACCCCATCCTCAATCCTCTCTCTCATGACTCCCAATCACCATCACAGCCCTATCCATGCACATACACATACAGACAGACCCGTGTATTAACCCTTATCACTCTCTCTTATGCACCACAACACATACAAACCCTTGCTCATGACGTACAACCCTTAAAAGACTCAATACCCAACGTACGACCCCACTCAACCTCGACCCTCTCTTCATTATGTGCTATAGAACTCCCATTCCGACGGCTTACTCTCTCAAATGCAACACAGACATGTACCCACCACAGTAATGCTGCCCTAGCCCCAACCCGACGCTGTAATGACCACATAACCCTAGTATGCCCTAACACAACAAGACCCACAGCCTATACTTATGAATGCTGCCGCCTAAATGCAAAAATTGCCAAATCACTATTTTCCATTGAAGTACTATCACCAAACTAAGTTTTGCCAATCAAATCATCATTAAAATCGAATTCCTCTTTCATTTTGATAATCGAAAGCCTCTGTATAAAGCTTAAAAGGTGGTTGAAGTAGCAACTTAACCTAAAGCTTGTTGGATGACCCAAGACCCGACCCAAGATCCCATTTTTTAGTATAGTGAACCTCAAGATCTAACCTACGTCCATATTGAATAAGTGGGTAATAGAGTTTTTGGTTTATTTATTTATTTATTATTATTATCTTTTACTAAATTTAGTTTATCTCTTTATGCAGGTTTTAAGTTGTAATTTATTTAATGTTGATGGTTTTGTTATTTTATACTTTTTCTTATTTGAAAAAAATTAATTATTTAATTTGATTAAGTTATTCACCTAAATTAGCACTAACATTAGTTTTATAGGTCTTGGTGTTAATTTTTATTGAACGGTTATTTTTGGCATCTTTTTTATAAAACTAAATTTTTTTTTTTGCATATTTTTGGATAAATATTGCATTTTAAAAAAAAATTATATCTTTTTACTAATATTTACGTATTTTGCATGAGAATTGCATAATTCATAAAAAATTGCATTTATACATATTTAGGGCTTTCTTGAAAAATAAAAAAATGATTTTATTATGTAGTTGTTTTTTTCTAAAATAAAAATCTTAATTTAAATCTTTTAAAAAATTAGTGTTTTTTAGGTTTTTTTAAAGATTAGGTTTTTCTTAGTTTTTTTTATTTAGAATAAAATAATAAAACAATTAACAAACGTAAATCTGACCTAGTTTTTTAATTAAAAAAAAAAAGAACAATCTACTAAAGCTACCTAAAATAAATAAGAACTAGTTCAATTTAATCTTAATTAGCGGGTATATAGGCATTTTCAAGGCATCCATAAAATTTAAAAAATATTTTAATTCTTTTTATTTTTTAGGAAAAATTTGTAATAAAAAATTCATTTTTACATTTTTGCATGATTTTATATTTTTTTAGAAAAATTATGAAAATAAAGGCTTATTATTTAAATAATTTTTACATGATTGCAAATGTCTTAATAAGTTAGCTTTCGAACCTAGTATTTTAGTTAAAGTTTTCTAAAAAAAAAAAACAAACTTTTTCTAGAAAATTAGTAAACGAATGAACTAATTAAGATTTTTTTCCATCTAAGAAACCTAATCTTATTTTTGCTTTTTTAACTAGTTGGTAACTCCTAAAATATTTTTTAAAGCATTTTTTTTTTATTAATTTAACATTGAGTATTTTATATTAAGTTTGCTAAACTTAATATAAAATAAAATAAAGAAATTAAAATTAAGCTTAACATCTAGGCCTTCTAAATCTTTTATCTTGCTTCTTTTGTCTTCTTAAGCCATAGGGTCATCATCTTCACCTCAAGTATCCAATTTCATTTGTTTGGTTTTAATTGTTAAGGTTTTATTTTTTGCTTTGGGAAAAGAGTATTCATTGTTGAGTTGTATGTCTAAAAGGACTTATATAGTTTTGTGGTTTATTTTTACTCATGATATTGATTCCATAAATTATGGTCAATTTTGAAAATAATAAACTTTTAGTCAATGTTATAGGTCATTTTTAGGATTGAAAGGTAGGCTTTGGGTCAAGGGTTTAAACAAAAGGAGTTCATGTTTTGGTCAAACTTTAAAAGATTCCATCAACTGTCCTAGGTTTACAAGTTAATAGTATGTAGAAAAAACAAAGATATGCTTGCCCTAACTTCATTAGTGGGTCTTGCTTAGGACAAATCAATTTTCTTTTATTAAAGGTGCTTATTGAAGGATGAGTATAGTTTCATGGATTTCCATTTCCTTTTACACCATCATGTTTTAATTCTAAATCAATTATCCAAAACTTTTCAATTTGTATAGTGGAGTAGTTTGATCCTGGGTTATCTAAAATTTCCTTTTGATGTCTAGTGAACTTTTATCACTTAGCTATTAATTAATAAAATCTATGCTTTGCTTAGTTACCCTTAATTTGGGCTTAGTTTTGAGATTTTGAGTTTAGGTAACACCTCATTAGGAATTCGATTGGAGCATTTTTGTGATTGACTTTTATATACATGTTATCTTTAACTTTTCAAGTAGTTTGATACTTTTTTGTGAATTTCAACAAATTGCTTTTGTACTGAAATGTTTCTAAGCTAAAATAGAATAAGCCTAAGGTAATTCTAAGTAAGTTGTAATAAAACAAAACTCAGAAAACAAGTAGACATTTAAGGTGCCCAATAAGGCACATTTTCATGGATGATAAATTTACGGATGAGTTCATAAGCCCCTAATGTCTAATTTGTGAAAAAGGGTGAGGAATAAAGTGCTCCTTTGGAAAAAATCTCCGAGATGCATGAGTAAAAATGAGTCAAAAGAGTGGAATAAAAGACTCCCTTGAGTCATGAATTCAAATGAATGAGTACATAAATGGAAAATCAAACAAAAAGGTACAATATATATAACTCGAAAAACAAACTAAGGCAATGAAGCTATTTTACACTACTCTCTTTATTACCATACTTGTGGAAAAAATAAGATTTTATAAACATATAGGTTTAATAAATTAAGTGCTTGTGACATTTATCTTTGTGAAGTCACTAAATTAGATTCCAAATTTTACAAATTTGGCTTAAATGAGCTGCTTTAACTTCTTCTTTAAGCATAGATTAACATGTTAAATGCTTTATTAGTGGTCCTTAAGCACTTAAAGCAATCAACTAAAGGAAGTGTGTATACATTACTCTATTTTCATTTCACTAGATTTATAAGGTGAAATTAAAATTCCACCTAAACTTCATTGATTATTTTGTATACCTGCAAATCTTATTCATTGATGCTATAAAAGGAGTGAATACTTGTCCTCAAAATTCAATTTTTCTACATAAGTTTTCAAATTCTACAAGAGTATAAGTAAAGATATTAAGTTGGAAGTGATAATAACGGTTGTATATTACATTTTTTGACCTAATATCATCACTTGTCCATATTTAATGGAGAAAATTGGACAAAAACATGTGAAATAGCTAGATTACTTATAAAATGGACCAACATAATAAAAATGAAAAATTTGAATCAAATTTGGAGAAAACATTAATTTTATTTGATTTTGAAGGAAATTAAGATAATGTCTAAATAGTTACCCTTATAATAGGTATTACAAGGGTGAGTTGAACTAGTTAGCCAATTGACCATGGACCCACTTGTTAGTCGTTACAAATTTAGAAGACCATTTGGATGCCACCTTTTAGACTACCTGAATGCTAAAGAGCTAAATAGGATTTAGAAGCATAATTAAGACTAGCTAGCCAATAGCACACTAAATTGGCTGGTCTGCATCCTAAAATCCTAGTTACTTAAATCATAATTTTCTAGCACAATATTGTGTTCGCCAGGTAATTGGTTCTCTTCAAACAATTTAGGTAGTTAGTTTCAATATAAAAAGCTACTAACACAATTAGAAAAAGAGGGAGCTTACCTTTTATTTCATTTTTTTTTTTAGTCATTTCCTGTACTTTACAAGGCATATAATATAGTTTTAGGTTTTTAGACTAGTTTTAATTACTTTCTTATATTTAGGAAACTTTGGAATATATATTTAATATGAAGAATACGAATTTTTGGGTTTTGAAGTAGGTTTATTATGTAATTACTATTGGTGAATTCTAAACCTTCTCTTTCTCTTTTTAATTCTAATGTTTAAGATGTACTTCTTGATGTTTTATTTGTGTGTTCTTATTTTTGTTGTTATGAGCTAAATGGATTCTTGTGGCTTTTGTGATGTTTTTATGGATTGGTTGGTATGTATGGTATCTGAGTATGAGTTTTTGTATTTAAGTGTGTAATTTAACATGGTGCTCTTGAAAACTTTTAAAATTGCATGATCATTAAGTTCTATTTGTCAAGTTTCTTTAAATATCCAACCCAAGATTTGAGATACCATTAGAGATTAACTAGTGTGTTTACAATAAATTGTGTGACCATTAAGTTTATTGGAAACACTTAAATTCACTCTCTTTATTTGGTTATAAAAGTTGTTATGAGACTGATGGAACAATTAATCCATATTATCAACTAGAGTATTTAGTCAATGATAAATGTCAAATACTTAACTAATTGTGTAGGGAAACACGTCATAAATAGATGCTTCTTCTATATGGTGAATAATATCTACTTAAAGAAAGAGACAAATTTAAGTGCTTTTCGTAAACTCTACTTGTAAACCTCGCTGCATACCTAGTATAACACTACATATTGATGAATCCAATGATTGGTCATCTCATCCACACCTTTAATGTATTGAGTTCTCCTATTAGCTTTTATAGTTCTTATTTATTTCTTTTAATCATTTACTTCAAAACCATGATTACATCAACCTACATTAGAGTACATAATCATTAGTATAGTATATTTAGCAAACTTCTTTCCTTTGGATATGACCTTGACTCCCTATACTGTACTGTAATCACGACTTAATGCACTTATTGGTTAAACTCACTTTGAAATCGATTTTCATAATTGTTATGCATTGTAGTATTAGTTTTGAAGTGATTGCAAAGTAAGTGACTGTCTAAGGGAGTCTATGAAACTAAATGTTTCAAGTGTTAAGGATTTAGGCATATATATGACAATTAGACATTAAGAGTGAAGAGGATTCTATAGCTAATGTTGAAGTAGCTCTTGAGTGTTAGTGTTCATGGGTTTAGAGAAACAAAAAAGCTATGACTATGGTCCTATAACGTACCTTGATTGTAGCACATCATTATTATTGACTTTATTACAAATATTACCGTTTTGACTATTAAAGCTATTTTCATCATTTTAACTGTCAAGATATATGACTAGCCATTTTTCTATTTACCATTCACTACCTGCCATTTATAATCAACAACCATACTTTTTTATATAATTTTCATTATAACAAAACTTCTACCACATATTAAACTAGGAATTTCAAAAAAAAAAAAAAAATGTCCACCATGTTACAAGAGATAGCTAAACCTTATTAGATCACCACCATGGATGCCAATAGTGCAAAATTTGAAGAAATAATGCAATTTGTTCCATGGATCCTAAAGGAAAAATTTTAAGAATAGAAAATAAGACTAATAGCAAACAATAGATTCACTAATGGATATACTGTAAAAATAATAAGAGTAGTTGATTCAAAAAGGAGAATTGACTTTTGCGAACTTAAGTACCCTTAAATTAGGTAACATGAAGAAAATGAGTATGGATAATCAAAAGCTACAACAACCTATACCTAATAACCAAAAAATATTAACCATTTTACACCATATCCATTGCCACTCAATACATTAGCTTCTACAACTTATTAAATAAACATAGCTCAAAGATTTACACCCATAGCAACCAAATTTACTAACCATCACTACCATAAGCTTAAACTCAAACATTGTAGACATCCATTGCCATAAGCTTTATAAACCTAGTAACCAATCTTTTAAAGTCATCTTAGAAACAATAAAAAGAAACATATTCTCAATTACACCTTCAACCTCAAACCAAACAAAGACCTTATACAATTACCTCATCTTGACTTCCATCAACTAGATTCTACTGGCTACATCAAGCAATGTTAACCACATTTTCTACAGGAAACCCAACATGCTCACTATGAAATAGCCTCTATACAACCATCCACCTGTCATTTTGTCAATTAAATAACCTACAATATAACCTAACACCCACTAAAAAGTACTAAATATAATCAATTACAAAAGGAAGAGTCGAAAAAAGGGGAAAAAAGTTCAAGTTCACCTATTTCAACATAAGCAATTCATTACTTATAAGATTTGCTTCAATTTATGCAATCTGGTGAGACAACCAATAATATTTTGCTTAATTGTTCATGTAGTTGACATGCATAATGGGAAATGGATTTAGATGGTAAGAAGCATTAGCAATGTTTTCTCACCACTATAGTTAGATTTAGTTTATGAAATTGCAAATAGGTGAAGATGAAATATGTATTCTTGAAGCAAAGATTTAGTAAGTATAATAAAAGGAACTCTATCACTTGCTTTGATGAAATTGTAGCTATGGTGAATCCTAAGGTATTGTTTAATCTAAAGTCGTACTGCAATACTTTAAATGAGATGACTTTTATAGTTCTAGTAGCTAAGACACAACAATTCCTATTAATGAAAAATAAGGTAACAAGAATAGTGAAAAGAAAAAAAAGAACTAAGCAATTGAAAGATAGAGCTCTTATAGTCCATAAGCCTTTAATGCTTCATTAGGTCATTTCTTTTACATACCCTAAAGGATGTGAGCCTATTCAACATACCTAACCCATTAAATGGGGAGTTGCTATGAATTGTCAATAACCACCTACCTTATCATTATATGGCAATGATTATGCATTGATATTATGGCTCTCTTCGCTATTTTTAAACTTATTAAAATTGAGGCCCTCAACACCTCTTTATCGACCATTAAAGTAGGGTGTTTGTTGTTAGTATAGAAGTAGTGAATAAGAAGGCTAAGGTAGTTAAGAAATTTGACCAAAACCTTAGTCAGTGTTTAGGTTTGTTAATAAACATATGATATACCTAAGTGCTCAATAATCACTAGGACTTACCATAAAAGATAAAAACCAAATGAGTCCTTTGAAATATTAAAGAAAATAGAATGGATAGATTGGCAAACTGAATGTAGAAGTTTACGTGAAGCTGCTTAGAGGGTATAACTCATAATGAATACAACATGACTTGACACTTCACTTCATATAATATATTATGTGTGGTTACAAAAAAAAATGGATTATTTATAGTAAGTCCTTAGGACAACATTACAAATAAAGAAAATTATAAAAGGACATATAGAAAAAAGAGATTCTTAGTATATACAAAAAAGGGTAAATTTGACAAATGACAAAAAAGGAAAAATAGTACAATGCCAAGTAAAAGGATAGGTGACAGTGAGACATTGGTCTCATATTAGGGACCTATGGGAAAAGTAGTTGTGCTAGACTCATTGTTGCAGGTATGGTTGGTAGTATAAGAGATTGCCAATGTAAATAATAAGCACCATCTTATAGTAATAATAGCGATAACAGGCAAGCTTCGATACTCAACTAGTTAACATCAGCACTTGATAGGTTGGCATCAATATAAAGGGGTCTTGGTGATTAGGGTAATGCTATATGATTAAAGTCCTTGGCCTTGGCACTCTGCAAGTCAAGTTCAGTATTGGAAGTCACATAAAGTAGGGTATAGCTGAGTTAAGCTCTCAAAGAGTTCTTCTACCATTCTCTTGTGTACTGTGCATCATCCTTGGTAAGCTGACTATAGAAAATTCTTCTAACAAATGACTGAAGGCCTCGAAGGCGAATGCGAGTAAGAGGGCCAAAGGTCAGTAATCCATCGGTTCCTTGGAGTTGCTGAAGATTTTCCCTCAAATCTTAATTCTCTTCTTCATCAAGCACATAGGGTGTTAGGTTAGTGACATTGAAGGTAGCAAATATACCGTACCCTTCAGGTAACTCAAGCTCATATGCGTTGCCATTGATACACCTAAGGATTTTAAAAGGCCCATCTAATTTAAGGGAAAGCTTGTTCATCCTTTTCCTTAGGAAATGCTCCTTGTTGAGGTTAATACAAACAAGGTCTCTAGAACTATAAACGACTTGTATCTTTCCTCAGCTTCCTTATTCATTTTGTCAAGCCACTGTTTGTGCTAGTTGTTTAGCAAGCTTTTGATGTAACTTTTGGAACTCCTCGATATGCTACAGGCCTAATTGACTTTCCCCGTGAGTGGTCGAGCTAATAACTAGATATAAGGATAAGTTCAAGTTAAGCCCATAGATAACCTCAAATAATGACCCTCTTATTGAACTGTGAGTTAAACGGTTGTAAGTGAACTCAATAACAAGTAAACATAGATCCTAATCATATAAATTATTCCCAACTACCACTCGTAGAGGTTGCTGACTATCTTGTTCACAACTTTGGTCTAGCTGTCTATTTAAGGGTGGTAAGAAGTACTATACATGATCTTAGTGCTAAGCTTCTTCCATAGGATTCTCTAGAAGAAGTTAGTGAACTTCGAGTCATAGTCAAACATAATACTTCTAAGCACTCCATGCAGCCGTACGATCTCCTACAAAAGTAAGTTAGCAACCAATAAAGTATCATTGGTTTGGTGATAGGTAACAAAGTGGCTCATCTTGTTGAAACGATTAACTACTACCATAATAGAGTCATGTCTTCTCGAAGTTCAAGGTAAGACAAACATAAAATCTATACTTATGTTTGTCCATTGATGCTTAGATATGGGTAGAGGTTTGTACTCTCCATACGGCTCTTTCCTCCCCTTTGCATACTTACACAACTCGCATTGATTAAGAATTCGGCATACATCCTTTATCATCCTAGGCTAGTAGAAATATTCTCTTAACATTCAACCGTTCCCTTTTCCCTAAAATGGTCGACTAAGCCTCTAACATGAGCTTCTTGGATAAGTAGTTCTCTAGCTAAACCACTTGACATACAAACCCATTTGCCCTTAGCTAAATAGAACCCATCTACAATTCCTCTAATGTTACACCTGGCCACTAATGACCAAAAATACTTATCATGCTCATATTGGTCGAGCAAGGTGCCAAATCTAAGTATCTTGGCTTGTACAATCGTAATGAGGGTATAACGATGAGAAAGAGCATTAGCCACAATGGTAGTGCTTCCTTTCTTATACTGGATGACATAGCAAAATGACTCTAAGGACTCAACCCATTTGGCATGACATTGAGAAAGTTTTTGTTGCTTTCAAAGAGGCTTAAGAGATTCATGATCTAAGTAAATGATAAATTCTCTCGGCAATAAGTATTGCCAGTTCTACAATAAGTAGTATTGCTAGTTCTACAATGTTTAGACAAGGGCATAGAACTCCTTGCATATGCCAAGTAATTTAGGGTAGCTCCTTTGAGTTTCTTGCTAAAATAGGCATTTGGTCAATACTCTTACATAAGAACAACACCAATGCTAACTCTAGACATGTCACATTCTACTTCAAAAACTTTCTCGAAATATGGTAAGGCAAGTACGAGGTTAATGTCAACTTGGACTTTGTATCTTTAAAGCTTGTTTGAGCTTTCTCTAACCATTTGAACTTAGAGTTCTTCCTTATCAATTTGGTTTGTAGCGCAGTTATGGAACTAAAGTTCCGAATGAATTTCTCATAGAATGAAGCTAAACCATGAAAACTTCTAATGTCGGCAACATTAATCAGTGTCAGTCACTCAAGAATAGCTCTAACCTTCTTGTTATCAACTCAAATTCCTCCCTCTAGAATAACATATCCAAGGAATGCAACCTTACTTTAACATAACATACATTTCTTCAAGTTATCGAATAATCTCTCTACTTAGAGAATGTCAAACGCAGACTTTAAATGCTCAACATGAGAAATGAGGTCAGCATTGTAGACAAGAATATCATCGAAATACACCACAACACATTTACCAATCAGTGTTCTTAGGACATGATTCATAAGTTGCATAAAAGTACTTAGCGTATTTATCAAACCAAATAGCATCACTAGGCACTCAAACAGTCCATCTCTTGTCTTGAAAGCCATCTTCCATTCATCTCCAAGCTACATTCGTATCTAATGATAGCTACTTTTAAAATCAATTTTTGAAATGATGCAAGCATGTTGTAACTCATCAAGCATATCATCAAGTCACGGGATCGAATATCGGTATTTAATAGTAATTTTATTGATGGCTTGACTATCGTTGCACATTCTCCATGATCCATCTTTCTTTGGCACTAATATGGCTAGCACGACATAAGTAATCATGCTTTCTTAAACATATTCGTGACCCATTAACTTATCCACTTGTTTCTTTAGCTCAGTTGCCTACTTGGGGTTAAGCCTATAAGTAAGTCAATTTAGTAAGAGAGCTCTAGGCTAAAGATCAATGCAATGTTCAATACCTCTCAAGGGTGGTAATCCCTTTAGCATCTCGACAAGAAATAGGTCAACATACTTTCGTAATAGTATCTACACCTCGATATGTAAGCTTTCGGCTTCTCTCAACTCTAAGAGTCTCCTCACTAACAAGAGCACATGCACTTTGGCCTTAACTTCTAAGGAAAATTAAGTATGAGAAATCACTAAGGACTTCCACTGTAGTGATTTGACAATCTTCTCTTGTAACTCCTATACTTCCTTAGGGCTCATAAGGGTCGATATAACCTTCTTCCCATCCTTCTGAAACATGTAGGTATTCTTATACCCATCGTACAATACCCTTAAGTCAAATAGCTAAGGTCGGCTAAGTAAGATGTATGAAGTGAACATGGGAAGGATGTTGCATAGCACTTCGTCCCTATACCTATCACCAATGGTAATGGGTACTCTAACCTACTCAACAACGGATAGACCTCCTTTCTTGTTTAGCTAGTAAATTATGTATGGTTTATGATGCAAGAGGGTTGGCAACTTCATGGCCTTAACTACTCCTTGTACTATGACATTAGTACAGCTTCCCCCATCAATGATCAAGACACATAGTTTACCATTCACTTAGTAGTTTGTATGGAAAAGGTTCTCCCTCTACTCATTCTCGTCAACCACAAAAGTATTGAGAGATCGACGAACAACATAACAATACTTAGCTCCTATTATAGGAGGTGTTAGGGTACCGGGGTCTTCCTAAAACTTTTCAAGCGTTTAGCCAATTCCCATTGCTTCCTCTCCTTTACTAGCACTCTCCACTTCGAATTGGGGCTTGTCCCCCTTGATCGTCTTGATACGTTGATTCAAACATTGACTAGCTACATGTCCATAATTGAGATATTTAAAACACTTGATCTCTCAGGTCTTCTTTCCTAAGCTCTAACCTTGGTCTCTTTAGACCTCAGGCTCCTAGACCTTACCTTTACCTCGGCCTTCTTCAAGTTAGGTTAACACCTATCCTTGGCAATCCACCTTGAAACTATCTAGTGCTTGGTCATATCTTAGTCAGCTCTACATGCCAGTTTTGCTCAGCTATTCAAGTTAGCTAATCTAGCTCTGCCTTTACCTCTCAAACCTCTATACTACTTGGATGATCTCATCTAAAGTCCCAAGTCTCTACAACTCTACAATATGAACAATTTTAGTCCTAAGCCTAGAGATGAATAGAGCTATAGTTTAGGTTTTGGGTTCATCAACATCACATCGAATCATTAGAATTGGAATTCTCGAACATACTCATCGACTGACTTACCGCCTTACCTCAAATCTTAGAGGCATTGGAAGGTATCTTATTCATAATATTCTAGAACAAATCTATTTCTTAAAACTCTCTTCATTTCATTCTATGTTCAAATCTTACATCGTACTCTCTAGTGTGTGTATTACAACTTTTTCCACTACATTGCTACATATCTAGAAAACTCTAATGCAACTAATCTAATATGAACAACATCCTCATAGTCATAGAAGTCAAATATTTTTTTAATCTTTTCCTCCTAATCTAATTAGTCATCAGCACTATCAAACCCATTAAAGCTTAAAATATACACTTTAAGATGCTTGGCTCTTCAAGGAGCTCTTAGGTCATGTCCCTCAATAACATCATATCACTCCTCCTCATCATACTCCTCGACTTCATCGATCTCGAGTCTCCTCTTTGCAGCTCTATCCGTATGTAGGGGTAGAGCTTAATTCATATGAATTGGTTTAGGGGCTTGTTGTTCCTCTAACTATCTTCACAATCTATCTCTCATTTATCGGCCCTATTCAACAAAACTCTCTCTTACAACCTAGTCTCTATGACTCTTTGTATCAAGATAGCTAGATTAGCCACAATAGCAGCAAGGTCTTATATATGCTCATCAGTAGTTCATGATGTTTGTTGGGTCATACAATTATGACCATGAGTATCACTCTCGGCATCGTTAATCTCTCCTTAAGCATTAGGATTCGACATGTTCACTACAAAACTTCAAAGGTCATTACCCCCTCTTAAGAGGTTTTCCAATAACACAGAAAATACGAAACAAGCAATAAACATCGAACTTACTCTATTCTTCTAAGAAAAACAAATTATGATAGGACAACACACTATAGGAACTAATTCTTCACAACTTTTGGTCGTAACCTTAATTTCTTACTAGGAGCTTAGTAATTATTAGGACTTACCATAAGAGATAAGAACAAAATGGGTCTTTCAAAATATCAAAGAAAATAGAATGAATAGGTTAGCAAACTAAATGTAGTAGCTTACGTGAAACTGCTCAAAGGGTATGACTTATCAATGAACACAACATAACTTGTCACTTCACTTGATATAACACATAAGCTAATGCCAAGGTTCACCTGTTGCTAATCTTGAGCTACTTGTTAAGATTAAACAAGAGTGTATGAAAAGGGACTTAGAGAGAAATATCTCACAAGAACAAATATATTTAATATCTGAAAGGAATATATCATATGTGGCTATAAAGAGAAGGGATTATTTATAGTAAGTCCCTAAGGTAATATTACAAATAAGGAAAATTACAAAAAGACATATACGAAAAAGAGATTCCTAGTACATATAGAAAAGGGTAAATAAGACAAATGACAAAAAATGAAAAGTAGTATACTGTTAAGTAAAAGGACAGATGGTAGCAAGATATTGGTCCCATATTGGGGACCTATGGGTAAAGTAGCTATGTTGGACTCATTGTTACAGGTGTGATCAGTAGTATTCCATATAGTAATAGTAATGATAATAGGCTAAAAGAGCAAGAGTTGATGTAGAGGGGCTTCGATACTTGATTAGTTTGCTTCGGCACAAAGGGGTCCTAATGATTAGGGTAATGCTATATGATTAAATTCCTTAGCCTCTGTACTTAATAGGTTAGGTTTGGCATTCAGAGTCGCACAAAGTAGAGTATGGCTGAGCTGAGCTATCAAGGAGTTCTTCCACCATTCTCTTGTGTACTATGCCTCATCTTTAGTAGGTTGACTATAGAGAATTCTTTTGGTGAGTGACTGAAGGCATTAGAGGTACATGCAAGTGAGAGGACTAGAGGTTGGCAGTCCATCAACATGCTTATAAGAGGAAAAGAAAAGGAAAAAAATCTTAACTTTGTTTTGGGTTATATGGGATTTAAAGTAGATTCAAAGACAATAGAGGAAAAAGAAAAAATGAAAAAAAAAGGCTAGTAGCGTAAGGCTCAACTAAGGTTAAATTGATATTAAAAATTCTTAAAGGAACAAGGTCTGAGAAAAGTGGTGACTTATGATGCCAAAATTTCCTTTCTTTTACCTATACATGTGGTACTCTTATTAGGTGCTTAATAAAAAAGACTAATTTGTGTTTGTTTTTTTTTTCTTCACTTGAATTTTTTTTTTTCTTTGGTTGCTACTTTTAGAGATGAAGAAAATGTAGGCAATGGAGTTGAAAGGGTGCTTTGTACAATAAAAGATGAATATTTAAGGAGCATAAAACCTTAGGTCTTATTTTGAGAAACTAAGAAATGATAATGGAAACTCTAACCTTGTTATAAGGTTTGTTGTATTAGAGAAGGAAGAATACATTGTTGCCAAGTGAGTGTTTTATGTGGACGATGAGCTAAGCACTAGTAAACTTTAGGGTTACTAGGTAAAAGATAAGAAGAGTATGATTTGAATGCTTTAGTTAAAGGAAAAATGATATGGGAGAGTGCGGAGAAGAAGGTGATGAGTACTATGAATTTCCACGGTATATGGAAAAAGAAAAGAAGAAGTAAGAAGGCACATTAGGCTCTAAGAGTAGAAGAGAAATGAATAAGAAGTGGCCTCAACACTAGTAAAAGATTAAGATTAACACTTCTCTTGGCATGAGAGAAGGAATACAAAATAAAGAATATGGGCTCTCTCTCTCTCTACCCCCTTTCTTTAAACCCATAATTCTACCCTTTTTCCTTTCCCATTTCTAACATACATCCCTGTACTATATTAGGGGACTTTGTCATGTCTCAACAATAACAAGTTCAAATATCAACCAACGCATAGGAAAAATGCAACTATGGTAATGAGAACTTTAATGATAGTCTAACTTGCAATTGAAAGTGAAAATAACACAAGTAGGTTAATATAATTATAATTGAACTAAAAGAATTATTTAATACATTTTGAATCAAAATTACATAAAAAGTTATTTAACCCATTTCATGGTCAAATTACTAGATACCATGATTCTTAATTTATTTTTTAGGATAAGGATAAGGGTTTTTAAAGGGGTCAAGAATTTTACATGAAAAATCAACTCATGGTTTTTAAATTAGGTTGTTATTGATTAGACTAAGTGGTGATGCTATGTTTGGTCTTTTTATCTAATATAGCTAATAATTAGTTTCGTGTTTAGATTTTAAAAGGAGAGAGAGAGAGAGAGAGAGAGAGAGAATGTGTACTGGCACATGCTAGAATGCTTTAGAGTATTCCTTTATTTATTAGGCAATTTGGCTTTAGAAAAGCTATATTTTCTACACCATAGATACTACAAAGATTATGAATGGCAAGTAAAAGAAAATATTTTACCTAAATTCCTTTGTTATAGATGGGAACCCATCACTTTGTTTTTGAAGCAAATTCCCTATTCTTTCATTATCCATCTATTAAATTTTGAATCTCATAATTGTTTTTTAACCTAATTCTTCATTCATGGTGATGCATAAGATCACGTAAGGTATTTCAATGGTTGCTTTGAGTAACCCTTCAATTGTACTCATTAGAAGACTGATAAAAAGCCTACTGTGGTGGTTTTAAGGGGGACCTTTTGATAGTTAAGTTAGCAGAGAGAGAATCATAAAAGGGTAAAAGAGAGGTGTTTGAGAGAATGTTTCGACCCTTCGAATGATTGGGAGTACTCAATCTATTGAAGAATCAAAGAGAGAGAAAATGAAAGGATTCGGTACCTTTGACTTCTTAGCCTCTAATAAGCTAAGGAACTCACTTGTCAGGGATACGTAGTGTCTTAGGGTTCAGTCGTACATGGCTACTATAGGAGGGGGATAGAATGACTTTATTGCTTAGTCGATCCTAAACAAACTGGCAGCTACATATGAAACTTGGGATGCTAACATATCTAGAGCTATAAGGCGTACTGGCCATATGACAGATGTCATAGGACAATTAATAAGGGGAGACAATATGAGGTAGCACTATGGAGATTAAGCTGCATGCCGAGTATCTAGTTCATGCTAAAGATGACTAAGGCTATCCTGGCCAGATTCAAGGGACCCCAAGGTGTTCAAGGTGGCTTAAGTAAACTATGTTGGCTTGAGGATGGACCAGGCAAGGCTAGGTGCTTGAGGATCTCGAGTAGGTTACATGGCTATGCCTAAGATCGAAAGGAGGATCAAGTAGGTTGTTAGAGGACGCCAAGCTCTTCATCTTGAGAAGGGTGCTCGAGGGAACTTAGGCAGACCAAGGTACTTAGATTAAACCTTAAGAGCTTGAGCCCAAAATGCCCTATCAACAATTCACCTCTCCATATTTTACATCTTCATTCATGTATCAGTATCAATAACCTCTATTACAATTTCTACTATTTCTACCATTAATCCTTTCTTCATCAATTTAATTTTCATCACAAATTACTAGCCATACTTCCATTTTCCATTCACCACATGCTAATTTCAATTAATCGCCATACTTTTTAATTACAAACCATGACATAATTTTCATTACATAATACACTTGGGATTTCAAGAAAATATCCACCACGTCACAAATCATAATCAAAGGATTTCAGTATATTAGCTTTCATTCTTGAAGATATATCTGAAGCACCTTAAGACCTAATGAAGCAGCCCATGTAGTCAATCCCCGCCTGCTTGTAAAGAGCCGGAGCTGATCGGTCCAAAATTGAACGACGACGAAGAGGACGACTCGGCTAGCAAGTCCTTTTGGGCAGCAGTAAGGGTCAGCGACAAATCACTAGGAAAACAATCTGTACCGTCGAGAAACCGAGAAACCTGCCTCATGGTTGGCCTTGACTCTGGTGCTTTGTGTGAACAAATTATACCCAGTTTCAGTAGCATTTCCATTTCCTCAACCACATATTTCTTTCCAAGCTTAGGATCCACAGTCTCAAGAATGCAACCCTCCATCCAACACTTCCTCACCCAATCCACCAACAGGATTTGACCTGACGACGCCCTTGTGTCCACTGGCCTTCTCCCACAAGCGACTTCTAGAAGCAGAATCCCGTAAGAGTACACGTCACAGCTGCTCGAGGCTTTCCCAGTGCGAGATACTTCTGGTGCCATGTACCCCAATGTCCCAACAACATGAGTTGTATTAGGATGTTTCCCGTGTTCATATAGCCTGGCGAGTCCAAAGTCACCAAGCTTTGGATTCATATTGGTGTCTAACAGAACATTGCTAGCCTTGACGTCCCTATGCACTACCATCTTTTCCCATTCCTCGTGAAGATACAGTAAAGCAGAAGCAATTCCTCTTAGGATTTTGAACCTTTGTTCCCAATTCAACACTTGTCCTTGACTCAGTTTGCATCCATAGAGGAAGTCGTCGAGGCTACCATTAGGCATGTACTCGTAAACCAAGAGGAGATCGTCTTTCCGCTTGCACCATCCATGGAGATGTACCAGGTGACGGTGTCTCAGCCGCCCCAAACTTGCTATCTCCGCCACAAACTCTCGTACACCATGTTTCGAGTTATGGAAGATTTTCTTGATGGCAACTTCCTCTTTGGTGGAGGGTAGAAGTCCCCTGTAGACGCACCCAAAACCTCCAGAGCCTAACAGCTCGCTCGCCTTAAAACCCTTGGTTGCCATGTACAAGTCCTTATAAGAAAACCTATGGGAATAACCTTTTTCCCAATCTTCCATGTGATCACTGTACTTTCTCCTTTTCCTGTAATACAAGTAAGAAATCGCCAAAATCGCAATCAATAAAATTGTCAGGACAGAAGAACCAGAAGCAACCCCTAATGATTTAATCTTGTTATTCTGTGAATTCTCCAGTCTAGGAAATGGAAGTCTGGCAGGATCGAGATCTTTTGCTACACCATTTAGCTGGAAGCTCCATCCAAGTATGTGATGCCAACTTACAAGCTTTCCGGTGGACGCAGAGAAGCCCACGTACATGGTCTCCTTGAAGATATCAGATAAGTTCAACTTCTTAGATAATAATGGTATCTCTGGTTTCGGCATAAGCAGAGGGGTCATACTAACATTCATAGTTCTCTCCTTTCCATCATATTCTATCCATGCCTGAATCGCTTTGCCACTCTGTAGTTTAATTTCCTCATTGGGATGTTTCTTATCTACATAATATGCAGCTGGTTCGCTTACGATCGAACTCAAGTTGTTAATGTTAATTCCTACACGATTAGCACCAGTATCGTTCATCCCAGAAAATGTATCAAACGCTACGAAGAAAATATGGTTCGACGCATTACCGTTGGTGTCTGGATTCAATACGCCAAGGTAATTTCCGAAGCGAACTCTTCGGAGGACTTTGGTTGGAGCAATTACAAAGGCAATTCCATGGCCTCCACCCACTTGCAAGTCGACCGGTGTTATGACAAACACGAATGTGGTACTAAAGGAAGACAAAGAGTTGCCGTCGGTGAACATGTGAAGTGGAGAGGGGTAAAATGCATGACCTATGAGGTTTCTAGAGATGTTGGTGAGTTGGATTGCTCCATTGGAGGTGAAAATGGAAGAGCCATCTAAGGTAATATTTCTTGATGCCCCTTTGAACCCTTGGAAGATGAAGCCAGTATTACTCGAGGAATGACCAAGTTTCATAGGATAAGATATGAAGATGAGGAGCCAGAGAGCCATTTTCAAGTGCGAAGATTGGGAGGAATTGCTTTCACTTATGGGCTGGTTTTTGTACTGGAGTTGTTTGAAGTAAATTATAGAGCTCCATTAGTGCCAGAACCAGAACGACATTGTGCTGTACGTCTAGGTTGCCTCGTGTAGCAGGTATCGACGCGTTGGACAAGTGATTGAAACTTATCCGTGTAGTGTCGGCTTTTGGGTCCCTTCATCGTACTGCATCACAGGAGTTTCATCAGTGTCCTTTTCAACTTTGCTTGTCAAGTTGTTAGTCTTACTAGTTAGTTGCATGATTATGGAGTGAGCCTATTTTTAAGAAAAACTAATGGAAAGGATTCTACTCTGATGATTAGAAGGCTGGATTGTGCTCTTAAGAAGATAAACACTTGTTACCTTATGGACAATTGTCATCTACTCAAGTCTTGGCGGCCTGTACAGGAAGCAACAGGTTCACACACCCTCTTATCATTGAAATTAATAAGTGTCGAGGCCTTAAATCTTTAAAATATATATATATATATATTTTTAACCCCCTATATGTCAATTTTACTTCGAAGAAAGTAAATTAAACTAAAAAAGAATATATTGTAACAAAAATTATTAAGTATCACTACATATTCAAAAACTTAAAAAATAACGACAATATAAAAGGTATGGTCTCTCTTTTTTCATGATTCTGTATATTCTTTTTCTTAATTTTATTATCTTTTATTATTTGTTCATGATCCTGTATATTTTAACTAGGGGTCTAAGACTCAACCTTAAATTCAAAGATTGTCAAGGTACTAGTGGAGCACCCTACTAATTCAATTGACCATGTAAATGGATGAAATGCTTACTTTGGCAATTATGAGCCTTAAAATTCAAACTATCCAAACAAGCTATGCATTACTTCATGTAGGTAATTCAGCAGGATGGATTCATGATCTAGTAATTAGTAAATGGTCTTGAACATTTAGAATGATGACTAAATTTAGAAAGGCCTTGCAATCGATACATGTATGGATTTCCGTGGCGATTTCTTGATTCGATTTTCGGGGATTTGTTTACAGAAGGGGTTTGATTTGGGTATGATTGGATATGATTTAGGTGTTGCAGGAGGTTGCACTTACTTACAGGTTTCTCACACTTTAGGTCCGGTTTTTGATGGCTTGGATATTGATTAGGATGTGTATTTGACTGCTAGTTGGATTTAGGGTTTGTACGAGAAAATTAGCTGTTTTAATGATCTAGAGTTTACCAATATTTACACAACGAGGTGTAATTCAAGTCATAAATCTATAAATATAAAGTATGTTCAAATATGTGAGAACTCATATCATATCTTATAATTTTCTGAATCTAGAGGCGACCTCAAAATTGCTCCTTCCTTAATCACTAAATGTGAAGAAAATTTAAAGAATCTTGTGGAATCAAAAGTTTTAAATTACAATCTAGCATTCACAGCTAATATCAACAATTCAATTTCTAATTCTACCTATCTCTAGAAACTTTGGACTTTCCTCTCTTATGCTACCGTGACTTGTTGGTGGCATTACTTTTACAGCACATTTGGTAATGAAGAATAGCATTGCCATTCCCCTCTCATTCTCTTAGTTGCCTGCTATTCCCCTGTTCGGTTACAATGAAGCTCCACTAATTTGGAATTCTTCAAAAAGCTACGGTGCATAATTTACGTAATCCAAACTCCCAAGTGGTGCTGAAGAATTGGTATTCCAGAGTCTTAGAATTTTGTATGTCCATATTTGCCCTCCACCAAAATAAGAAATTATGACAACTACCCCAAAATATCCATTATCAAAATAAGATTGATTAAGGTTTCTCCAATAAGACCGAAACCTCATTGATTCACCAAGGATTGTACCTTCAAAGATCATCCGTCATCATTCTTCGCAACCTACTCTCCCAATCGATGGCTTTGGGTCTTGAATAGCAATGGGTCATGAAGAAGATCGATTGGGTCTCAAACAGCAATAGATCTTTGCAACTTCCAAAGATTCGATGGAGGAGCACCCAAAGGAGGAGCCAAACGGCAATCTAGATTTGGATGTTGATAGATTGTCCACAGTATGGGTCATAAAGAAGATCGGTTGGGTTTTTTCTATCCACTGATTTGAAGGTTGTTTTTTTCTTGATTTTGGGTTATTTTTTCCTAACCCATCTCCTTTGTTATTTTTTTTTTTTTTCCAAGGGTTTTTTCACAATTTCACCTACTATTCAATGCATATTCTCTATTCAATTCTAGCAAAGTAAACAGTATCTAGTAAATATGGTAATTGACTATTGATCTTTTATTACCTATCTATTATATTCCTCCATAATTGCAATTCCATTCCCACACTATTCCATTCCATAAACTAAACATGCTGTTAATGTTGCAATGATATTCAAGCAGAAACTTGTAGCATCCCAGTCTCTCTCCATTGCAAAATAAGCTCATTTGGTCTATCGTATGTAACTTTATACAAACTCTCTCCCTCTTTCACTAATTCCTACGTTTCCAAGAAGCATTTGTTGCTCAGCTTCCAACCTCGTCGTGATTTGATGTCAAACTTCTCCTCAATCTCTTCCAACTTCTGTGATAAATCACCGGAAGAGATAAAAGGTGCCAGTAAAAGCCATTCCAATGGCTAGTCTTGCTTCCGGAAGATGACTAGAAAGATTAATTTCTGTTGATTCCATTAAGGCCATGGCATCCTCCATGTATTTCTCAAAGACCATGCCTAAGCCAGATGAATTTTCCCGGTTCATCCAAGCATCTCCATCAGCAAAAGTTATAACGCCGTTATTATTCGCGTAATTGTTACAAGCATTGTTGGCTATCGACTCTTTTGCTATCCTGAGAAACTCGAAAGCTTGATTTCTGCGTCTTCTCCTCACCATATGGGCCCACATCTCCATATAATTTCACTCTGCAAATCCATTAATCTTACATCTCTCACTTCCAAGTTTAATCTGAAAGATCTCTCATGATCATGGAGCTGGGATTTTGCGTGTCCTCCTTATAGTCTCGTTCCCCCATGTAATCGATGTCAATACTATCTTTGGTTTTGCAAAGAGCAATTGCCAAACTCGAAGAGTGAATGCCACTGAAGTCCCTCTCCCATGTCGAAGTCAATAATGTGTATTGATTCAACATCTTCAGGCATAGCCTCAAGCATTACTGAGTTCGCAGTAAAATGAGCAATCGTACCACATGGATTTAATTTATTAAACAGCTCGAGAGCTGCACCAAAGTTCTTAACAGACTCCTGCCTAAGGAAGTCTGCTTGCTTGTCGGAGGACTGAAAGAAATAACATAATCCATGCTCTAGAGTTCCTCCAGTAGGTGTGTTGCTTTGTCCTGGATGAGTCCCGCAATCAATGCTGCAAGTTTGATCAGCCTTACCTCTTTGGCCTCGGCATAAGCCTTGGCCAGATGATTCAAACTTAAATTCACATCGATCTCCATGGTTTCCGTGGGCAGAATTAGTGGAACATTATGGATCAAGTTCTCATCGACCGCCATTATTTTCCTTCGATGTCACATAGCTCTATTCATTGTCCTCTGCTTCTTTGGACAATTGATGAAAAGAGGAATAACTTTCTTCAGAATCCAAAGTGGATTCTATCTCCTTAACTCTAAGATAAATTTGGTCTTCGGAAAATTCGTTGAAACATCATCATTAAGCCCCATTGAAGGTGTGAACCGGGACTCATCGTCACTGGGAAAGGGTGAGCTTGTACTAGACTAGAATACTCTAAATGAGGAACACGTAAATCACCAGCTTCAATTTCATAATTTTCTTCAATAGATAAAGCAGTAAGATCGTTAAGATAAGCGCATAATAGTTGAGAATTTTGGTATTCCATGATGAAAAACTGGTTGTACTGTTTAAGGTTTGTCAAATTTTGATGTAAAACGTTAGAATTGATTTATTAAGGTTGGCGACGGGTGGTATAGATTACGAGTGTGGTTTCTGAATGGAATTTAAATGCATATGCCATTGTAACAAGACAAGGAAATTCCATCAGAATTATAATTTGACTGGTAACGTCCATGTTATTTTATTTACCGAGATAAAAGATGTTGAAGATAAGCTTTCATCTCCACATTTGAATTTGATTGGCAGAGAGGCTTCATATGGATTACGACTTTATGCTGCAATTGCTTTTAAGAGTCAATACGTAAATCAGTAAATAAATAGATGAAGCATCATGCTAGTATATAAGAGAATCCTTTTTTTCTAGCGCCAACAATTTCTAACATAACATGATAAAACAAATACAAATCCGACATAATTATAATCAAGAATACAGAGATTAAAACACAAAATTTGATATAATAAAAAAGACACAATTAAGACATGGATAAAACACAAAAAAAAAAAAAAATCATTATAATAAAGGGAAAAAGAAATAATTATTTATAATATCTGTTGGATTTTTAAACTTTTCATAACAACAACAAATAATCTCCCACCCAACATTTTCCATACAAGGGCATCTCATTGTAATGCTCCTGACTCGATGATGAACTTTTACACTGTTGCAACCACGTATGACCTAAAGCATGGAATAGTGTGAATACGCCAATTGAGGGGAATTATTGTCGTTATTATTTTCTTATTCTTTGAAACATATGGACAGATATATGGTTGATACATTAATTGTTGTGTCTGAATTTTTAATCGCCGTTCCTTCGCTTTATCGATATTTTCAGCGGAACTAGTTGCATTCAATGCAATAAGATATTTCTGAAGCCAAACAGTACTGAAAATTTTACCATCTTTTAGGATCTTTGGCTTACTTTCTAACAGTGGATTGATAATGTATTGACCTAATGCAATTAAATTAAATTAATCAGCTCGATGGCATGGAAAAATAAAATGTTTAAAAGATTTGGACGAGCTAGAAATACGACGCAAATTATTAATATGGACCAATGTGGTCATTTCATTGTAAAGGGTTAAAATGCTTTTACAGTAAATTAGGCTAAGCCCAACTGCAATTAACGTTTAACTATTTGGGCTAATGATATGAACGTAAGGAGTAAAGTTCATAATTTGGTATGATTTATAAAAATTTAACTAAATAAATTTGACCTAAAGATTATTAGATTAGCCCGTCTATTTTCAATCTCTCTCAAATAGACTTATATGCTTAATGAGGAAAATTACAAGTCTACACCCATAATAAGCTTATCAAGAAATGCTTGAATGGGTATATTTCATTTCATTAGTTGATCATCAAGGTAATATGATGGGTACCATCAAACACAAGAGTTTACAAATGTTCAAGAATATCTTCTCATTTGACATAATTGAGAGATTAAAAAAATAATATTCTATTATAAGATCTCTACTCTGAAAGATCAAACAATTGTTTAGATCACGAAAATAAGCCTAAGTGTTCTAAAACTGTAAGATCCAGATTTAAACTTTTTTATTTATCACTTATATATTAGAGAATTTAAGATTGTATGTTCCTCATTATTTTTTTATATCATTCCTGCATGTGTTATTTCTGCATCATTTCTCTAAAATTAGGTAAAGCACAATATGATCATAATATACACATAATCCCGTTAGTCGGATCCCCTCTTATACGCATTCAAAAATATTAAGTTATTGAATATCGTAGACACTACTGGTTGATGTTTCAACATTTAAAATACATCTTATATAATCCTTCTAAACTAATTGGAGATTTGAGAGGCCACACATTTTGAATCTATTCAAACACAGGAATTTGAGTAAAATATTATAATAAAGAATGAGAAATTTTGATACTTATGAACACAAATGTGTATAAATCCATTTATTTTATTGAGAAAACGAGATCAAGATATTATAGTTATTAAATCCTTTCTTTTCTTTTCTTTTCTTTTTTTCCTCTTTTGGGTGAATTATAATTATTACTAGTTGCATGTGATGGGGCAAGCTCCCATGGAAGGAATGAGTGAATGACGATAATCAAATCTATAGTATCCAAAACTCAACACAACATTTCTACCAGTTTCTGGAGAACGCGAAGCTCTCCCCGCTTGACCAGCATCGGACACTTTAGAAACGTTCGTCTGTTTTTGTCGAGAGTTAATTGGAACTCTCATGCCCTTATACATTGATCGGTAGAGAATATTTTATCAATAAATTTTTAATAAGCATGATTTTTTTTTTCTTTCTTTTTTTTTTAAATATTCATTCATGGTTTTTAAAACCCGCGTACTAGTATTGGATAATACCACTTATCAGTCTACGGGAGTGAGAAGCAAAGAATTTATCTGCTTGTCTTTAGGCTTGACCTTGGCATGGAATTTGTCGCGTGTTTTTCCTGTTAATTTCTAATTTATTAAGAAGCCGTTATCCATGTTGTAGTTTAAGGAGCTTCTGGTTATTATAGTAAGACTGGAGCAAAAATATGATAAATACCATTATGTAGAGCGACAATGTGCTTTTTAAGTCCAATAAAGATATCGAGCCGTATTTAACTTTTTTTGACTTTAATTGATAGGGTTCAACTTCATGAAAAATTTGGGATCACCCAAAGAGATTTAGTATAATGAACTTGAAGTGAGGCCCATTGAGCCAATCCATCTAATATCAACCTTTCTCAATTTAGTTTACATACTTCAAAAAAGATCTTTATTAAGCTTGGATCCAAATGGAACCTATGGGGATTTTTCTCTAAGGCACCTAAACCCCAAATTGACTTGAAGGAACACTTATCCAACAAACTGCTTTACATCACTTTTCCTATATCCCGCATCTAATTTCCCCTATTAGGTCTAAACCTAGCCCATAAGGGTTGAGCAACCCGAGAAGCTGATGAGCTCGAAACACATCCAAATGCTTATAAGTAGGTCATATTAACCTCTATTATCTCAGCCAAGTGGCATGAATCTCAATAAGACTTAGTCAAACTTGAGGAGTTCAAATTCAAACAAGGATACGAATAGCTAGGAGTGCTTACATGGATAATTTCTATTAACTGCCATTAAGCCACCTACGTTCTAAAAAATTAGGATGTTGTCCTTAATTCAAATTCTCACATGTATATTTTTTAGGCAATAGTTATGGAGCGATTGGCAGACCTCAACTATAAATATAGTTCGGTATATTATTGTAACTCTCTTCTGACCACTTAGACTCTATTCACTATCATTCTCTCTATACTTCCATTCATGATAATCCAATTTAGGCATTGGAGTGGCTATATCAAAGTCACCTCAATACCCCCCATAGCCTAATTTGCTTTTATTTTGTAGTCTTTAGCTAACAAGTGTTTGAAATTCTTTTGATACAATTTTCACCATCAACAATTTGGTGTCGTTTGTTTTTTGATACTCAAATTGTGACTAAGACAAGAATTAAGGAAGATAATACTCCTAAGGGAGAGTAATGCCCCTTACATGGCTTATGAAGAAAGATCCTTGCATCAGTACACTCTAGAAGTACGTCTTGTGGAGGTTGATGATGCACCTAAACAAGTTCAAGTATATACTAACAATGTGTCACAAATTGTACAGTTAGAAGCTTTGTATACTAGATTCACCAAGAAGCTTAAAGAAGTTTGGACTTGTAATCAAGAATTGAGAAAGAAACTCAAAGAGTGTGACACTACCTCTTCTTCTACTCCTTCCTTAGAGATAGTCAAAGAAGAAGCTAACCTTAATATACATGATGATGAACAACGTTGACTACGTAGCAAAGCTCCTATGGTGAACAAAAATACCTAGCAACCCCAACAAGAATTTCACATGGAGAAGGATCTCCAACAAACACCACCACAAACTTAGGCTTATGGATGTGCTTCGACATGTATGGAGGGTAAGATTGAGCATTTAGCTTTTTCACTTGCCTTAGAAAGCAATTGCAAACATAAGTCTATAAGACTTAGAGAGTATATCAAAAAGTGAGTAATAGAAGGAACCTCTAAGAAGGAAACTAATCTAATGGTTATGAAGTCAAGCCCCTTTATCCACGAAATTATTAAAGAAGTTCTCCCTCTAAGTGTTTAATTGCCTTAATTCAACAATTATGATGGAAAGAAAGATTAAAATGAACATCTAAATACTTTCCATACTCTGAAGGAATTCTACGAACTCTCTAACGTTATTGCATGCAAGGTGTTCCCCTTTACTTTAAGGAAATCAATGAGCAACTGGTTTAACTTGCTAAAAGCGTCATTTATCTCCTCATTCAATCAGTTGGCCAATGAATTCGAGTAGCACTTTCTTACTAGTAATCCTCTTGTAAGAGACTCTTCACTTCTGACCCTAATTTAATAGAAGCCTACAAAGAGCATTAGAAACTTTGTTCATAGATTCAATCAATTGATGATTGAAATTACCAATTATGACAAGAGCATTGCATTACACATCATCTACCAAGATGTTAGAGGGGACTCAAACTTTTTTAAGTCTCTTACTAAAAATCCTCGACCTCACTTGATGAGTTTACTATGAGGTTGGAAAAGTTTAAATGTCTGGAAGACCAAATGTAAGCTCGTAAAGAGCTTGAAAAAGAAAAATTTGAGAAAAGACTAAAGAGAAAGGGAGGGTCAGTGAAAGATAACATTGGAAATAAATTCGACATATGTGATAGATTAAGTTGACCTTTTGGAGATCAAAAAAGGCCAATCTCAACCTTTGCTACTCATATGCCCCTAAACTAACTTATGTTGGATATTTTAATAAAGGTGTATGATCAACGGATTTTGGCCTAGCCAAAAAAGATGAGGAATAACCCTATGAAGAAAAATTCCAACAAATATTGTGATTTTCATGGAGATCGTGACCATAATATAAATGCAAGCATTCATTTGAAAAATGCACTAGAAAGTGTCATCTAAATAAGATACTTAAGAAGTTCATAGCAAACAAAGAAGAAAGGAATGAATGCCCCACACAAAGAAGAAGGGTCAAGCAGTAAACTGTGCAATAATGATGTCCGACCTAATGAACAAGAGCTAACAGCTAAGAATAATGGTGGAGGAGATAACTGAACCCCAAGAGGAGTGATTAATGTAATATTTAGAGGACCAAGAGGAGGCAGTACCCTAGCTACTTTGACTTTGGCAGAATCTTAACAAGATCAAGCGTTGAACTTTCAGGGTAAGAGGTATAAGGTAGACAACATATAAATTTTTTCAGATAAGGATATATAAGGGATCCAATTTCCGCATGGTGATGCCCTAGTCATTATGACTAAACTTGCTGAGTTTGAAGTTAGGAAAATTGTAATCAACATAAGAAGTTCAATAGATATTATTTTCATGCACACATTTGATCAAATGCGACCAAAGTTGGAGAAATACAAGATGCAACTTTATAAGTATAACTTATATGGATTTAACAACCAACAAGTGAGAGTTTAGGGAGGGGTTACCTTAACTTTCCACATTGGAGATGATGAAAATGTTGTGGAGAAGGAAGCAAATTTTGTTATAGTTGCTTGTACCTCTCCCTATAATGGGATGATAGGCCAATCTTTTGACAAAATCTTCAAGATGATGGTGTCAACAACTCATTAGAAGGAAAAATTTCCAAACCTAACAAGAATAGGGACATGCCATGGAGACCAATAATTAGCTAGAGCTCTATCTTTGAAAGCTTTGAAAAGGGATTAAGTCTATCATATTGAACAAGGCATAAGCAATCGCTTGTAGTTACGAAGAGAGCTAGCAAAGGAAACTTTAACTATATAGCTGAGTGACAACCTCGAGCATACCACTAAGGCCAAGGTTAGCATGCTATCTGACCTCCTTGAGCATGTGATATGATTCCTCTGAGTTAATAAGGATGTTTTTGCATGGTCTCCATCTAACATACCAAGTATTCCAAAAGAGGTAATTACTCACAAGCTTAATATTGATCTGACTATTAACATAGGGCAAAAGAAGAAGAGACACTTCACCTTGAAGAGGTAAGTAACTATTGAGAAAAAAGTCCCAAAGCTATTAAAGGCAGACTTCATTCCATATCCAACTTGGTTAGCCAACTGTGTGTCGACTAGAAAGGCAAATGGGAAGTAGAGGATATACATTGATTTTACCTACCTAAATAAGGCATGTCCAAAGGATTGCTTCTCTCTACCTCGCATTGATTAGATGGTTGACTTAACCTTGGGGCATATTCTATTGAGCTTCACGGATGCTTTCTCTAGATATAACCAAATCAAGATGCACCACTCAAACTATGTATATATCTTTTTATCACTAATTTCATAATACTACTAAACAATTATGCTATTTAATTTGAAAAATGTAAGAGCTACATATCAAAAATTCATCATGAAGATGTTCAAGCTCCAAATACATAAGATTATTGTAGTATATCTGGATGACATGATTGTGAAGAGCAAGACTAATGATGAGCACCTTTCTAACCTACAAGAGACCATTGACACACATAGATGCTACACATGAAATTAAACCTTTGGAAATGTGTGTTTGAGGCATCCTCAAGAAAGCTTTTAGGTTTTGAAATGATACAGAGGGGAATAGAGGCTAACCCTAGGAAGATTCCAGCTTTGTTGGATTTAGAGTCACCAAAGTCTATCAAAGAGGTCTAAAGGTTGACGAAAAGGGTGGTAGCACTGAACCATTTTGTGTCGAAAGTGTTAAGAGGTATCTTGAATTTTCTCATGTTTTGGGGAATCCATTTGAATTTAGGTGAAATGAAAAATGTAAGCAAGCTTTCAAAGCTTTAAAGGAATATCTGTTGAGGCCTATCTAAGCCTGTTAAAAGAGAAACCCTTAATTTATATTTGTTTGTGAGTGACTAAGCTCTCTCATATGTGCTCATTCGAGTAAAAGGAATGATACATCAACCTATGTATTATGCCAATCATCTCTTGCAAGGACCAAAGTTGCTATACAAAGCTTAAGAAGTTCATATTGGCCATAGTCATAACGGTTAGGAAACTCTAACCTTATTTTAAGGCTCACCAAGTCATAGTTCTCACCAACCAACCTTTGAAGCAAGCTTTGAAAAAGCTTAACATTTTTTATCAAAGGATCAAGTATGTTTTGGAGCTTAGTGCCCTTGGTATCCACTACTGACCTAGGAGGCCTACAAAGCTTAGATTTTAGTTGACTTTAAAATCAAATTTACTAGAAGTGAAGGATCTATCACTTAGAATGAAGAGTCAACCTGGATTTTATATGTTAATGGTTCATCAACTTGTGAAGGTAGTAGTGTTAGCCTAATCTTGAAAGGTCCCATGGAAGCACAGATTTCTTGTGCTCTAAAGTTTAAGTTCTCAACTAGTAATAATGAATATGAATATGAATACGAATACAAAGTGATCTTGGTAGGAATGAAGTTAGCTAAAGAAGTTAAAGCTAAGCATTTGGATGTTTATTCAGATTCCCAATTGATTGTCAACTAAGTTAAGCGATGGTATGGCAAAGGATAAGAACATAGCCAAGTATTTACAATTGGTTAAATAGCTCGGAATAAGTCTCAATTCCAAGTAATTAGTTAAGATCCTAAGGATATTGAATTGTGCTACAAATAAGTTGTCAAAACTAGCATCCATGGTTCGCCTAACTAAGTAGAGAGAATTTTTATAGAGTACTTACTAGAGAAGAGTACGGACAAGCAACCTATGGAATGTTTTGGAAGTTCAAGAGATAGACTATTGGATAAATCCTACCCTTAACTACTTGAATAATGGAGTCCTACCCAAAGATAGCAAAGAGGCTTAAAGGCTTAACCATAAGGCTGCCAATTTTACAATTATTGAAGGAAGCCTTTACAAGAGAGGGTTAAGTATGCCTTACCTAAGGTGTTTGCAACCTACTAAGGAAGAATAGGTTCTTTTTGACCTACATGCTAGCATTTGGAGCAATCATGTTAGGGATGGAGAATTATATGTAAGAGCTTTACGATACAGATATTGGTAGCCTATAATGAAAAAGGACTCCCTTTATCTACTTCAAACTTATAATAGTTATCAAAGGAATGCTCTGATTAAGAGAGCACTAAGTGCATATCTAATTCCGCTTATTATCCCTTAGCCTTTTGCCCATTAGGATTAAACATTTTAAGCCCATTCTTGAAGACCACCAAATAGAGACAATATATTATTGTTATGGTGGACTACTTTACGAAATGGGTTGAAGTAAAAGCAATGGCAAGTATTACTGAATAGAGTAATAAGGCCTTTGTGGTCAGTAATATTTTGACTAAATTTGGAATACCTTATGTAATCATTACACATAATGGGCTACAATTTCAAAATGACAAGTTTTGTAAGGCTTAGCAAATTAGATTATACTATACATTGGTCACGTACCCTCAAAGTAATAGGCAAGTAGAAACTATGAACAAAGTTATTCCTCATAGTTTAAGGAAGAGGGTAAACAATCTAACAACAAGTAAGCAGACGAGTTACCAAGTGTTTTATGGGGTTACAAGACTATATGGAGAACTTTAATTAGCCATACTTCTTACCAATTAGCCTTTAGATTAGAAGCAATTTTATTAATTAAGCTCTACGTGGAAAGTGTGAGAGTTCGAGCTTATGACCTCAAGTATAATGATATTAACCTATGAGCAAGCCTAGATACCATTCATGAGACTCAACCATTGGCCAAAGTTCATTTAACTACCTACTAGCAGTAAGTGGCTTAGTATTATGATAAGCATGTTAGGCATAAATGCTTCCAACTTAGTGATCTAGTCTATAGAAAGTTAAAGGCCTTAGGAGCTAAGGAAAATTAACTTTAGCTTAGGAAGACCTTATGAGGGTAAAGGAGGTCATAGGGAATATACTAGCTTTCAAATTGGAAAGACTTAATGGACAACCTATTCTTCAATCATGGAATGTAGACAATCTTAGACCTTACTTTGAGTGATCAACCATTTGGAAGGGATATGTTGTTCAAATTTATGGTTTCATGTTTGCTATTTATGTGTATGATGAATGGTGTTTATTCTACAATCGTATTGTAAACTATCGATGTTAGTTTGCCTACCTAAATGTTTATGTTTCATGGTTTGTTTTGTTTCATGTGAATCAACCCAATGAAATATTTATTTGCTTAACATCTTTTGCTTCATTTCGTGCTTTAATTTTATTCTAGTATTACTTTTGATATCATAAACATAATATGAAATATGGCTAACCTAAGGTCCTTGATCAACCTATACTAGTGCACATGGTTTACAGGTTTGTTGTCGAGCTCTCTTTCGACATAAAGGTTAGAATATCTCTAAACCCTACTTACAAAGGGTGATGAGCAAATCACTTAAAGCACTATCCTTAAATTTTATATTTAGCAAATGACCAAAAATGGATATTCGCAAATCTCTAAGTCAAGAGAAAAGCTTAGGCAACAAGATATAAAGCCTCAACTTTTTTAAGAGCGATAGGCACAATTACTTTAGGTCCTAAGAATGGACAACAAGCTATTTGAAAAGTCTAAGCCACTAACTAGCGATGGTTAAAACACTCTAAGTCTAGAAATAATATGGATAGTGAGTTATTGTAGACCTAATTGCTCTAAGCCTAATGAATAGACAACAAGCTACCTAAAAGCCCTAAGTCATCAGTTGGTGATGAATACCATGCTTTAAGTCCAACAATAAATAGGGATGACAAGCTAAATAGAGGCCTTAAACTACTCAATGACAAGTTAAAAGGTTTTTTAAAGGTCTTCAGGTAAATACAAACAATGCATCAATAGGTGCCTTAAGTTAACAAATAATAACGGGTAAAAACATAAAGTAAGAGTTAAATCTTAACACAATTCAAATACGAGAAATAAACAAGACCATACAGATGACTTCAATAGTAAGAGCATGAAAAAATCTTTACATCAATAAAAGTTTGGAAGAAAAATGTTAAGGTCAGCATTCTAACCTAAAGATAATAAATGTTTGGAAGAAAAACAATAAATAAAATGTGAGCGGAGAGAACATGTCAATTCTTAGCATTTGAATTGTTAGAAGTTGGGACTCGATGAGCAAAAGGATTGGTTAAGAGCGGTAGGGGCATCAGATGGAGGATTTGAAATAGAAGCCTCAAGAATCTTAAGAGCATTAGAAACTTTCTGAAGATCCTCAAGAGTAATGACAAGCATATTAGTACCTTAAGTAGGTTAGTCCTCCACTCTAGGTTCAACAATAATTTCCTCATTTGTTGGGGCCTCCTCCTTTGGGCTTCGTTTAGAAAAATACAAACAACTTAGGTCTCAATCTAGGTGGTGAGTAGCAATTTCATCTTAAGTTAAATTCACCCCATCTAGCACTTTCTTTGCCATGAGGCTTACATACTCCTAACTGTCCTAGATGTCCCAAAAAGCTTTTTCATAGCCCACATTTCGCTCCTTCTTGAGATTTGTAACTTTAGCCTTTAGGTTGTCACACGAGCTTTGTAGTTGAGTAATTTCCCTAATGTCTTTGCTCTTGAGGCTCTCTACCTCAGTTTGTGTCCCTTATAGGTCAGAGACGAGCTGCCAATTCTTCTATTCCTCCTTAGCTAAAGCAATCTCTATTTCTTCCTTAAGTTAGGCCTCTTTATTGGCTTTCTCTTCTCCCTACTGTTGTCAAGGCTTCAAATGCTCGGCTTTAGCTTCGGTACTAGCCACTTGATTCTTAGCATCTTCAACAATCTAAAATGAAGGCATGAAATGTAGTAAGCAAGAGCAAGTTAACAAGTAATAGAAATTGATAAAGTGGAAGTCTTATGGCTTTATCATCTTCCACCAAGATTTTGATAATCATCAAGAAGTATTGGGAGCTTTATAAAATAAAAACAAGGTTAATAGGGGGTACCAAAAGTATTACTTATTATAACAAACAACTAAAGCTCATGCTTATTATAATGAACAACTAGAGCTCTTACATCATATATCTTCAAAGCAGCTAATTGCAATAAACTATCAAAACCTAAACTTTGCAAAATTTGACAAAATTGGTTAAAGGGACGACATCCTTCGAAAAGTGAATTTGTTCCACCAGTTCCATTCAACTTTATTAACATTCTAATGGGAAAAAAATTGAAGGACCTTCTTATTCTACTTCTTAGAAGGAGTCATATGTTCGAGAAGGATTATAGGAGCTTCTTTAGGCTTATGATCTTTAAAACCTTCTTCAAGATGACCATCTTTCTTCTAACCTTCATTAGGGGCTTTTCTTTGGTTAGATCTTAAGCTAAGGGTGGATAATCATGACCATTAGGCCACTGCCTCTTCTAATTGCCCTCTATAGTCTTTCTCTTCAATGTGACTTTTGGAGCTTGCATCTCCTTGGTACTTTTGGTGGGATGTCTTCATTAGAGCTTTCTTAACATCTCCATCCTTTTTTCGAGCATTGTTAGCCTTCAACCAAGCAAAGAGATTGAGTCGTGGTCTTTTAGAGGTATATTTACAGAGAAAGGTTAAATAATTAGGTTGGGAAAGTATCAATACATAAATAAAATGACTTATAGATGCTGTGCTAAGCATAAGCAGGGAAGGGTACTTAGGTTCTAAAGTAGACATGAAGGTCCTTCCTCATGCAAGCCTACTCAACATGGTGTAAGTAGCTTATACTTTACTCTACAATAATACTTTCATTAGTACCTTCAATGCCTTTGCCTTGGATGGCACTAGCACCCTCTAGAGCCTTGACCTCATCCTTAGGAAGGATCAGAGCTTCGCAAGAATACTTATTAATGATGGTGTCGGCATCTTAGTGAAACCAATTATCGTTGTAGGCCTTCATTATAGTATCATAGGCCACTTGATCATTAAGGAGTAACTTCTTTATGCCAGTCTGCCTAATGGATGGCTTTAGATCGTAGGGAAGTCTAGGTCGATTTTAGACTTAACCTAAATAGAATTTTTCTTTGGGGTTAGGCATCAATATAAAGTCATCCATCATCTCTTTTGATAATGAAGACATAACGAAAAAGGTCATAGTAACCTTAACTTCTAGGTCTTCACAAATATACTAAAAGGTGACCATCATTCTATATGAGTTAGGAGTCAACATGGAAGGGTGGATGATATGTAAAGAAAGATCTCTTAGATAGTGAGAAAGGAAATCTTAAACCAACCTTGAAATACTTCTCGAAGAGGGCAAATTTGCACTCACCCAATGAAGTGATGGACTCATGCACTTAAGCCTTTCAATCTTCCATCTTTTGAAGGTAAATAAGAAGTTGAGTTTCAACACATTGAACTCCTTTTTAGTCATTGTGCTTGCAATACTATTAAGGCTCAAATCATACTTTATGCCCAAATATAATGGGATTGCTAGAGAATTACTCTCATAGTTAAATGGGTACTTATTGAAAGGAAGATTCTTGATTCTCTAAGCCTTAAAGGCATGAGTTCTAATGAACCAAGTGACACGTAATAAATCCTATGGGTAGTCACTGTCTACATCGGCCATTTTAATGGGTTCTTTACGAGGAGATGAACCACCTACTTTGTACGTAGTAACCAATTCATAGCTCCATTGCTAGCCATCAATTAAGCCGTATGATTGTTTATAGACATAATTACCTTAGTATTAGAAATGAGATGAATAACTAAGAATCTAAATGAAGAAGAAGAAGGAAATCGTTAAAGCAAAGAAGTAAGAAGAAGTTTCTAATTGAGAATAATCGAAGGTGGAAGTTGCAAAAAGAGCAAAAAGGGAAAAAAGAATGAGGTTAAGGGAATAAAAGGGACAAGAAGTTTGAGTTTAAATTTTGGGATCCATGTGAAATATAGCTATGAACAATTCTTAACCATTTAATCACACTAGCTTAGCAACAATAGAACGACTACGGTTGAATTGCATTACCGAGGGTGCATGTAGTATTCAATACGATTGCACATTTCTAATACCCGAGATGTGAAATGTCACTAATTAAATAAAAAACTTCTCTAACAAGCCAAGCAAAAAATAGATCGATGTCGAAGGAAAATACCAAGACTTCATACATGAGATTCAAATAATTAGCTCAGATTTAAAAGAGATTTGATGTCTCAAAACTCATTTGTGTTGGACTAAGAATTCATAGTAGAAGATTGCCCTAGTAAAACACTTTTCCTCTCCTTGATGATTCCATCAAGGAGAGTCAAAGGGCAAATGTAGAATGGGATTTTTCTCTAAGGCACCTAAACCCCAAATCAGCTTGAAGGAACACATATCCAACTTAACGTTTTACATCAGGTCTCTAGTATCTTGCATCCGATTTGTCTTATTAACTCTATTGCCTAGCCCTTAAGGGTTGAATAGCTTAGGAAGCTAGTGAGCTTAGAACACACCTTAATGCGTAGAAGTAGGTTGGATTGAACTCTATTAGCTCGGCCAAGTGGCATAGATCTCAATAAGACTTAGTTAAACCTAAGGAGTTCAAATTCAAAAAAGGGTATGGATAGTTAGTAGTGCTTACAGGGATAACTGCCCATTAGTCGCCATTAAGCCATCCATGTTCTAGAAATTAGGATGTTGTCCTTAATTTAAATTCCTACAAGTGTACATTTTAGAGGCAATGGTTGTGGAATAGTTGGCAAACATCAATTATAAATATAGCTTAGTACATTACCGTGATTCTCATCTGGCCACTTACACTCTGCTCACTACCTTTCTCTATATTCATCTATTCATGATAACCTAACTTAGTCATCGAAGTGGTTATGCCATATTTGCCTTAGTACCCATATAACCTAATCTACTTTTATTTTCTAGAGTCTTAAGCTAACAAGTGTTTGAAATTCCTTTCATACAATTTTCACCATCAAAAGAGCCCATTGAGGAGTCCATTTGTAAAGGGATTCATTCTATACATTCATCATCATCATTTGAATCTAACAGATCAAATCAACACCTATCTTCTATAAATATCAACCTCCTATATTATTTGAATAGAAATAACCCCTCACAAATATTGGTACGTTGTCGATTGAAAACTCAAATAGAAAAGTAAGTAAATATTAAGAATTAAAAATGTATTCCTCTAATATTTAACAACGATAAAAAAAATTTATATAATGTAGAAATTAATAAGAGAAAAAACTCAATTATGATAAATGGATAACAAAATCATATCCTAAAATGCAACATGAATGTGAGAAACACAAGATCTAATATATGTCAAAATGTTGCATACTAAGTGAGCAATTAAATTTCAAATAAATTGAAACACCTTCCTATTGTTGAAATCAATAAGTGTTCAGGCCTTAAATTAATCTTTTAAAAAGAAAAGGTTTTTAATCCCTATATGTCAATTTTACTTTGAAAAAGAGTGAATGAAAATATAAAAGAAAATAACCTAACGAAAACAACATTTATAAGCATCACATATAAGTATCGCTACATATTTGGAAACTTAAAAATAACAAAAAGAAAGGTATAACTTTTTTTTTAATGATTTTGTATATTTTTTCTTAGTTTTATTATCTCTTATTATTGTATTATTTATTATTTTTGTTTTATCATTTTAATGATTAACTTTATTATCATATTTTTATTATCTTTTTAATATATTATCATTTTATCTTTTATCATTTTTCATTATTTAAAAAATAACAAAAAGAAAGGTATGTCTCTTTCTATCACGTTTTTCTTAAATTTATTATCTTTTATCACTTTAATTTTATTATCTACTATTATTATTTTTTTATGCACTCAACATTAAGGACAAAGTACTAATAGTAAATATAAAGGGTGTAGGTATTGTTTACTCCTAAAATTGAAAAGAAAACTGCTGGGAATCACCAAATAAGAACATCTTAAGATCAGGCTTCAATATTTATTTTACAATCTCATTTTGTAATCGTATTTAAATGCTAAAGCCACCTTCTTAAATTTCACATGACGGCATTGTAACATAAGTTGGCCTCATGCTAATAGATTATGTTTGTTGTCCATATCTAAAGGGGTTTATGCATAAAAAGTAAATACATAACGAAATCCGTTTTATGAATAATACTTGAAAACTTAAACCATAATCCAATGCAATTGACATGTGTGGTTCTAAACCCATTTATCCTTTAGAAAATCTTAAAACAAATATATAATAACTATCAAGTTTCTATATGAAAAATATGCCTCCAATACTAAATGCTTATAACATAAACTACAAAAACATATAAAAATGCTCATAAGGATACATTTCTAATTTTTGCTAAATGTATGGACATGCGCAATAAATACAAAGTCACTTAGGAATCTAATTATTACTTTAATATAAATGAAAATCTATTGCATCGTTGTTTTGTAGAGTCAAATCTAAAAAACTATACATATACCTTCATAATGGATTTATATATATATATATATATATGGTTCATATATCTGTTTATGTCAATATCTGTTATTGATATTTATGTTTATGACATGAAACATATCTTAGAACAAGCATTGGCTACCATCAATGAATCAACCTAAGAATTAAGCTCATCTTATATATATATAAGATGAAGTATCAATTATGCATGGAGTAAATATAAAAGGGTATATCTACAATTTACGCTTAAAATTAAAAAGAAAATAACTGAGAATCACTTCATTAAGACATCTTAAAATTAGGCTGAATCCCAAGCCTCAATATTTGGTTTATAATCTCAAAACTAAGGAAGATGGGTCAATTGATAGGTATAAAGCATGAGTTGTAGTAAAAGGGTATAGTCCGAAAGATGGTTTTGATTATATTGAAACTTTTAGTCCAATAGTAAAACATGTTAGTATGAGATTATTCTTTTGTCTTGCAGTTGCTCATAAGTGGCATGTACATCAATTGAATGTATATAATGCTTTTCTTAATAGTGACTTAAACGAGGAAGTCTATATGGATATTCCTCAAGGATTTGATGTTCCAATGCAGAGTTCTTTTGAAGGGAAACTTGTGTGTGGACTTAACAAATCTCTTTATGTTTAAATCAGGCATCCAGGTAATGGAATGCTAAGCTTTTGCATTCGCTTTTAGCTTATAGGTTTAAATAGTCTTATTGTGATTATTCGTTGTTTGTCAAAGGTTCAGGTGATGATATGATTGTTTTTTCTTTTTCTTTTTTTTTTGTGTACATAGATGATATCACAATGGCTAGCAAGAGTCTTTCTCTTATTGAGCAGTTCAAAGGCATTATGAATATACAATTCAAAATTAAAGACCTTGAAGTACTTGAGTATTTCATTGGTCTAAAACTTGCACGATCTTCACATGGTCTTGTTTCATCATAGTGCAAATTCAATCTTGATTTGTTGGTTAATACAGGTTTTACTAGAGCTAAACTAATATCTACACCTATTGTGGTTAATCATAGATTATCTTGTACTAATAGTACTGATCCTGTTGATGCTTCATGATGTCGAAGGACTATTGGGAAGTTATTATATTTGTGTATTACACATCCAGATATAACTCACACAGTGCATGTACTTAGTCAATTTCTGGACAATCCTAGGAAAGCTCATCAGTTTGCTCTTGAACATTTGTTGCAGTATATTAAAGGAACTGTAGGACAAGGACTTTATTATCCTTTCACTAATGATCTAGTGCTTAGAGCATATAGTGATAGTGATTGGAGAGGTTATCCTGATTTACAAAGATCTATTACTGGTTTTTGTGTATTCTTAGGGAATTCCTTGTTAAATTGGAAATCAAAGAATCAAACTATTACGAGTCAAAGTTCAACAGAATTGAAATATAGAGCATTGGCTCCTACCAATTGTAAAGTTCTATGGATGATCGAATTGGTGAAGGAATTTCATGTCACTTGTTCTTTGCCTGTACAACTTTTTTGCGATAATCAATATGCAATATGCATTGCCAAAAATCCTATTTTTCATGAGTGTACAAAGAATCTTGAGATGGATTTACACTTTGTATGCAACAAAGTGGTTGAAGGCACTATCTTACCGATCTATGTTTCATCTAAACAACAGTTGGTAGACATTTTTCCTGATAGTTAGTTATAGTTAGCTTAGCTGATAACAATCAGTAGCTAATTCAGTTTGTAATAGTTTTGGTAACCACTAGTAGTTAATTTACGGCACCACTTATGTTTATAAGAGAGCTCCTTGTACAGAAGCAAGATAGATGAAAACACACAAAGGTTTACTCAATACCTTTCTTTCATACAATTTTTGTTTTGTTTATTGCAATTCTCATTAGCTTATGCAGTAGAACTCTTATGATAGGTTCTAAACCATTTATCCTTTAGAAAATCTTAAAATAAACATACAATAACTATCAAGTTTCTATATGAAAAATATGCCTCCAATATTATTTTCAATATACTAAATGCTTATAACATAAACTACAAAATCATATAAAAATGCTAATAAGGATTCATTTCTATTTTTGGCTAAATGTATGGACATGTGTGATAAATACAAAGTCAGCTAGGAATCTAATTATTACTTTAATATAAATGAAAATCTATTGCATCATTGTTCTATAGAGTCAAATCTAAAAAAACTATACATATACCTTCGTAATAAGTTTATATATATATATATATATAAGATGAAGTATTAATTATGCATGGAGTAAATATAAAAGGGTATATCTATAGTTTACCCTTAAAATTGAAAAGAAAATAACAAAGAATCACTTCATTAAGACATCTTAAAATTAGGCTGAATCCTAAGCCTCAATATTTGGTTTGCAATCTCATTAATGGCTAATTTTTGGACTTGGTCTTAAGACCCAACACAGTCAAGCCTAATAACCTAATACGATTAAGCCTAGTGGCCCAAAGAATAAAAGCCTTGCCTACTACTCCCTACAATCGACTCATAGGGTGCTTGAAGGCCACTTTGAGCCTATTAATAAAAGTCTATGTACTTAGGGCCCATCATGCCTGCAATGCATTAGATGAGAAGAGCCAAGTATAAGATTAGGGGTAATTATGCTACTTATCTCCTAGCTTTGTTAGAAGATCACATAAACTCTATCCCCTAAAAAGTTAACAAATGACATCCAAAGTAATAGGCTATCAACCAATCAAGATTCGACAATTTATCTATAAATACCTCTATTAACTTTACACTTTAAGGTCTGAACTCTTATGCCTTCATACCCTGTACATGTACTTCTTTTCTCTATCACTACCACCTTCAACTGACTTAAGTATTTGAGTGGCTACATTAGAATAAACTCCAACACTCATTCTAGTTGTTAATTATTGTTGCTGGTCACTTAAAGCCCATAACAGAGCTAGACAAAAATATAGCCAACAAACCTCATATCCTAGTTGTATTTAAATGCTAAAGCCTTCTTCTTTTATTATTCAATGATGGTCACAATACTAGTAGAGTACCTACTCATTCAATTGATCATCTAAATGGATGAAATGCTTACTTTGGTAATCATGAGCCTTAAAATCCATATTATCCAAATGAGCTATACATTATTTCGTGTTGGTAATTCTGCTGAATGGATTTATAATCTAGTAATTAGTAAATGTTCTTGAACATTTAGAACGATAACTCCAATTTGGAAAGGCCTTTTAATCTATATATGTATGGATTTGCAGTTTCTATTTCTTGATTTAGTTTTCAATTAAAGTTTCTTTACAAAAGGGATTTGATTTGACCATGGTTGAATATGATTTCAGGCGTTCCAGGAGGTTGCACTTACTTGCATGTTTTTTCACACGTCATGTCTGGGTTTTCATGGCTTCGATACTGATTAGGATGTGTATTTGAGTTCTAGTTGGATTTAGGGTTTGTACGGGAAAAATAGCTATTTTGAAGATCTAGAGTCCACCAATCTTTACAAAACAGAGCGTAATTCAAGTCGTAAATCTATAAATATAAAATATGTACAAATAGGTGAAAACACATATCATGTCATAATTTTTTTGAATCAAGAGGCAACCTCAAGAATGTTCCTTCCTTAATTACTAAAAGTAAAGAAAATGTAAAGAATCTTGTGGAGTCGAATGTTTTTAATTAGAATCTAGCATTCACAGATAATATCAACAATCCAATTTCTACTTATCCCTGGAAATTTGAACTTTGCTCTCATTTGCCACTATGATTTGTTTGTGGCATCACTTGTAATGTTGCTATGATGTCCAGGCAGAAACTTTTAGAATGGCAGTCTCTCTCCATTGCAAAATAAGCTCATTTGGTCTGTGGGATCTAACTTTATACAAACTCTCTCCCTCTTTCACTAATTCCTTGGCTTCCAAGAAGCATTTGTTGCTCAGCTTCCAACATCGGCCTGATTCCATATCAAACTTCTCCTTAATTTCTTCCAACTTCTGTGATAAATCACCAGAAGAGATAAAAGGTGCCAGGAAAAGCCACTCCATGGCTAGTTTTGCTTCCGGAAGATGACCAGGAAGATTGGTTTCTATTGATTCCATTAAGGCCATGACATGTTCCATGTATTTCTCAAAGACTCTGCTGAAGCCAGATGAATTTTCAGTGTTCATCCAAGCGTCTCCATCGGCAAAGATCATAACTCCATTATTATTTGTGTAATTGCTATTAGCATTGTTGGCTATTGATTCTTTTGCTATCCTAAAAAACTCGAAAGCTTGATTTTTAGGCCTTCGCCTCGCCATATGAGGAAGATTAATCATACAATTGAAGACCAACCATTCTCTCCTCCCACATCTCCATTTCATTTCATTCTGCAAATCCATTAATCCTATATCTCTCACTTCCATGTTTAATCCAAAAGACCTCGCATGATCATATAGCCGTGATTTTGTGTCTTCGTTATTCTCATCCCTCCATGTAATCGATGTGAATATTACCTTTGGTTTTGCGAAGAGAAATTGCCGTTGCCGCCCTACAAACTCGAAGAGTGAATGCCACTGAAGCCCCTCGCCCATGTCAAAGTCAATAACGTGTATAGATTCAACATCTTGAGGCTTAGCCTCAAGCATTACTGAGTTGGCTGTAAAATGAGCAACCATACCACATGGATTTATTTTGTTAAACAGCTCGAAAGCTGCACCAAAATTCTTAACAGACTCCTGTCTAAGGTAGTCTGCCCGCTTGTCCAAAGACTCAAAAGAAATAATATAATCCACGTTCTAGAATTCCTCCAATAGGTCTAACCTTGTCCAGGATGCGTCTCGCAATCACCTCTGCAAGTTTGGTTTGCCTTGTTTCTTTGGCCTCTGCATAAGCCTTGGCCAGATGATTCAAACTTAAATCCATATCGATCTCCATGGCTTCCGTGGGCACTGTTTGTGGAACATTATGGATCAAGTTCTCATCGACCGACATTATTTCGTTCGATGTCAGATAGCGGCATTCGAAGTCCTCTCCTTCTACGGATATTTGATGAGAAGAAAAACTTTCTTCAGAATCCAAAATGGACTGCAGTTCCTTAACTTTTAGAGAAATTTGGTCTGCCGAAAATTCAACTGGCATTGTTGGATCATCACCATTCAGCCACATCGAAGGTGTAAAGGGGGACTCATCAATACTGGGAAAAGGTGAGCATGTACTGGATTGCTTTAAATGAGGAACATTTAAATAATCAGCTTCAATCATTTCATAATTTCCTCCAATACATAAATCGATAAGATCGTTAAGATAATGGCACGGTAGCTGAGAATTCTGGGATTCCATGATGAACAACCGATCGTAGTGTTGAAGGTATGATAATGGGACATACGCTAGTATGATCGATGCTTGTGCTTTAACGAATGAAATTTAGATGAAACAACCATCACAACGAGACAGGAAATACATAATTCCATTGGAATTATAAATTGACCCGTAACTTCCGTGGTATTTTCTTTAACAAGATAAAGATATAGAAGATAAGCTTTCATCACAACTTTTGATTGATGGAATGGCTTCATATGGACTACATGTTTATGCTGCAATTACTTTTACGCCCCTTCCAATGCAAAAGCATCTCATTTCATTTTTCCTTGACTCGGTTGACGAACTTTTGCCTGTCTGCGATAACGTAATGGCCTAAAGCATGCATAGTATGAATACGTCAAGTGAAGGAATTATTATCATTATGTCTTTTTATCTTTGCAGTTTATAGACAGATATATATTACTAATATATTGATCTATATTTCTGAATTTCTGACCATTCTTCATTCGCTTTTAACATACATATGTATACCGCGACTAGTTGCATTCAATTGCATAAGATATTTCTGAAGCCAAAAAATTCTTAAATAATCTAGTGTCGTTTAGGATCTCCAGCTTTGCTTTTTAAGGGTCGACTGATAATGTATTGACCTAATGTAATTAAATTGAATCACTCAGGTCGATGGCTTAGGAAAATAGAAGGTTTAATTTATAAGATTTGCTCGAGCTAGAGATATTACGCAAACTGTTAACATGTACCAATGTGGTTGATTTCATTCACAGTATTAAGTTACTGAATAATACGAATAATAATAATAATATTATTATTATTATTAACGTGCGGCGAATTTTATTAGTGGTGTCTAAAAATTGGTAAAAGTTTTCTATATGAAGATATAAATAGTAGTTTTATAAAAACTATCCACTATTACTCATATATATTTAAAATATCATCAATATTTATCTATTACTCGTTCAAATACGTAGCCTATTAATTAGAATGAATTAAAATGCAATTTATGTTATCCTTCTAAAGTCTAAATTAATGATGGTCAATTTTCACTTGTAAGATTGGAGAGAGGCCACAAAGATTAATGTATTCAAACGCAATACGTGGAAATAATATTATAAAGAAGTGAGAAATTTTTTATATTTTATGAATACAGATGTGTATGAACCCATTTGTTTGATTGATAAAACGAGAATAAGTTATTAGGATCATAGTTATTATTTATTGCATTAGTGGACCAATTCTCTACGAAACAGGAATGACGCAAATTAAAATGTTATGCAACAAATTTGGCTTCTAACTGCTTGCCATAATATCCAAAACTCAAGATATTTTTTTTACAATTTTCTTGAGAGCGCTGAGGTGTCTTCGCTTGACCAATGTGGTCACATAAGACTTTTTGGAATTCATGTCTGTTGGGAACCTTTTCCTGTTGAAAGCTCCATCTGGTAATTATTGGAAGTATCTAAATATCTATAATGTTTATCAGTTATCAATCTAAATACGTGATGGGTCTATTCATCTATAAATTTGTAATAAGCGTAAGTCCATTTTATAGAATAAAAATACTCCATGGTTATAAAAACCCACAAACTACCACTCATTAATCCAAGAGAGTCAATCCTTTGTGTTCTGCTTTGACTCATGTGGTGTTTTCTTTCTACTCATCATTCTTATTCTTTGAATCAAATTATAAATAAGTCGAGTTGAGTTGAACTTTTAAAGGTCTAGCTCAATTTATTTAAAAATTATAAAGTTTGAATAGAATAATTGAAAATTATAGTTTCAAACTCAAACTTATTAAGGAATTTGAAATTGAAGACCATTTAGACAAACAAGTATTATTTTGAGTTTGAGCTTAAATTAAAACCCAAAATTAATTAAAAATTTCAAAATCTACTTTTCTTTATCCTTCTTCTCAATGAAATTAATTCAGAATTTTATGATTTTTAATTATATTAATGACTCTATTGATTTATTTTTACTTTATCCCATGGTGTTTTTTTTTCCGCCCCATTCCTACATTCTTATTCTTATAATTTACTAATTTTTTAACTATAGTAGTCTTATTTTTATATTCTTATATCATAGATTTTAGTATAATGTATCGTCATGTGAGTTTACTCACAAACCTACTCATAAGCTGCTTACAAGTTAACTCGTTAACAATATAAATAAGCTTCTTTGCAAACTAATTCTTGAGACTAAATAGGAACTTGAATTCGCCTACTAATAAAAGAGCTTCATTTTGAATTTAAGCTCAGCTGGCTAGGAAATACGCAACTCAACTTATTTACAACTCTATAAAATTATTTATCAAGCTATCATAGACTGTTATGAAGGTAAATCTCTAATAAATTATCCACAATTAGTCTTATATATCTAAATTTTATTGATATTTACTCATTACTCATTCAAATATATGGCATATTAATTTGAATGAATTGAAATGCAATTTATTTTAGGTTTCTAAAGTCTAAACTGATGATGATTAATTTTTACCTGTAAGATTGGAGAGAGGCTATGAAGATTAATCTATTCAAACACAATACTTTAGGGGGAATAATATTATAAAGGAGTGAGAATTTTTTATATTTTATGAATACAAATGTGTATGAATCCATTCATTTGATTGATAAAACGAGAAAAAGGTATTAGTGACAAATTTAGATGTTAGTTTATGAAGTTTATAACACCTCATTCTTCACCATTGATACCTACAGTAATGTTGCAAAGCTACGAAAAGAAGCTAAAGAATTGTGTGCTTAGTTGGTGCAGTAAAAAGCATATTGAAAAATATAGTTGAACAACTATTTATAGTTGCTCTGCTCAAAACAAGCTACCAAAACTGATGCAAATCGACTATTCTAGAATTAACTAACAACTAGAAACTAACTGCGACTATTTCTAAATAGCTATGCTTTACACATGTAAATAATTAAATAAATATAGAATATCTAACACCCCTACACTACCCCCACACCAATACCCACCCCCTAAGATGGTGCCTTATAAGGGCCGATCTTGGAAAGAACTATAGAAAGCTAGGACTCAAACACTGCTTTTATAAGGAAATCAACTAATTGCATATGAGAAGGTACATAAGTAGTACGAAGAAAGCCAGTAGCCACTTGCTCACGAGTAAAATGTACACCAGTAGAAATATGTTTAGTGCAACCATGCGTAAAAGGCTGAACAGCAAGCAACAATGCAGATTTGTTATCCATAAGTAGAGTAACTAGAGGTGTAAAAGGAATGCCAAGATCTTGAAGAAGATATGAAATCCATAAAAGTTCTTTGGTAGTAAAAGCTATAGATCGGTACTATGCTTCAGTAGAAGACATATAAACTGTATTTTGTTTCTTGGTTTTCCAAGAAACTAAAGAAGAATCAAGAAAAACACAATAACTAGAAATCAATTTTCTGTCAAGCACATATGCACCCTAATTAGAATCACAATAGCCCTATAGATTAAAAGAAGAAGTGGCAGAATAAAACAACCCTAAATCAATAGTTCCCTTTAGATATTTAAGCAAGTGAAAAGTGGCTTTGAAGTGACCAACACCAGGTTGTCTAAGAAATTGATTGAGTTTGTAAACAACAAAGGAGATGTTTGGCCATGTAGAAGTAAGATACAATAGACTACCAATGATACACCGATAAGTAGTAGGATCATCAAGTAAAGCTCCTACATTGCGATAAAGATCAAGACCAGAAGGCAAAGGAATGCGCACTGATTTGTAAGCTATCAAACCAGTATCCTACAAGATGTTAGATATAAACTTGTGCTAAAAAAGATGGATACCTACATCTGTTCTACATAATTCAAAACCTAAGAAATATCACGCAACACCGAGATCTTTTATGGTAGAAGCATCATATAGTTGTACTTTAAGCTTAGTAATATGAGAGATATTATTGACCATAATCAACATATCATCAATGAAAAGTAAAACAACAATAAAAGCAGAACCATCAAGCCTTGTGAAGAGAGAATGATCATGAGAGGACTATCAAAAACCATGTAAAACTAGAAAACATTTAATTTCTAAGTCCTACTATTGAGAAGCCTATTTAAGGCCATAAAGACTCTTTTCAAGTTTACAAACCTATCCCAATCTAGCTTTAAAATACCCTTGTGGTGGCTCCATATAGATTTATTCATCTAAAGATCCATGAAGAAAAGCATTGTTGACATCTACTTGAAATAAAGGCCACTATCGAACAACTGCAATAAACAATAAAAGTCTAATAGTACCTAGATTAGCTATTAGAGAAAACGTACTATGATAATCTTTTCCCTCAACCTGAGTATACCCTTTAGCAACCAAACGCACCTTGTATTGACTAACACTACCATCAACATTATATTTGATTTTATATACCCAGTGACAACCAATAGCCTTTTTATCCTTAGGCAAATTAGTAAGTTTCCAAGTATAATTAGTTTCAAGTGCATGAAGTTCTGTATTCATAGCCTCAATCTATTGCTTATCTTTGGAAGCTTAAGTATATGAATTAGGCTCTTTGGTAAAAAACACATTGGCCATAAAGTGAACAAAATTAGACGAATAAGAAGAAAAAGAAGTAGAGGTAAACAAAGGGTATTACACACTAGAAGTAGAAGAAACAAAGGAACTATTAATGGAATAAATATAATCAACAAGCCATGAAGGAGTTTGAGAGACTCAAGAAGACCAACATTAGGTAACATCATGAGAAATATTAGGATATGTAGACTCAACTATACAAGAAGACTACAACAAAGAAGGAATAGGATTCGTCTTAAAAGTGATAGAAGGCAATTGTTCTAGGAGTGAATTACCCTGTGAAAGTGCATCACTATGTTTGAAAGGAAAAATATCCTCATAAAAAATAACATCCCTGCTAATCAATACTTTCTGAGTCATCAAATCAAAAACTTTGTATGCTTTTTGGCCTGTAACATATCCTAAAATGACACATTTGCATCCTTTACTATCAAACTTATCTTTATAAGCACTAAGTCTCAATATGAAACACAAACATCCAAGAATACACAAACTTTCATATGATGGTTGAGAGCCAAAAAGAACCTCAAAAGGAGTTTTCCAATCAAGTATGGCAGTAGGCATTCGATTGATTAAATGAGTTGCAGTAAAAACATAATCTCCTTAATACTCTTTAGGTAAATTGGCATGAAGGCACAACACTCTAGCAGTTTCTAATAAATGACAATGTTTCCTCTCAACATGACCATTTTGTTGAGGAAATAAGGAACTGTTCTTTGATGCAAGATTCCAAATTCAATAAACAAAGATAGATGCTCCCAAGAAATAAATTCTGCACCATTATCACTTTACACATTTTTAGGATAAAGGGAAAAATGATTGCGAAGGTATAAGAAAAACTTCCTCAGCATGGAATATACTTGAGATTTTGTTTGAAGCAAGTACATTCAAGTTCCCCGAGAATAATCATCTACTAATGTGAGAAAGTAATGTTCTCCATTGTATGTTGTAACATGATAAGGTCTCCATAAGTCCAAATGAACCAAATCAAACAAAGATTTAGATGCACTTTCACTAAGATAAAAGGACATTCTATCTATCTTAGCTAAATGACAATTCTTACACATAAAGTGTTTAACTTTGAATTGCTTACAATAATTAAAATGTGCTAGCTTAAACAAACAACGATGTCCTAAGCAAACATGAAGCAAGTGAACATTAAAACTACTAGGAAAGGAAACAGTATTACACTTAGATTCAAAAACATCATATGAAAAATGTGTTTAAATGCTACGAGCTTGAAGAACAACAATAGTGTCTAATACATAAAGACTACAAAGCACTTGAGCTTGTGCTATAATACGTTTAGATTTCTGGTCTTGAAAATAACACATAGAACTAGTGAAAGTCACTACAAGAGGAAGTTGCTTGACTATTTAAGAAACTAATAAAAGTTTATGTTTGAAGCCTAGAATGAAAAAGATATTATGAAGTACTAATTGTGAACAAAGTGATACAGTTCCTATTTCAATTACTTGTTTTACTGTACCATCTGATAGATGAACAAGAATAAACTTGGAAAGCACATGTTTATTGTCAAACAAATGAGAAAAGAGAGACATGTGAACACTAGAACTAGAGTCTACGACCTAAGATCTATATTCATTACTCAAATTAACAAAATAAGAGGTTGAGGACATACCAGCATAATTGACTCCTCCTGAAGTTTGAGCAGACTCATCAGCCACACAAGTTTATTTCCTATGCATCATCTTCATTACTTCATTAGCCATCAATTGAACAAGTTGCTGAGTATCTACAACACCTACACCTTTATTGTCATTAATATGATCAAATGGAGTACTATATTGCCCTGTTTCCATTGAATGTTTATCATTAAAAATCGTAGCAACCATATTCAGCTTTGAATCAACACATTTCTTTCTCCCCTTGTACCACTCAAGATAACTTACAATCTCAAAATATGATTCAACTAAATGTCCTTCTCTCTTACAATTCTTGCAAAATAACCTGTTTCTGCTTATATCTCTTCGCCTTACACTACTTCCTTGACTCATAGAAGATCCTTTGTTTGCAATAAAGATAGCTAAATTTGAATCATTAAGCATGAGATTGGTAACTTGACATTGTTTTTCTACTTACAAGACAATATAAAATGCACGACTAATAGTAGGTAACTGTAAACCTCTCAATTTTTTGACCTAACATCTAAAGTAGACTTAAGTGTGTTAGATATTTTTAAAAGTTGATAAGGTTAGTGAAAGTAAAAACCTTAAAACAACTAATCAATCACATATAAAATTTTTCTATCCTAAACATATGTAAATACTAAAAATTTCATCTGAAAGTGATAAAAACCTTAAAACTATAACTTTAAGGGTATAACAGCACTAATTTACCTTACTTTCTCCTAAAACCTCAATTGATAATATAACCTTAGTATTATATCAAATTATTGGTAAAAGATTAAAGATAACTTTTAATAATTCATAAATACATATAATACTAAAGTAATCCTTTAGAAACTAAGATATTGCATCATAAATCACAATTATCTTCTAAGTATATAAATAGGTTAGTATTATATAGAGTTAAGAGTTTATTTGATGCTTATGTTACATGTAGTAAGTATTAATACCCTAAATGACACTTTTCATGATAATTACATTAAGTGGCCTACCAAATGATTTATATAGGATATAAATACCTAAAGAAAGATCTCATTACCTATCATTACTAATCATTTCACTAAACCTTATGTTTCTTCTCATTTCCTTAATTTTCTTCCTAATTCCCCCTGATTCTTTCATTATGTACATGTAAATTTGAAATGTTGACCAAGTTAAAAGTTGACTAAGTCAACATATTGAAAAGTCAACAAAATGTCATTGTCATCTAGAAATTTCTTTCTTTTCTCTTTAGCTTTCTACTCATTTTTCTTTTCCAATTTCACCCCTCCTTTTTGCCATCCACTCCCCTCCTCATTTAGACCTCACTTGTCTTCATCTTTTCAAACATAAAACAATACAAAACTAAGTCCTTTTCTCCATCCCCAAACCGTGAGCTTTGTCCTTAGCTTTGTCACTTTCAACTTTTCAAATTTCCCTTTCACAACTCTACTCACCAACACAAACCAATAATACATATATACTAGCTTTCCTTTTCATATTACAAGTAAGAGAAAGGTATGTTATTATGTAATTTTTTATCTTATTTAGTAGTTAGATGAATAGGACAGGTTAGTGTAGGAAGCTTCTGTGATATGTGCATATGTATTGTTGAGAGTGGAAGTTCTAATTTTTATATTTAGAAGTGTAGGAATCCTTAGATAAATGGAAAAAGAACATGTATACATATGCTTAAGTATATGTATATAAGAGTACACTTAATAAATACATGTAGGAAGACTCTTGTACATAAGTACCCATTATGTACATAACCAAAAAAGAGATATATATTAACTATACATACATATACCCTGCTAAATATACCCTTAAAATGCAAAAATATGAAATTTGTGAAGCTTTCTTAAGAAGGAGCTTTAGGCATACGAAAATACGTATAAATATACGTATGTTACCGTATGTGAATATGGGTATGTGTATTAGTATACATATAAATACACAAGTGTACATACTAGTATGTTAGAAGTATAAGTATATATATAACATATGTATAAAGTGTATGAATACATAAGGATAAAGTACATATATAATGGATGATGATGTAAGCAATGACATAATTAAATAATGATATAAGTAATGATGTAATCAAATGATGACATAAGCGAACGATATAAGCAATTAATGACATAAGCGATGACATAAGCCTCTAAGATAATAAACCATAAGATCATTTAAGTATAAAAATTAATGGCTAATGAAACCACTAACTACTAAAATAGAACATAAAACTAACCAATAAGAATAAATAAGCTTTAATAGTTAGAATTTCAATAAAGTTAGTCTATATCGTAAAACATGGATTTTAACATCCAAAACGGACATTACTATGTGAACATATGTTTGAAAACGATGAAAGAGGACTATAAATTCGTAAATATCAGAAATAAAATGAAAAAGTTACATACGATTAGTGATAAAGTCTAATCAGATAAAAATTGATAGTAATCTAAGTAAAATTAAGTAAATAGATATCTAGATTTATTAGTTAACTCAATTGCTTACTATCGTTATTATATCATAATGATCAGGTGATCCCAACGCGAGCGAAAATCTTTCAATTAATTACTACAACTAGAGTAAGTCGTCATGGTCGAGTGAGTATTTACCCTATGATTCTATGCTTGTATGTGATTGTAGATAATGAACTTAAATGATATTGTTAATTAATTGTTGTATGGGGTTAGGAAATGCTTATGTATATTATTATGTATTGAGTTATGAATTTACCTTAAGTACAAATAATACTTTATTGTTGCATGGTAGTATAGATAATGATTGTGTGTACTATTGGATGGTTACATCATAAATGGACTTAACTATACTTAACTCATAAGAAGAAACTGGTACATTCATCAACATGCATTACGTAGACATAATTTCAACCGTCACATCACACGGAAATAGAGAGAGGCCATTTAGGGGGTTGTTATTATAAATTTATTGGTTCTGTACAGTGTACTAATACAAAATGACCTTATCCTACCTTATAGGAATACTAGGCATTAGAGGCACCAACCGTCTAGCTAAGGGTCCAGTTTAAAGGCCTCCGTTTAGGGGTGAATGTGGACTATGGGGGTCCACTCATGATTATACTAGAACTTGGTTTTTACAAAAATAAAAGACTTGTTTGATTTAAAAACAGAACGTGGAGTTCCGTAGCAAAATAAGTTGCAGTACAATACTCGGATCTGATTGGTGCTATGTATACTCCAACCTTGACTTCAGAGGGCGTTAAATCTGAGTTATGTATATGTTATTTGTTTGGCATTTTATTTGTTCATTTATTTATATGCGTAAATATAATATATTTATAACTTACTTGTGGTATGGCTGAGGGTTTTTCTTACTAAGTTTAAGCTTATACCCCTTTAGACTTTTGCTGTAAAATGGCTTATTAGTTGAGGTTGGTCGGGGGATACCATAAGTTAGCTTGAGGACTTGGGCAAGAGCGAGCCATCCAGTGTGTTAAGAGAATTGATTATGTAGACTTTTACTTATGTACTTTTGTTTTATTAGTAATATAGCCCTAGATGTATTAAATTATTACTTACTGTAAACTTTGTAGTTTAAATTTTATATAAATATGTTTGTGTGATGATATCCTATGGATCTATATGTTCTTAGGAAGTTAGTGGTTGTAGAGTCTTGTATATCGTGTGAAGAGTTCATGATTGGAAGGGTAACCAATCAGGGATTCTTTATACAATATACGGCATTTACTATGACTAAACCGTCCTCAGTTCATGACAGTAACGACTCATTCGAAAAAATCTAACTTCTTACTGGTTCATAAACCTCAAATAAACCCATAAAAAACTGCATTAACTTCATTTGAGCATCATATTCAAGCAATCTATCGTTAAGATAACAAGTATAGTAATTGAGCCTACCACAAATACATGTAGAATAAGTGATAACTCTGATTTTAAACATATTTCATATGGTGATTTTATAGCATTTCCCGTACATTTTTGGTTTTCTTTGAAGAAAATGATACTTAATTGAGTAAAATGTTAATTTCAGGGTTTAAACGCGTTCTAGGCTCGAAAACGAAGAAAACGAATCAAGTTTCACTCAATTCCGAGTTCAAACGAAGAAGTTATGAAGTTTTGAAATTGTGTAGAAATTTTGCCTTAGTGCAGAAAGTTATACGACCTGGGGACACGGCCATGTCCCAGGCCGTGTCTGGTGACGAAAATAAAATCCGTGTAATACACATATATAAGGAGATCTTAGGGTTCAAAAGAAACGAAGAGACATTACAGAAACGGAGAGAAACAAGAGACAAGAAGAGACTTAAGGAGAAACAACATCGAGAAGCAAGAACGACATCGATTTCAAGATTAGAGATTGTTCATCAAATCAAGAGGGGTTT